>OX401412.1:13360873-13456427 GCA_947846245.1 Cerastoderma edule
CGATAATTATATACATCCTTAGTAATTCCATTTATATTAGGTATAGAGAAATTGACAAGCATCTTTACTCTGTTTGAATTACTATCGGAATTTATCAAGCACTTATTCTATAAACATAATCTAGTACATCAATTTTCTTAGGATCGTCCTGGATTGGATTTTTATATGTTCAGTATAAAAGTCACCAAAGGGATGTAATTCAATGAATTTTAATTCTTGACAATCGTTAACTAATTACTACTCGGGTATTTCCGTGAGTTGAGAGTTACAGTGTTTTCATTGGATTAGCCCAATGAGTTCAGATTGGGGTTCAGATTGACGTTTGGTTGTTAGAGCACATGCAGTTTATTCCGCGTTAACAACCTCGAACGGCGTCGCATCCTTTCTTCCACAAGTCTCCGGTCCGCACTCGCTCTCATGCATATGCCTATAAGATCCGAATTCCAAGCAGGATTGCTTCCCTTTGCTACTCTGCAGTTTAATATATCATACCCTGGGTTCCTGGCATGCGGGGTATACGCATGGACCGGGACCCCAGGCTACAGTTATCACTGCATTCACAGAAGTAACGTGACGACAGCTACAGTCATGTGACCCAAACAATATCGCGGAGGCGTCAAATGCCCAAGTGAAACATTATGATAAAGGGAGACATTGCTCTTGCACGAGTGGGAGTGCCTCTTTTCATCAAAACGTATTCCATTTGATGTCAAATGGATCTCCGAATTTAAAATGTATCCCTCGTTTTGGTTATATGCAGTCTTCTGAATGTGTAGCACATGCCCAAGTGAAACATTACGATAAAAGAAGACATTGCTCTTTAACGCGTATGCTTCTTCTAAAACATAAGAAAACACTGTCATTGCCATGTGTACTGATTCTAAAGAGAATTTCTCCCTCTCTTAAATTTGTTTCTACCAATTATGTTTGAAAATGCATCGTATTCCTCCTGCTAAAATATGTCGTCTGATCTTGCTCTTAATTTTGACCTGTCAAAAGCTAATATATTGAGGAATGGGTTCAATTGCCCCTGACAATGGATTTACGACCAATAATGATCGATTTATCTTTTCCCCTCCATGTTTTCCAGGGTCGTCTCCAACAAACAGATCAAATGTCGTTATTGTTTGGTAATGGGTTAAACAGAGGAGAAACCCACATTGCCCATGAATGGGAGGCGTCTAGTGGTGAAACAAACTCCTGGATACCGTTTTACTAAACAACTTAAGGAAAATATTTGCGTAAGTCATAACTGATACACATGGATAATGTCTTCAATAAAAGTACAATATTGCAATGCGACATGTCATTGGAAGCGTCTCGGAGAGACGATTCCAATGATGTGTTACTTTGCAATATTGATGCGTCCAATATTGAATGAAGAGGAATTGTTTTAGACTTGCGCAAATCTTAAGCGTAAATTGTTTAGTAAAACGATACCCTGTTCTGATAGCGCCACCATACAAGGATGTTCCAGTTGCGGATTTTCTCCAGGTACATGTATAACAGAATATCGACCTGAAATTGAAATACTCATAGCCTTTCCCACTAGAAATCTTTTGAAAATGATCTGATTTGAAGAATAATGTAAGCGCTCTATCAAATACGAAATAATTTACTTCAAATGACCACTCTCCAATACTTACATCTCATACACGATTGAAGCTGCTTTACAATTTGACTTTCAAGAAATCAAATTTTACCATGCACGTTTCTTCACATCGTTGAAAAAGCACCTTTAACCCTTATATATAGTGCTGGAACCGACTTCTTGCTAATGTAAACAGGTTAGATCAAGGTCAGCCGCAAATTCACTTGGCGGCTGGCCTTTCATATAACCTGTTTGCTACGCTGAGTATCTTTCCTCGACAAGATTTTGGATAGCAAACGACACAAAAATCTATTTTTAGAAAATTACCCAGCATTGTAAGGTTTAAGCTGAATGAAACAAATCATAGACATAAATAACATGTTAGATCTATCTATGTCTCTGAAAACATTAAATAAACCTAACACTACAAGTATGTTATTCTTATATTATAAAGTGACTTATCAATAACCCCACACGGTCGAGTGTAATGGATATGATATGATAATCAATTTACCTAAAACATTTCACATGTCACTAAAATAAACGATTTTCTTATTTATACAACTGTCAGAATCGATTACACGCCCAAAGCATGACGGCACCTTAGAAATGGTATGTTTTAAACCAACAGACAAGCTAAAATGTTTCTAAGAAACAAAATATGAATTAGGAATGAAAGAATCCATCGAAATCATAACGGATCATACCTGGGTCAGTATATGCATTAATCATTTTCTTAACGCATGGTTAACAAGTGAGTCTGATTTCTTTTATCTTTTTTATGCCCGATTGGCGATACTTATGTCCAATCTGAACACATCGGGTTTATCCAATATGAAAACATATTATTTCACAGCTCACGGAAATACCCGAGTAGTTCCGATTGACTTATGCCGTGGGTAAGCGGTGACATGGATGCGATTTTTTTCTCGTTATTCCGAGTAAGTAAGTCAAAGTGACGAGATAATAAAGTCGTTATTCTGAGTTAGTAAGTCGAAATTATGAATTAGTTGTTCTGTTATTTAGACTTTCTAACTCGAAATAATGCTTTACCATCTCGTTAAATTCTGACTTACTATCGCGATATAATGACTTAATCGTCTCGTTATTTCGACCAGAGACTCTGTTTCGACCAATAACTCGGAAAAACGAAATGTAAAATATGCATTCATGTCACCTCTCAATCGGAACACCTCGGCCATTTCTTAAAATAACCTCGGAGGCAATGGGGAGCCATTTTTGAAAGTAGGTCAGCAACGAAGGGCATGTCCGTTTGCAATCGTATCTACTCGGAACAAGCCGGGGATTACCGAGAAAAGCCGATTGACAAAATATGAAACACAGATGTGTTGATATGATCATCTTTAATGAAAAGGGTAAAAACAACATTCAATGGTGATATATAGCCAATTTGTGTGTATCTAAAATACATATTTAGTGCCTGTGTGCATTTTGAGTTATCCGCCGGAAATAAGGCGAATTACCCCAGGATTTCTGGTGTATTCATGTACTGCCTACGAGGTATATCTACCGACTTGTTACGGGGATTGCCGAGTAGATACGATTGGTCACCTCTGTGTCACCGAACATGGGAGTCTCAAAGGGGTCAAATCTTTGGTGGAAACATTTATACACCCTCATTTGACAACTTTTTATTTACACTTTTCTCTTGCTATGACATCATTTCCTATTGGTTCTCCTTTACTATGTCGTATTGAAATCTATCGGCCGGAACACAGCGGTTCGGAAATGGGAATTTACCCAGGTTTTTTCCGAATGACGTAATAAGATTACTTGTGATATTTTCTTTACAAAACGAGTAAAATAGCGAATATCCCAAATTTTTTTATCACGAAGATTTAGGAAAAGACAATTGTTCCTAGAAAAGTGGCGATCGATTTAACACAAGGGTAAGTCCATAGTGCATTGTCAAAACAAATCTCGAATCATTAAAACGAAACCTAAGTTTTAGTTTCTATGAAAAGGAAAACAAAAATAATATGCCCAGATCGGGATACAAGCTTCCTATCGCTATGCGAGAGCACCATTTTGACATTACCCATTGATATCAAAACAAAACCCCAATGGCTTTTCATACCAGCCAGATAAAGGGTATTTTTGTTCATTATCAAATCGACATATCGATTTACATAAAAACAAATTATGTTGGCACTCTTTGTTGTAAACATGTTCTAGAAACGTCTTTCCAGTGATATCTGGGAATTGATTGATATAATGAGGTTTACATGTGTCGCTGCTGCCAAGAAAACTCTCACGGCTTAAATGAAGGCACATCTTCCTGTTAATATACAGCACTCTTTTTTGAGCGATATGTCAAAATAGTGTCAACAACTATAGAAATAGTGTCAACAACTATAGAAACAGTGTCAACAACTGAAATAATAGTGTCAACAACTGAAATGATATTGTCAACATGTAACTACAAACTCTTTTGGATGCAAAATTAACTTTTTGATGGTAAATAAGCCATTAAAATACAAAATGGAAACAAAATGCTAGCTTCACTTCACTCCGTAATCTGGGTTAGCTTGAGATGCAGATATTTTCGAAGGTCAGTTAAATACGAAAAAATGCAAGTAATGCAGCAGATAACATACAGCACCTTCAATATTCATATGGCAAATGCATTAATAATAATATTTTCTATCATTGTTTTCACACAGTGGTGAAATGAGAGTGTGGTCATGTTTTACTTATCCACAAAATGTCCGCGTCTTATATATTATTTTAGGTGTGGATTTTCTTACCACTCATGCTTTCTACGATTTATTTAAGTTCACAAAATTCGATTTAAATTCTAAAAACTGTGTAAAAACACATTGAAACTAATGTTGGACTTGTTGACACTATTATTTCAGTTGTTGACACTATTTCTATAGTTGTTGACACTATTTCTATAGTTGTTGACACTATTTCGGTGTACCCATTTTTGAGTATAATAGTACATGTTCCCTGGTTTCCTACCAGTACTAGGCTAGGAAATGTGTCTTGCCCAAGGACACTCCATGGTGAAATAATTGGGCGCCATTTGGGATCAAACCCGGGGCGACCGGTCTCTGGTCCCCGACGCTAACCACTACACCGCCGCAGAACCCAACATGAAAGGAGATAAATGCTATATTATGATATCACACTATATCATTTGGTAAACTTTTGGTCAAATTCTAAGTTACCACCAAAAAATCCTATCAGCACAACTTAAATGTGAAAGTCATTGAAAACTAACCAAGATCAGACATAGATCTACACACAACAAATTTGTAAACAAAGAAAACGATATGAGTTATGTAAGTTATCTGTCCTGTTGGTCATCTACGGTAAGTTGATAAAAGTAATCACATTAAAAAGAGTATTTTAATCATTACCTTTGTAATTATATTGTATAATCTTGCTTGTACATGTATTAAAACAACATTACCAAATGCTTGAAGAAATGAGAGGATAAAACTTTTCGGATTGCAGGGTTTTCCTTAAGAGGTGGCTGCAGGCTAATTTGACCGCCTCAAATGATTTTCTAGCTGTCTCAAATTTGCCAGATGGTCAAAAATACATCAAAAGTACCTTAAAAGAGGTAAAATTCATACTCAGCCCACTCGCCACCCAGACACCCTAGCCTCCTAAAAAGTTCTTCTGGCCTTCTACTCCAATTCTTAAGGAAAACCCTGGGATTGTAGACCATTTTTGTTTAGATTGTCTGATTCTTCACATTGCTTGTACTTTATGCAAATCAAGCCCCTATTTGAGGGCCTTTGTGGCCTAGTGGATAGAGGACAGAACTTTAAATCACAAGGACCCTCTCTGTATGGGTTCAAATCCAGGTGAGGAATATAGATTTTCATGAGAGGTATGGCGATGATTCTAGCGGCCTTGACCAGCCCTTATGGGCAGTTAAGTATGGGGGTCTTCCTCCATCATTAAGAGTTGGGCATTGCAACATGACTGAAATAATGTAAGATTCATCATATAAAATTTAATAACAAGCCGCATTTTGTACTTAAAAAATCTTAGTAAAGTTGGTACCTCATGACCAACTGAAGGTTAGTAGATGACCTATTTGTCTTGCAGATATAGTGAACTTTTAGATGGTTATCTGAACCCTTAGAATGCTGAGTAATTTTCTAAAAATAGACTTTTGTGTGGTCTGCTTTCCAAACTTCAAATATCTGATTAATCTTGATAAGGAATTATACTCAGACTAGCAAACAGGTTAAACATCATGCATGAACTTGGGGTCACGATGGTAGGTTATGGCAACCAAAGTAGAAGGTTATGGCAACCTAAGTTCCAAGTAGAACTTAATTGTGACAATCAATGTCACTGTTTTCCAAAAGTAGCTTCTGCACAAAAATTAAAAGAACCCAGCGTTTTTGTATACTTTACTTAATTGTTTTGGGCTGCTGAAATTATAGATTTAAATCAATAAAAAACCACTAAAAGTTTGGGAATGCCTTAGCAGGTGATAACTGGATGTTATTTAACTTACAGATTTGGTTTAAGGTGGGTCTAAAGGTCGCCATCCATAACTAGGGGAGGTCATCCCTTCTAACCAACAATTTTGGTGCAAGAATGGCATCTCCACAAACCCTATCATCCCAGGTTTCCATGGATACCTCGCCCCTTACCCCTCTTACCTATGGTCGAGAGTCAATGAACTTTCCAAATATGACGCTTGATGCCCAACCAGGCCCAAGAAATGCAGGTATGTGCTGTTTACCCATTTCCTCATAATTGATTTTGAAATTGGTCTGGAATGAAACTGACAACAGACAACAATTATTCTTATGATCTAGTCTAGTTGATGAACACATTTATTTGAATCGTTTGTTGGAAACTAATGTGACAAGAGTTAAGTTCATTTTTACTTAGACTGGTTTTCCAAGGTCTTCAGGACCTGTGTTCTTGAAATTTATCTTGCATAAACTCAAACTTCTTGCTCAGCTTTGAATATAACTATAAGCATTGAAGTTGGGTTATGATCTAGAAATGAACTTGTACTTGTCTTCTTTGCTCAAAGTTTAAGCAATGAATTTGAGTCAACATGAACAGGGTCTCAAGCGAGGTGATAAATGCTCAAAAGAGCTTCACCAAGATTGCAGCTCATCTATCTAACTCAGCCAAGTAAAACAACCATACTTAAATGATGGTACGGCTTTAAAGAACTATCTCACTGATTGGGATGCTCACTTTTTGAGGTAAATCATCTTCTACTGATAAAATGACAGCATAGATTTCTAAGGTATTATAACACCAGATTATTGTCAGCTTTCCAATCCTTCTCACAACTGTACAGAAATGATATACTCTTCATTGCAGATATTGCAAACTGTCAAAATCTTTTGTTTTATAAGCAACAATCTTTATACAGAATAAGAGGTGGTATTTTAAGATAAAAGTGTCACATGAGTCTTCGGAAATGTCAAACTTCTCTTGTCAAGTGACACTAGCAAGGTGATTGAGAAAGAGTTCCTGCATTCATTTATAAACCTGCTTCCCCATTTAAGGGCTTAAAGATGCGAAGGCTAACTCCACATTAATTAACAAAGTTACAAGATTTGAGCATCTTAGAAGTGATGAAATTGAAATCAGTCTTTGGTTTAGGGACACTGATTGGTAATGTAACGAACCGAGCAAATGAACCTCTCAAAGAGACAACACATCCGATCAGTGAAATACACTGTCGTACACTGAGCGGTTGTGTTGTCTATATATATATATATATAAATGCATGCTCTTTCAAACAATGCATTAGGTTCCTACTTTGTATGAACGTTCAACAAATGTAACATAACTCCCACTTCCGAGAAGACTCGTCCCGAGTCTTGGCCCTTGGGAGACACGTGGGGAAGGCAACTCCAATAGAAGGAGAAGTCTTAATCCCATCGCTGCCACCAATGTAACAAACCAAGCAAATGGACCTCTCAAAGACACAAACACACCCATCAGTGAAAAACACTGTCATTTTTCAACTTCAAAATTCCCTCACAGCTGTGAACAAACACCTTGAAGAAGACTTTCAATGCAGACTATTACTTCAGTTTCTCAGACTTGTTATTTATTTCCGAAAGACATGTGTCATCAGACTTTATTGGCTATAAAGCAAACACTTTTTCTTGTATAAGCTTATCTCTTAGAATGCTGGAAAATCTTCTAAAAATAGTTTTGGCGTCGCCTGCTTTCCAAAACCTTAAATATATGCTCAATTTTGATGAGGAAAGATACTTACAGTAGCAAACAGATTAGAACACAGGCCAGTCACCAATTACTTGGCTGGCCTGTGATCTAACCTGTTTGCATAAGCATGAAATCGGTTCCTGTACTATAAGGGTTAAGTTTTCATCTCTCACATAACCTGATAACTGGCATAGATTTTTAATTTCTTTTTGAATATTCCTGGAAGTTGAATCAGACAAATGAATACCGGAAAACTGTAAAATAAGTGAAATATTGTTGACAAGGTGCTAAACACTTTTTAAACATAATAGACCTTTTTCTTCCTTCTAGTTCATGCTCCTGCACAGCAAGACCAAGTTCCTGATCAACAGAGAATGGCTATCTATGAAGGTTTGTTTATAGATTCATTGCACTAGCCCTGTTTTAACTCAGGACACTTTTATAACATGTACACTTTTTCATCTAAAAAAAGATGAAATGGAAAACAGAAACAATTTTGTCAAAAAGAAAAGGAATTGACCATTTTACCAACCAGAAAACTCTCTATTCAAATTCAATTTATGAAACATTGCAGTCATATTTACATGCATATGACATAAATGAAGAACAGTTTCTGCTTTTTTACCAAAACCTAAAGATGTTTATAACAAAGCTAAAAGCCAAATACAGGATGCCATAAATGTAGGGAGAATAGGTAGGACCACAGGTACCAGACATAATATTCTATGATGTCCCAATATATGAGGTACTACTGTATATCCCTTAAAAGGCTTGGTAAGTGTTTAAAAATAGAATTTTGTGTCATCTGCTTTCCAAAACCTTAAGGCATTACTTGCGCTCATTTACACTTCAATTGTGAAAGTTCTAGAATAATTGAAAATTAACGTAGCTTTAAAGTATTCTAAATTCCCTTTTATAGAGGAATTTAGACTGTAACACATTCACATGATGCTTTTAAAAGATTGAATACTTATAATGTTTGTTTACAATTAGCGATCAAACAAGGTAAGCCGAGAAACATTGGGAACCGATAAAACCCAAGAAATTCTCTATTTGTATGTTCATGTTGTTAATATTGTCTTTCATGTGATTTTTCTAACCAAGTGATCGCCACTCATTAATCAGAGCGCTCCTGGCTAGTTTAGATGTTGCGCCAATTTACTTGGCAGCTGGCCTGGATTCAACCTGTTTGCACAAGCATGAAGCTGGTTCCAGCACTATAAAGGATAGACTATGTAACAGTCTCTTATATAGAATGTAGTACATATGTTGGGACATTATAGAAGATTGTGTCAAGCACCTGTGGGTAGGACTTATGACTTAACTTTAAGTGTCTTCCTCTGATATGATTTTGTTTTAATCAACTTAAAGTAAATGATTTGAGAAATCATGTGACAAATGGAAAATCCTAATGATAAGCAATCTGTCCTTCTGTCAAAATAATTTCTTTTCAGTTTAACAAAGGAAATTAAATTACCAAATGGGAAATTGCTTGTCACATTTTTTTTGCTGCAATAATAAAATGTGGTACTATGGAGTAAGGAATGAGGAATATTGTCTTTTAACCTTTTACAGAACACCAAATTTTACCATATCAAAATGTGATGAAATTGAAAAGTGATCTTCTGATAGGGCAGAAAACGCTGTGGGAAAAGGAGAAATTGCTTGTTAAGAGCAATTGCCCCTTTTACCACATTGTTTTCCATAGTCGTCCGCAACAAACTGGTAAAATGTTGTAATTGTTTGGTAATGGGTTAATTGATTCCTCACAAACATTTAAGAACCAATCTGAAGCGGATCCGTAAACTAGGGGATTGTGTCATAAAACATCAAGATCATAGTTTTTCTAGTTCTGTATGTAAAGATTTTTTTTTCATGAACTTTTTCCAGGACAATCCCAGGTTGAGGTCCTTCAAGTTTCCCAGGACAAACATAAGGAAATGGAAAAAATCCTTAAAAGAAGTCAGGATAAGATCAAAGACTTGTCATTCCAGAGTGATGATGACAGCAATTATAGTAGTTATAGTTCTACGGAGACATGCTCAAGTATGCCATCTGTGAACTGGGAGAATGAGCTAAAACAATATGAGGATGTTATGCCTCTGGAGATCAGGATTGGTTACTTTGATGCCTTGATTCTCTACGCTGAGGAAGACAGAGATGAGGCCGAGAAGTTCCGAAAACACCTGATCAATGACATTGATATTGGCCCAAGTGGCCCAGTTACAGCCATGTTGTACGATTGTCCAGAGTTGACAACTTTGTCAGGCTCACAGATTGGCCATCTAGCGCTAACTGTAGATCGAAGTACATATGTTTTTATGTACCTTTCGAAATCTTTTGTTATGGACAAATGGATGGAATTTTCCAGCGAATCGTGTCTGATGACGGCAATTTATGACGAAGATAAACGATGGTGTGTGGTTCCTGTTTACACAGAAAAGAGAGCCAATTGCTCATTTAAGGTTCCCATGGGTTTAAATTCCCTGAAAGGAATTAACTATTACAATAATGATGAATTCTACAAACGTGGAGTTGCTAGATTGATTAAAGATAAAGTTCCTCTGAGAAAGGCACAAAATGAAAACCACAAGATAAAACAGAAGCAGTGGCTTGAAGAATACAAGAGAAAACAGATTGAGTTACGAGAGAGGCAAGCTAGGGTTGAAAGAGCTGAAGAAGGTAAAACGGAACAATTTGTTGCATTCATGAAGGAAGAAACAGAAAGGCTTCAACAAAGTGGCATGCTTGGGTTACAACACTCACAGTCTGAGGGCCAGATAAGCACCCCTAACCATTCTCTTCCCCATTTAGCCAGCACTAACAGTCTGAAAGATGTGCTGCCACAAAACCCAAATGTTGCGGCATATTTCCAGGCGTTCAATCAACAAACTAAGCATATGCTCCATGGCTACACACAAGAGCAAATGAAGACGGTACAGAGGTACTATGAACCTCAACAATCGCCTCAAGTACGACACTCTGATGAACAGGCACAATCCTGGTTCCCAGTACGGGAACAAGGCGTACAAGGATCTCCCTTTAACAATCAAGAGGAATCACAACCATCTAGGGATAATCCACTTTCTTCTGTAACCTATTCCCTACCTACAAGAAACGGAGTTGAGAATGTTGATATTCCTAAAGTACTGAGCGACCGTATTCAATTACTCTCTACTGAAGAAAAAGATGATTATGTAAGATTTTACCTTGAAGAAAATGCTGCCAACAGCCAAGGGATGCAAGCTTCACCAGCTGTCCGCCAACCGTATCAACATGGACAAGGGGAAGCACAGGTTCAATTTTCATATTTAAACCCTGAACAGACAAGTATGAACAGGGAAACAGCATCCAATCAGCAAGCAGGGTCCAACCCGCCTCTTCAACAAATGGGAGATCCACTGGATAATGCCCCATTGTTGAGTACATTACTCAATTCAGTACCCAGTAGCTATCCAGGAGATCCAGGGAACCAGCCCAACTTTAGTGCACTGTGGTCAGGGTTGTCTGGCTCAGACAAGAGTACAGGATATAACAGTGTGGGAGCTCCTGACAACTTGATCCTACCACAGGGGAGACCATCTGGCAGTGTAATATATTCACGATATGGTTAGTACTGAAGGATAGACTTTGCATTTTGTATGCTGTATTTCATAATCATATCACTTTCGTATGCTGTATTTCATAATCATATCACTTTCGTATATTGTATTTCATAATCATTTCACTTTTTTGGTTGTAATTCATAATCATATCACTATTGTGTGTTGTATTTCATAATCATTTGACCTTTGTATGCTGTATTTCATAATTATATCACTTTTGTATGCTGTATTTCATAATTATATCACTTTTGTATGCTGTATTTCATAATTATATCACTTTTGCATGTTGTATTTCATAATCATATCTCTTTTGTATGCTGTATTTCATAATCATATCACTTTTGTATGCTTTATTTAATAAATTATATCACTTTTGTATGCTGTATTTCATAATCATTTCACTTTTGCATGTTGTATTTCATAATCATTACACTTTTGTATGCTGTATTTCATAATCATATCACTGTTGTATGTTGTATTTTATAATCAAATCACTTTTGTATGCTGTATTTCATAATCATTTCACTTTTGCATGTTGTATTTCATAATCATTACACTTTTGTATGCTGTATTTCATAATCATATCACTTTTGTATGTTGTATTCCATAATCATATTACTCTTGTATGTTGTATTTCATAATTATATCACTTTTGTATGCTGTATTTCATAATCATATCACTCTTGTATGTTGTATTTTATAATCAAATCACTTCTGTATGCTGTATTTCATAATCATTTCACTTTTTCATGTTGTATTTCATAATCATTACACTTTTGTATGCTGTATTTCATAATCATATCACTTTTGGATGTTGTATTTCATAATCATATCACTTTTGTATGCTGTATTTCATAATCATATTACTTTTGTATGTTGTACTTCATAATCATATCACTTTTGTATGCTGTATTTCATAATCATATCACTTTTGTATGTTGTACTTCATAATCATATCACTTTTGCATGTTGTATTTCATAATCATATCACTTTTGTATGTTGTACTTCATAATCATATCACTTTTGCATGTTGTATTTCATAATCATATCACTTTTGGATGTTGTATTTCATAATCATATCTCTTTTGTATGCTGTATTTCATAATCATTTCACTTTTGCATGTTGTATTTCATAATCATATCACTTTTGTATGCTGTATTTCATAATCATATCACTTTTGTATGTTGTATTTCATAATCATATCACTTTTGTATGCTGTATTTCATAATCATATCACTATTGTATGTTGTATTTCATAATCATTTCACTATTGTGTGTTGTATTTCATAATCATATCACTTTTGTATGCTGTATTTCATAATCATATCACTTTTGTATGCTGTATTTCATAATCATATCACTTTTGTATGCTGTATTTTATAATCATATCACTATTGTGTGTTGTATTTCATAATTATATCACTTTTGTATGCTGTATTTCATAATTATATCACTTTTGTATGCTGTATTTCATAATTATATCACTTTTGCTTGTTGTATTTCATAATCATATCTCTTTTGTATGCTGTATTTCATAATCATATCACTTTTGTATGCTTTATTTAATAAATTATATCACTTTCGTATGCTGTATTTCATAATCATTTCACTTTTGCATGTTGTATTTCATAATCATTACACTTTTGTATGCTGTATTTCATAATCATATCACTGTTGTATGTTGTATTTTATAATCAAATCACTTTTGTATGCTGTATTTCATAATCATTTCACTTTTGCATGTTGTATTTCATAATCATTACACTTTTGTATGCTGTATTTCATAATCATATCACTTTTGTATGTTGTATTCCATAATCATATTACTCTTGTATGTTGTATTTCATAATTATATCACTTTTGTATGCTGTATTTCATAATCATATCACTCTTGTATGTTGTATTTTATAATCAAATCACTTCTGTATGCTGTATTTCATAATCATTTCACTTTTTCATGTTGTATTTCATAATCATTACACTTTTGTATGCTGTATTTCATAATCATATCACTTTTGGATGTTGTATTTCATAATCATATCACTTTTGTATGCTGTATTTCATAATCATATTACTTTTGTATGTTGTACTTCATAATCATATCACTTTTGTATGCTGTATTTCATAATCATATCACTTTTGTATGTTGTACTTCATAATCATATCACTTTTGCATGTTGTATTTCATAATCATATCACTTTTGTATGTTGTACTTCATAATCATATCACTTTTGCATGTTGTATTTCATAATCATTTCACTTTTGCATGTTGTATTTCATAATCATATCTCTTTTGTATGCTGTATTTCATAATAATTTCTCTTTTGCATGTTGTATTTCATAATCATATCACTTTTGTATGTTGTATTTCATAATCATATCACTTTTGTATGTTGTATTTCATAATCATATCACTTTTGTATGCTGTATTTCATAATCATATCACTATTGTATGTTGTATTTCATAATCATTTCACTATTGTGTGTTGTATTTCATAATCATATCACTTTTGTATGCTGTATTTCATAATCATATCACTTTTGTATGCTGTATTTCATAATCATATCACTATTGTATGGTGTATTTTATAATCATATCACTATTGTGTGTTGTATTTCATAATCATTTCACTTTTGTATGCTGTATTTCATAATCATATCACTTTTGTGTGTTGTACTTCATAATCATATCATTTTTGTATGTTGTACTTCATAATCATATCACTTTTGTATGTTGTATTTCATAAATTATATCACTTTTGTATGTTGTATTTCATAATCACTCCAGTAGATCTTTTTATTGCTTGGACTCATTTAAATTGTCCAGTGAAGATGGTTCTAATGGATACCCACACTATAGGGTTATTGAAAAAATAACAAAGGAAATAATGCACTTTAGAATTTATGGGTTTATGGGTTCTTGTATGTTGAACTCATTTCCATCTATGGCAGTCTATGCCCAATTAAAATTAAAAGCATTTTGAGGAGGAGAAATTAATACAAACAATTAGTGTGTTTATACAGAACATTATCTGTTGAAGGTGCAGTAAGATAAGGACCAATTGAGAAATGTTAGGAATACCCTTTTTTCCAAGAAAGCATGTACAATGAACCTTTTTTTAAAAATCAATTCTTCACAGATTGTGAATAAATTTTTACAAGTATCTTTCTGTCTATGCAACTGTTCAGTTAGATAGTCATTTGTGTATATTTCTTCAAATTTGAACTGTTGAACCTTTCTTTACAGATGGAAATCTACCAAATAACAGTTTGTTTCCAAGTAGTGTTGAAGCAGATGGTTTAAGTTTGCCTAACAATTCCACTATCACAACCACTGTAAAACAAAGAGACATGGATGAAAGAGAGAAGTCACACCAGCAATCTTACAAAGGGAAGCCATCGCAAGAGATTAACGAAGAAAGCAAAGAAGGGGAAAAGCAGAAGAAAGATCAGAAAAAAGGCCAGAAACAGAAGCGTGAAAAGCATGTGCACTACGTAAGTAGAAAGATATACTGTATAAGTACTTTTATTCACGGGGGTTTAATTTTCGCGTGATTCGCGGTCGGTCCGACAGTGCGAATTCTAAACACCACTAATACTAATAAAACCTCTTCAATGTAATTCTGTGTACCATGCCAGGTCGCCAATTTTACCTGGATGTCATTATGTTATGCCTTCCACCATACATTGTTACGTTATACACAGTTATTGTGTTTGGCTTTGTAGATGAATTCAAATAAATCCGTTAATTGTTATCCCCTTGTCAAACAATGCCCGAGGTGTGTATCAATTGGTATTCAATTGCAAACAAATCGGCATGCTTGGTTAGAAGTACATATGACACGCTTGTTCTGCGAGTATCAATAAAACATTTGTTACCCTTATCAATTATCAACGTTGACTTAAAGACAGTTAAAGAAAGAAAACACATTTTGTTTAAATAAATTTCAATCAATGCATTTAATTAATTATTAATTATATGCATTTTAAATCATTTGATTTTCATGTCAATCACAAAACAGTGATCCTTGCTGTAAAATAAGCACAGAAATTTCAAAGTAGTTTATATGTTGATATGGATGATCTTTGGGGATGGGGTTTTAATTTCACGGTACCTTCAACCATCGCTAAATATAAACCCCGCGAATTTAGGAACCCTTAAAAAACGCGAAATAATGGCACCGCGATATAATGCGCTATACAGTAGTGCATCTAAATCAGTGAATACTTCATGAAGTGTGTCTTTAAAAAAAGTTGTGACGAAAGAAGTTTTCACTCAAGATGTACATACTTCCTCTTGCTTCAATTAAAAAAAATCATATATTGAGGTA
Source organism: Cerastoderma edule (assembly GCA_947846245.1). Taxonomy (NCBI): domain Eukaryota; kingdom Metazoa; phylum Mollusca; class Bivalvia; order Cardiida; family Cardiidae; genus Cerastoderma; species Cerastoderma edule. The sequence continues at coordinate 13,376,596 of OX401412.1, forward strand.
CAACACTCAAAACAGTTAAATTTTAGAAAAGATATTTTCCAATAGATTTTAACACTCTATATAAAGGTGATGAGATTATGCAAGGTATTACGGTAGTGAGTGACATGCTTATTCAAAATCTATTTGTTAGAGCTCATAATCTGGTTCTGGATAAGTATGCCACAGGGCCTTTCGACATAATCGCATCAAGAATTTGAAGCTTCCATGCCTGCTTACTGGATACTAAACCAGTACATGTGCTGATTCTGTTGATAAGTCCTGCCAATTTTCTTGCTTAACCATTTAAGGTATAGAGATAAGGCTTATCAGTGACACTATAGGTATAAACTATCCGATTATCGAAGACCATTAACGCATACATAATTAGTCACCCTGAGTACTTATTTGCACAGGATTATCTCCGATAATTGTTATTGATTGGGGTACTGTTAATCAAACCCAAGTTAATGCATTTTACATTCATCTAATAGATTTTCTCAAAGAATAAAAGACGAGGAGAACAAAATTTCCTTTAAGTTGATGTTTTTTTCTTTATTTAGTGATACATTCATATCAGGATTAAGTTGTAGAAAATTAAACAAACAATGAAAAAGTATGTTACGGTGTGAATTATCCAAAATCAAAAGTAATAATATGACTTATGTGTTCTCCCTGAGAGAAGATCCCTAATTTGTTTTTCTGTTTTGTCATCAATTGCAGGGAATTTTGTTGCCGAAAAATACCATTCATGACTCGAGATACATACTTTGTCTTTGCATATTTCTCAGCAAAGCTGAATCGTTTTACTTCAATTCCCTTTCAAACCGTTTCCAAAATGAAGAAAAGAATGTTAATCAACACAATATTGCTTTGTAAAGAAGTTAAACCTGGTCCTTCTAATAAATGTAAAACAGTAAAAATCAACTCATTTTGGCAACGAAACATGCTAATATTTCCGTAAAATACGTGTCCATGGGTGATGAATTTACCAAAAGCTCGTAGTTATAGTCAAAGTCGGAGGAATGATCTAATTTGCTTGTCCGTGAATTGGTAATATTTATCAACATTTCATCATCTTCAGGCTTTAAAAAACCTGATCAAATTACTGCTCTGAATCTACATTGATGTCTGACTTGCGATCGGAAACACAAAATTGGCTAAATATTTTAAAAAGGCCGTCTTTATAACGGCAATTATTTGACGGCTCGATTTTCAATCGCCTTTAAACTTTGAACAATAGCTCCGTGTCATAAACATCCTTTACAGGTCGCGTGCCGTATGCTCTCGTTTTAATTGGATAGTATTTTAAGAAATGTGTTAAGTTACTAAAGAATTGCATGAAATCCTTATCGAGTCTTTACAAATCGGCAGTGTTTTGATCTTTTATGACCGGAAGACTTCTCATTAATTGGATTGGTAATTTGGATTCCCTTCATCTCAATTTGATAGCGTTATTTCCATAAGCGTGTCGTGAGACCATTATCAAAAGATTCTCTCTAGAGCAAAAGTTTAAACTTTGACCCTATAATTTTATCATCAGAAATGAAAGAAGACATATTTATTTAAGAGGAAAATAAACTTTGGAGAAAATGACGTGTGTGCAAAGATGTGTTATTAAGAGCTAAAGTTGAATCAATTTTTCAGCTGTCAAAAAGCGTTCTATGCGGTAATCGATAGACCGTCAAAATAGGTTTTATACGGTAATAGGTATAACGGCGAAAAGGGTTTTATACGGTAATCGATAAGACGGCGAACGGCGCTATATACCGTAAAGGGTTAACGGGGATCGAGCCGTGAACCCTCAGTACAAGAGGCCGCCAATCTCCCATTGCACCCTTGTCGCCCACAATGGCATTTTATGGGAAATCGTTCCATAAGTCAGGACAAAGAGAGGCATTAGTAGACACAAAATAAGGCTTAGATGAAAAAGAAATTATAAACAGAAATAAAACATTTAATACAACTGTCACAGAGAAATAAAAAGAACATTTGGGCCACGTCACGTGAAAAGGGGCACTCGGACATACAAAAAACAGTGTAGCCCCAGATCAGCAGCCACGTCAATGACATCTTAGAGGACATCCAATTATACCTTTAAATAAATACAAATGATAACTTTCGTGACTAGATGCTGGAATACTAGCTCTAAGATAGAGCTGAGTCAGCGCTTTTTTTACATGTCCGAGTGCCCCTTTTCGCGTGACGCGGCCCATTTGTGCCTACAGAAGAAATTGCCTGAAACAGCCACATTTGCCTACTTCTCATAAAAACCAGAAAATTGTTACTTTTACGCATTTTATGGTAGTTGTCAGATGTTCCTTTTAATTTGCCTAAGTCACAGAACCTTATAAAGCGAATGGTTAGAATCATGAAATTCTTTCATTATCATTGTTTATGACAAAAACTATAACAAAAAGGAAGAACAACTCAAACAAAAGCAACATCATGATGACAAAAGGAGAAATAACCCATGATTATGTACACGATTCTTTTTGTTTATTACATGGTCTCCAGTTCACTAAGCCAAGACTCATTAGTAGGCTAAAAACACATGTTTCAAATATGTTTTTTTTCTTCACAGACAATTAATGTGTACAATGCTAATGCTGTGCAAGTTGGGAACCAGAACATGGTTAAAGGAGGCAGTGAAAGGGAACCAGACAGTGAGGATTTGTCTGACGATGAAGACGAAACTCTTCCTGTTGAGATAAACCATCTCGAAAGCAAAGATCTGAGGTTAGTTTAGTATATCCCATTTTAAGTCCTTTCTTCATATGGCTGATTAAAACTTATTCCAGGTTTTTTCCTCCTTGAATTGGGAAGTAGCCTATACCTGCTCATTATGGAAAATTACTTTGAAATCTGAAAAATTGGCTGTTAAGAAAAAGATGGTATTTTTCGGGGTTTTTTTGCTGTTGTTTTTAAGGATCTATATCTTAATTCCATTTGAGGAAATATGGTGTAACATATCAAAAGTCATTCATAAATGTAAAGGTAAAATTCATTAGCCAGTTACTAAGTGTTTGAGGTAATGCAAGGTATTTTACCAAGTCCATTCAACGTTTCATCAACTGGTAACCATTCATAAAAAGGTACATAAAAATACTTGCCTAACCTGCAACTATGGGGAATGCCCGGGATCAACATACAGTAGTTGTACCTTGAACTTCTTATTGTCAAACTCCGCTATATGCAAAAGTAAATGCATTGTATGAGTTCCCAAATCATTTGTTCTTTTTCTCTATGTCTTCTTTATATTTCAGACATCTTTATGTCCAACTCTCTTTATGTTGAACATTTTCTTAAGGTTTCTTGTATAGAGATTCTACTGAATCATTTTGTGTATGGACGGTTTCCTAACTCTATACTCGTTTGAAAATATATAACCATGGAAACATGCATAATGAACTTCCGACCTATCATTTAACTGAAATAATGTTGACACAGTGTTTGAACTGAAATAATCACGCAAACTAGTGCTATTGGCATTACTGAAAAAAAAGAAGGATTAGTTTGAGATCTTTATGTTTTTTAAGACGCTTTTGTTCTTTTTCATATTAGCAACCATGCTCATAGTACAGAGGTTCTGAAGCGGGATCCAGCCCTCCAAGGGGATAGGGACAAACAGGGTACCAGGGGAGAAACTGAGGACCAGGTACCGACCAATCAGGGATCCTGTAATATGGATGCTGCTATGTCATCACTCGGTTCCCAGCCCATGGCCAACTATAACCTGGAACAGCCACAAGCCCAGGTATGTGTAAGAATGGGAACCAGATCTTAATATACACATTCTGACGTATTTTACATTTTTTCTGAAAAATGCCTTTCTAAGCACTCTGCTGGTGTTATAATTTCAACTTGTTGTAGAAACTAGTTTGAAAAATTGGAACCCAAAGTACATGTACAATGAATTGTCAGTCTTCCTCTATGAAAAATTAATATTGTACATATATATATATATATATATATATATATATATATATATATATATATATATATATATATATATATATATATATATATATATATATATATATATATATATATACTAGTTTAGTATCCAGGAAGCAGTCATCGATAGTGGCTTTGAAAAAACTTTAAGCTTCCTTCACAATCAATGTAAAACAAAAATGAGGTATTTATTTGTCAGTTAATACAACTTGACTTAAACTACTGAAAACCATTAATTGATTTTTCTTTAACTGATTAAATGAATGGTTCATGTCTTCACACACTTGTTTCCAGTGACTATTTCGGTTGATGGACTTATGTCCAAAAGTGCTAGATACTTTATATTGCTGAATGGCATGGATTCTTTACCTTTACAGTGCTGGAACTGACTTCATGCTTATGCAAACAGGTAAGATCCAGGCCTGCCACCAAGTTTTTTGGCGGCTGACCTGTGATCTAATCTGTTTGCTTCTCTGAGTATCTTTCCTCATCAAAATTAAGCAGATATTTTAGGTTTTGAAAAAAAGGACAATGCAAATATCTATTTTTAGAAAATTTCTCAAAGGGCTAGGATGTTGTTTCCTGTGATTCCTTTTATCTAATAATAAAGGATTTGGTATAAGTCTCATCAAATTAATATAGCATAGAAAAAGTGTCTTAATTCAATTAAAAAAGCTCTAATTGATGGAGAAAACAAAATGTTTCCCCCAAGCTCAGAATCAATGTTTCATACTTCATTCCTCATCTCTGCTTTCTGTTTGACCTACCACAAAACACAGTACTGGTACTTTTGATATGTACATGCTCTTCTGGTCAAGGATAGATAGATAGATGTTTATTAACTTAAACCTTTAAAGGTTTCTCGTTATAACATATACATATACAACATAATACACACTTATATGAGCATAAAATTTCTGAAGTTCATGTCACAACATTGTTTAAACAAATCAAGGACCAACAAATCCAAACTATGTTATCACACATCAGTATACAATGTCAACATTTTGAATTGATTAAACATAAAAAGCTTCATACATATTTACCAAGATTTTTTACTATGTTCTTATTTTTTTATTGCATAAGGCTTATGAATTTAAAAACATTGCGAATCAGATAATGATATGGTTTTATATAGTTCTTGCATATTTCTTTATAAAGTTTACAAACGATTACAAAATGAAACTCATCTTCAATATCATTTTTATTACAGAAACGGCATATTCTCTGATTAAGTTCTATTCTATTGAATCCATATTTGCCCGATTCAATTCTTAGTCTGTGGGATGATAATCGTAACACTGATAAAGCAATTCTACATTTTGTAGGCAAAATATCTATGTAATATTCAAACTCAAAAGTGCTCTTAATATAACTACATATGTATAATTCAACATTACATCATTAAAACCGCAACATTAATATCTTTCAGGTCACAAACCAGAAGGTTATTGTTGAAGAAATCATCTCAACATCAGCTGACCAGAGTTTGGCCAATCAGACCAGATCCCAAGGATCTAATCACCAATCAGCTGATATTCTGATGACAACCAATCAGCTTCCAGAAGGGATGCAAAAGTATCTGGGCAATGCCAGCAACTTGGATAAGTCAGTTTCCATCGAGAAATCAAGTTTAAAGGACAAGATCATTACAGACCAGATGCAGGCTCCAGACAGGTCTGGGGTAGAAGTCAAGAGACAGAACTCCAAGATTAAATCTGAAGGTAACCCAGTGGCAGTTATATCTCCGATGCGCCCGAAAATCCCTAGTGAGAGTGAGGATTATACTGCGGTGAAAGAATTAGTACCAAGTGAAGAGACAACTGTGAAGAATGTTGTGTCGTGTAGTGAAACCCAGTCAATCCGGCGCGGTGATGATCAAGTGCAGTTATTAACAAAGAGTGTTGAAGATTTTGATATTAGGGAACAGTGTGATAGCTATGAAGAAAATACACCGTACAATACTGCACAGGGTGCTGCATGTAATCTCGAGCACACGACTCGTGAATACAAAGACATGTTCAAGAGCCAACAATACACCAATCCCTCCCAGTTGTTTTACCCGAACAGAAATTGGGCTGGTAGTCGTTCCCGGGTCAGCCCGGTGCCATTTGGAATTGATGCGACATCCAATTGCAGTAACCAAGGTACAGTAATTGAGGAGTGTTCTATCGATTAGGGGCTTGCTTTCTGTCTCCACTACTTGCTTTTAATCAAGGTAAAATGGCTTTTTGGTTATTACCCAAGTAATCACAAAAGCTTTTCCTTGGGCCTGTTAAGCTCTGTGCAGCTCCAGCCCCTAATTTTCAAAATTAGCACACCTTCGCCACCTTAATCGATCTCATTTTGTTAAAACGTTGACCACAGCACTTTTAACCCTTATAGTGCTGGAAGTGACTTCATGCTTATGCAAACAGGTTAGATCCAGGCCAGCCGCCAAGTGAATTGGCAGCTAGCCTTTGGTCTAACCTGTTTCCTACTATGAGTATCTTTCCTCATCAAAATTAAGCAGATATTTAAGTTTATGGTAAGCAGACGACACAAAAATCAATTTTTAGAAAATTACCCAGCATTTTAAGGGTTAACTTGTTCTATTATGAACTCCCTTCCTCATCAAGCATCCAGCATCTGAAAACAAGCCTGGGGAAGATTTTGCCCCCAAATGGCCAAATTGCCACAGACAATACTGACCATTACCTGCCTTTATATGCTAATCTTAGCAGAACATATGGCCCCTTTATTGCCTGTAATCCAGTGAAGGACAGTGTTTCAGGGATATAAGGTCAGCCTCAGGACACAAGGGCCGTAAGTTAGAATCCCATGAGTAGTGAGGCTCTCCTTGCGATGTTTCAATAATCCACATTTTGAGGGAGTAATGGTAATTTATCCAGGAACAAGAATCGAGCTTCATTAATCTAAGTTGTAAGATCTTGTTTCACAACTGATGTAAAATGAATAAGTTTGCACTAAATTTGTAATCCTACTTGTCCTAACAACTTTGGCAGCTGTCTAAACAGTACACAAGGGAGGGGTGAAAAATAGCATTTTAAAGTGCTTTCAAAAAATCATGTCCAATCTCGGGGTCTTCAAGAGGAGTTTTTCCGGGGGGCGAGGGTGATAAATGCTATAAGAGGGATGTTCGGCATAATAGCAGATACCCCCTTCCCCTGTCAATTTCTTTTTATAAATTTACACCCCAAAATGGTAAGTTACTAGGTATATTGCTTAATTGAAAGACAAAAATGAAATTGATGGTTCTACACATTTTTTTCAGTGATTGTGAAAAGTTAAGCTTTGGGACTTTACCCATTAACAAACAATAAGGACATTTAACCACTTTGTTGCAGACAACTCTGGAAAACAGTGTGGGAAAAGGAAATATTGCTTGTTACAAGCAATTTCTCCTTTCCCCACAATCTTTTCTGCCCTATCAGAAGATTATTTTCCAATTTCATCACATTTTGGCATAGTATCTGCAAACTCTTTCAATTTGGGACAGTTAAAAATTTGTCGTTTGGTAAAGGGTTAACCATTGATTTTGAGCAGTGGATTGCAATGTAACTCGAATACTGTTGATGCAATGTTATAGTCACTATTTCACAGCTCGAGATTTTAAACTTTTTAAAAGCTGCTTGTTCAGAGATGTGAGGAAATGTTAAAGTTAGAACTAAGTTTCTATAAAACAGTACAACAGCTTTTTTCTTGTATCGATCATATGAATCACCGAAATACCGTAATACTACCGAAACACTGGAATACCTGTTAGAATCTTAGTAAATACAGGAATACCCTTTGGTTATAAGAGGATACTCTTTGTTTCGACTTTCTCAGAAAACAATGGCATGTTGTAGACCAAGCGATGTTCAAACCTTGTTAAGCATGCAGCAAGCCGGCCCTTAGGTCTGGCTTTGTCTGGGTTTACCCATATTTGTGCATTCTTGTAAATGTTTTAGGTTAATGCAAGGTTAATGCTTTTGATAACTTTATTTGAAGCCCAGCAATGTTCACACATCATTGTGGATGCAATGATACGGACGTTTAGGTCTGGCACTATTGGGTTTTACCAAGATGTTTGCATTCTGTTTTATATTTGTTCTCTTATGTTGTTACTGTAAAAATTATTATTTACTACGAAATGATGAAAATGGTTTAGCTTGATATACCTCTGACATCATTTTATGTACCCTATACAGTAACGGGTATTATATAAAAATTGATAATTCTAGTTACGCCTATATCTCAGGGGCATTTGGGTGTTTCGGTGGTATTACGGTATTACAGTAGTTCTAACAGATTCAAACTGTACATACTTGGATATATTGAGTCTTCCTTATTTAGTTATGCTTTCATTAGCTACTTTTAGTTGTTATTCATACAAGAACACAGTAACTCCAATGTATCAACAACATTTTATTTTTTGACTTGCGTATGTGAATAAGCACTCTTTTGCATTTACCAACACGAGGGTTCAATGCAAGACTATAGTTAGTGCTTCACAAACATGAAGCACCTCTATAGTCTTGCATTGAACCCTCAAACTGTTTTATTTTTACTGTGTGAGATACCAGATAAATCATCACCTATAGGGAAAATAATTCATAATTTCATGACCACATCATCTCACCTGGGGCGGGGCCTCCATGGCCTAGTGGTTAGAGTACAGAACTTACAATCCTGTGACCCCTCTACATGTGGAACCAAATACCAGTGACAGCATTTGGACTTTCATAAGAGGTAGTCTCTGGACTGAATTACGGAGTGCCGATAATTCTACCCAGCTTGACTAGCCCATTGAGTATGGGATCTTCCTCCGTCATTGAGAGTCAGGCATCGCAACATAACTGAAGTGATGTTGACGCAATGTAGAACCAATATAGATACATATATCAGCAATTTTTTTTAATTTAGGGTCCAGTAGCAGAACAAAATGGGAAAATGGGAGCATTTTTATCTAAATTGGGAATTTTCTAGGAATAACTTAATTAAAATATAAGCTTTATTGGGAAATTGGGGAAAATATTCAGTTAATTTGATTGGGAATCTGTCCGTTTTACTGTACCAAACATATAAGGAAAAAAATCACTGTAAATAAACATCATCTCACAACAAAAAATCCAAATATTCCGTATTTATTGATTATTTTGATCTCTTGTTACTTTAGGTGCTGCCTCTGAAGGTTTTACTCCCGCCACTGGACGTTTTTCAACATCCGAGCAGCTCGGAGAAAACGTTGAATATGATATGTGTGACAGTTTCGAAGGTATCACATCAAGAAGCGAGGAGATTACGACAAGACAAACTAATTCTAAACAGAGACGGGTACCCTCGGGAAAAAAGGAGTGCATAATTTCATAATGGGAGGATAATGTAGGACAGCATGTTATTCTATTTTTCTCCTTTATGGTCAAAATATTTGGGTTTGTCATTGTTGCAGAAGGAGAAAAAGTTCTCATATATTTTTCATATTTTCACAGTTGTTCCTTAACCCATTACCAAACGCTGAATTTGACTGTCCCAAATTGAAAGAGTTTGCAGAAGTCATTTCGAAATGTGATGAAATTGAATAATGATCTTCTGAATGGGGAGAAAATATTTTGGGAAAAAGGGAAATTGCTTGTTCCAGAGTTGTCTGCAACAAACTTGTGAAATTTCGTTATTGTTTGGTAATGGGTTAAGGTCAAAATGTCATTGTTGCAAAAGGAGAAAAACTTACATTTTCCATGTTTGTACATTTGTTTCTAAAATTTCTTATTCTGATGTATCTGCAAGCCAATTCTCCTTTTGTTACAATGCTTTCTTCATAACCCTTTCTCCGCCATAGTAAACTCTTGTCAACAGCTTGGTTGACGGCTGTATGCGACTTGAGTTGACATACTGTGGTATAACGGTTATACATTGTATACCAGAATATGACGACTTGTTGCATATGGATGTCAACCAAGCTGTCAAAAAAAAATTGACTACACACTGAAATTAAAAAATCTATAGAAAAAAATAGAAAATAGAAAATCTTTCTTGTACATACTACCATTTTCCTAGAAAGCATTAAATACATTTGGCGCCAAGAAGAACTTTTTGTTATACATTTGGTGCCGAAAGGTTAATATTGAAAAAAAAAAAGATAATCTCTAATACTTCATATTTTTTGTCTGATTTTTAGATAGATTACCCTTCAAAACACTGTTGTGAATATTTAGATGTGCATGTTCATCAGTTATTTTCTTTGTTCAAATCTTTGCACCTGTAGATTTTCATCAGCAGAAGTCTGTTAACTTTTTTATAAAACAATAGCGACATTTGACCAGATTGTTGCAGATGACTTTGGAAAACACTGTTGGAAAAGGAGAAATTGATCATAACTAGCAATTTCTCCTATTCCCACTATGTTTTTTGCCCTTTCAGAAGATTATTTTTCAATTTCATCACATTTTGAAATGCCGTCTGCAAACTTTTTCAATTTGGAACAGTTGCTGAAAATTTGGCATTTGGTAAAAAATATAACTACCGAAATGAATGCCAACTTTTATCTAGCTTGACCCAGCCTCAATAGGCTGTTTAAGCATTTGGTTCTGAATATGAGGCAGGCATCGCAACATAAAAAAAATAAATATTGAGGCACAATTAAAAGCCTCAGGAAAAAAAAATAACATAGAATCATTTACTGTTATGGTCAGTTGATGCCATCGAGTTAATTGGATTGTGAAATTCCAAATATGGTACAGTGAAGTCTCGTTAATCCAAACATGTCTGTTCTCAACAAAGTTTCCTTATTAATGAATCTTCCGGACAAATGAAGCAGGGCCTTGTCATATACCTCTAAAAACATAAATGGTCTTTATGCATGTGTATATTTTTAATCTTGCATCAGTAATGTATGTTTTTGTTACGTTCATATGCCCAATGAAATGATACATACATATTATAAAAATGACGATAAGACATCAAATATACATCGATAGCATAGTGCGTACATGTACATGTTAGAAAGCCTTAGAAACACACAGACCGTTACATGCTGTTCTATTTATAGATCATCATGCATATTGGAGCTTGACCGATATTTTTTCAATCAGCAAATTATCTCACATGTAAATGTTTTTTAATTGCTTGTGTGTCCATCTCAATTACAACTACCAAATATCACTCCTATCGTATCATATGCATCCCTATTGTAAGTCCTAAGGTTAATTAAAGTACTTAGTCATAGTTGTATCGGGATTTTCACGCCTATAGACCATGTTACGCAAAACACTGCTTTATGTTCACAGCTTGATGATGTGCTAATGTTAATTCTACTGCTGGCCAATTAAGCACTCGGCAAAGATGTGGCCGGATATAAGAGACATGAAAACAGGGAATACATAGATTCGTTCCCTAAAATCTAAGTCAGGATCCAGAATGCAAGATTCTGGGCTGAACGAGGGAAATTACTGCTCAATAGTTCTGTTCCCTCACAATTTTATTTGGATTGCGAGACATCCGGATAATCAAAGTCCAGAGAAACGAGGCTTCATTGTAATCAGATAATATAATCCATAGGGCAAAAGCAGTTGAAGTGCTATATATTCTTAATGTGCTTATAATTGTAAATAACTTATGCAAAATTTATTTTATATGAGTTGAGTTGTGGAAGTATGCCATACATGCATGAGTGCATGAGATTTACGCTACGAATGTTCCCTATGGGAAAACATGTATTAACAGACAAAACATTGATTTAAAAAATTTCTGAAGAATCAAACTACCCAATTCAAATGCTGGGCATTTCTAAATTTAACAGATTTTTGTTGTCTTCTTTCCAAAACCTTGATATCTGCTTAATTTTGATGATGAAAGATACTCAGACTAGCAAACAGGTTAGATCACAGGCCAGCTGCCAATTAACTTGGTGGCTGGATTGGATCTAACCTGTTTGCATAAGCAGGAAGACAGTTCCAGCACTATAAGGGTTAAGAAACTGTTTTGACATAAGGAGAAATTTCGAAATTATGAGAATTTCTTCCTTATCTCACAGTGGTTTCTACTCAATGTCAAAGTCTTAATTTGTATGCTTTTTTTATACATCAATTGTCATCTCTAGATACTTTCAATATGGTTTTTATCCAGTCATCAATGTAATTTTGAAACTAATAACATGGTGCCATTTGGCATTTGTGATAAATATAACACTAACCATGTAACATGCTGTCATGTTAAGTTCATGGGGCCATATGATGTCCTGTTTACAATGTTCCCTACTTGTTTACTGTTATTGTTTCCTTTTTTCTCATGTTTTATTTTCATTTTTTGTTTAAAGGAACACAAAGGTTACAGGATAAATAGAATAGATAATTGGTGACTTTTAACAGGAAAGTTATCGGGCTCGGCTTTTTGATTATCATCTGTTTCGTCTTCAACTTACTTGATAATATTCCTATGATTTGCCCGATAACATTTCCGATTCCTGATACCAACTATCTATTCTCTAATGTTACTGGGCAAGGCATGGGATTATTATCCGTTTCACCTGCAGCTTGATAATATTCCTATGTTTTGCCCGATTACATTTCCAATTTATGACACCAACCATCTATTCTGTGATGTTACCGGGCAAGGCATGGGATTATTATATGTTAACTTTCACCTCACCAAATAATATACCTATGCCTTGCCAAAAAACATTTTTGATTCATAACACCAAGCATCAATCCTCTATATGAGGGAATGTGTTAAATAACCCTTTTACCAAACGCCAATTTTTCAATTGTCCAAAATTGAAAGAGTTTGCAGGCGACATTTCAAAATGTGATGACATTGAAAAGCAACCTTCTGATAGGTCGGAAAACATTGTGGGAGAAGGAGAAATTTCTCGTTAAGAGTAATTTCTTCTTTTCCGGCAATATTTTCCAGAGTCGTCTGCAACAAACTGGTCAAATTTTGTCATTGTTTGGTAATGGGTTAATCTCTTTTATCATATGTTGTTAGAGGAGAGTTACAATATCATTATATATGTATATGCATTGTCTATTTTGTTGGAAAGTAATTCTTAATTGTACAGTTTTAGAGTTTTACTCAATAATGTAAGGAAAATATTTTTGTAAGTCAAAAAGTAACATTTAACTGACTATTTCCCAAGTATTAGTTGTTGCCTCACTCAGATTCAAGTTACAGGATTCTGACTAAAAGTGGTTTAACCCTTGTATTGCTATAACCATCTTCATCCTTTATGTAAAGAGGTTAGATCCAGGCCAGCCGCCAAGTAAATTGGCAGCTGGTCTGTGATCTAAGCTGTTTTCAACTCTGAGTATCTTTCCTCATCAAAAGTAAGCAACTATGTAAGGTTATGGAAAGCAGACGACACAAAAATCAGTTTTTATAAGATTACCCAGCATTTTAACCCATTACCAAACAATAACAACATTTGACCAGTTTGTTGCAGACGACTCTTGAAGACATTGGGGGAAAAGGAGAAATTGCTCTTAATGAGCAATTTCTCCTTTTCCCACAATGTTTACTGCCCTATTAGAAGATTATTTTCCAATTTCATCACATTTTGAAAAGGTCGTTAGCAAACTTGTTTAATTTGGGACATTAAAAAATTTGCTGTTTGATAAAGAGTTAAGGATTATTAAAAAGTTGTAATTCTTCTATTGTGAATGGCTCTAATGCATCAGGATTAATTTCTTTTCATTTTGATACATCGGTTTCTGAAGTCCTCTGCTTCACTTTACCCTAAGAATGCTGGGTAATTTTCTAAAAATAGATTTTTGTTGTCTGCTTTCCAAAACCATATAATCTGCTTAATTTTGATGAGGAAAGATACTCAGAAAAGCAAACTATGTTGGATCATAGGCCAGATGCCAATTAACTTGTCGGCTGGCCTGGATCTAACCTATTTGCATAAGCATGAAGTAGGTTCAAGCATATAAGGGTTAATTATTGAATATAAATTTAGATGTGTGTACCCTTTTCCTATCATGAATTGCTTTCAACTTTCTTTGTAGATTTATTTTGAACCATTGTGATTAACCATAAGCAAAACCTTATATTTCAATCCAAATTCTATTCATCAACCATGCAGTTAATCATTGATTGTAAAGATTTTTACATTTTCGACTTTTGGTTTTATGCTTACATGCTGCAAATCTTCACATGTATTTTCTTTAAAGATTTTGGCATGGGGTGACAAGGAATGGTTGTTTCGACATTAGGAGAAATGGTATTTGCATTTTCTCCTCTACCACAAAGTTTGTTTGTAATACCCCGAATCACCATGAAAATACATGAAGTCATTAACCATTAAAATAAGGGGTAATTTTCTTAAAATAGATTTTGAGTTGTCTGCTTTCCAAAACTTTAAGTATTATGCTTAATTTTTGTTGCAAAAAAATACTCTGAGTAGCAAACAGGTTAGATCACAGGCCAGCTGCCAATTCACTTGGTGGCTGGCCTGGATCTAACCTGTTTGCGTAAGCATGAAGTCGGTTCCAGCTCTTTAAGGGTTAAAACTCATTTTTTGTTGATGCTTTCAATTTGGACTGGTCACTACATCAGAAATAATGCTGCTCTCAAAGGAGCCTCTCAAAGTACCTGTATTTGTATGTGGCTGGATGAATTTTAGCCCTTATGATGCTGGGTAATTTTCTTAATATAGATTTTTGTGTCATCTGCTTTCCAAAACCTTAAATATATGCTTTTTTTGCGGAACAATACTCAGAGTAGCAAACAGGTTAGATCACAGGCCATCTGCCAATTTACTTGGCGGCTGTGTGGATCTTACCTGTTTGCATTAGCATAAAGTCAGTTCCAGCACTATAAGGGTTAGTACTTTTCTTGAAATATTTATTCATTTTGATGTTTGAAATATGTTTGTGTATCAGATGTATAAATCTCAGTTTTTAAACTTAAAGTTTAGCTTACAAAGTAATATTTCAAGAAGTTCTAAGAGTGATTTGTTACCTAAAGAAAAATGGAGGGAAAAAGATACACACAGAATTGGTAATTGACAGATTTGATATTGAACACTCTTCAACGAAAGAAGAATTTAATCATGATGAGCAAATATTTCTTTTAACAAAATATTTGGGAATAGTTTTACTGTTAATTTGTAAGATTGCATTTGTGATATGAAAATGAATAAGATTAAAGCAAATTAGATCAGAACAATTAAACTTACTTTGTAAAACTTCATTATAGATTAAGGGTTACAATGTTATTTTGTTGGGGGTACAGACAATTCCCCACTAGGACAATAACCCACTAGGACAATAACCCACAGGACAATTACCCACTGGACAATTACCCACCGGACAATACCCCACATTTGTGTCAAATAGGACAATTCCCCACTGGTAAAATGAAAAGGTCATAAAACATTTTTTTTTCAAGAATCTGAATTAAAGAAGCATTAAAATATATTTTCAAACCATAATCTTCAATTTACACATGAAAATATATTTATATTACAATAGCCAAACAAATTACACATGGTTGAAAAAAGGTCAAAAGATTGGTTCATTCACAAATCTTTTTGTAATGAGAATGAGGACAATTCCCCACTTTTGATAAATAATAGCAATGAAATATACCTTTTTATATGTTCATGAATCTTTACTATTGAGGTAATTAATTAAAACTAATCAAAAACCAATGATCATAGATTTAAGCATATTATTTGTGCATAATGTAAATGTAGAAAAGAATGAATTGCAATTCAATTATCCTATCAATAATAATCAATCTTTTATTGATTCAGGCAATTGAAAACAGATTTATTGAAACATTTATATTTTGGTAAGGTTTTTAATTTTGGATTTGGATTGAGTAAACAATCGCTTTGCTCCACACCTTTAATCATCCTTTAGCTACACCTTGCTAACGAGGTCTTTAATTGATATTTGATATATCAATAATGTACAAGTTTTTCAGTCTGTGTTGGATTTTCACATCTTAATTCTTCATTCCTTATTCTTTTAAATTGTTTTACCATCCCTATGCTTCCTTATATTTTATCCCATTAGACCCCACATTCCATCTACATATCCATTGAAATATATAAAGATTTAAAAATCAATATCATAAGAATTCACAAAGAGTCTTTTAATTAGAATCTTCAATATTTGCAAAGTAAAGAATTTCATATCAAGTTAAATTTTTGAATCAACAGTCCAATTAATTGGTCATTGATATTAACTTGACTTTTGCAATACTACTGATAATAAATTGTTCAATTCTTTTATCAGTATATATTTTTGCAGACAAAAAAGGAACAATGCTTCAAATCTCTATTTTGATAATTTCCCACTATTATTTTCATTGTTAATTATTAAAGATAAAGTAAATAACGCAAAATCTACATCATAAATAAAAAAAAAACATGATTTATTTGCATACATGTTTTATACCAAATAGTGGGTAATTGTCCCAGTGGGCAATTGTCCTAGTGGGTAATCGTCCTAGTGGGGAATTGTCCTGTGGGTTATTGTCCTAGTGGGGAATCGTCCTAGTGGGGAATTGTCCTACACCCATTTTGTTGAAATAGAAACTTCATGGACTTTTATCCAGATGAAGATCAAATATTCCTTTTGTTTTGCTAAAAAAAGAACAGTATTAGTTCTCAAAGTGGTATTTTAGTGTTAGTGTTAAAAGAAAAATGCAAATATGTGGTTATGAAATCATCTTGGCCAAGGTGAGGTGAAATCTTATTTTAATTTACTTGGCTGTAAATGCTAATTAAATGGTTATATATGACTCTTGAAAACAATGTGGGAAAAGGAGAAATTGCTATTAGCGATCAATTTCTCTTTTTCCCTCAATGTTTTCTGCCCTATCATAATATTATTTTTCAATTTCATCACATTTTCAAACGTCATCTGCAAAATCTTTCAATTTGGAATTGTCTAAAATTTAGCGTTTGGTAAAGAGTTAAGACTGTGACTTTGCCACCCTTTCTGCCTAGAAGGTTAAGATTAAGTTCTCATAACTCTAAGAAGTCCTAATTTTATTCCAAAATTGTAAAACAAGATCTTACAAAGAGTTGTAATAGAACATCTTTTTAGAGTGGATTTAAGATTCAAGTAAAATGTTTACAGATGGAATGCTAATGAATTATTATTAAAGATAGAGTTTGGAAAATAAAGTTTTTGTTATCTAAAATGGTCATGTTTGTTTTTGATTGACTGTGTTATTTCTTTTACCCTTTTCTATATTCGTTTGACCCTTTATTTTGGTAGATACTGGCTAAAACTCAATACAGCATGGTATTTTCGAACTTTTGGTGTCAAAAGAAAAAAGTGCTCGTTCACACCACTTTTCAACCAACACTGAGAAAGGAAATGCATTTCGTCACAGTTTAAATTGACACCTTGTCACTATGTTTTCCAATTTAACTTTCCTTTAACTATTTACTAAACGCCGGATTTTTCGACTGTCCCAAATTGAAAGAATTTGCAGACGACCCTTCAAAATTTGATGAAATTGAAAAATAATCTTTTAGGGTAGAAAACACTGTTGGAAAAGCAGAAATTGCTCGTTAACCCTTTACGATATATAGCGCCGTTCGCCGCCTTATCGATTACCGTATAAAACCCTTTTCGCCGTTATACCTATTACCGTATAAAACCTATTTTGACGTTCTATCGATTACCGCATAGAACGCTTTTTGACAGCTGAAAAATTGATTCAACTTTAGCTCTTAATAACACATCTTTGCAGACACGTCATTTTCTCCAAAGTTTATTTTCCTCTTAAGTAAATATGTCTTCTTTCATTACCGATGATAAAATTATAGGGTCAAAGTTTAAACTTTTGCTCTAGAGAGAATCTTTTGATAATGGTCTCAAGACACGCTTATGGAAATAACGCTATCAAATTGAGATGAAGGGAATGCAAATTACCAATCCAATTAATGAGAATTTTTTCCGGTCATAAAAGATCAAAACACTGCCGATTTGTATAGACTCGATAAGGATTTTATGCAATTCTTTAGTAACTTAACACATTTCTAAAAATACTATCCAATTAAGGACCCTCCAATTAAAACGAGAGCATACGGCACGCAACCTGTAAAGGATGTTTATGACACGGAGCTATTGTTCAAAGTTTAAAGGCGATTGAAAATCGAGCCGTCAAAAAAACGGCCTTTTTGAAATATTTAGCCAATTTGGTGTTTCGGATCGCAAGTCAGACATCAATGTAGATTCAGAGCAGTAATTTGATCGGATTTTTTTAAGCCTGAAGATGATGAAATGTTGATAAATATTACCAATTCACGGACAAGCAAATTAGATCATCCCTCCGACTTTGACTACAGCTACGAGCTTTTGGTAAAATTCATCACCCATGGACACGTATTTTACCGAAATATTAGCATGTTTCGTTGCCAAAATGAATTGATTTTTACTGTTTTACATTTATTAGAAGGACCAGGTTTAACTTCTTTACAAAGCAATATTGCGTTGAAAAACATCCTTTTCTTCATTTTGGAAACGGTTTGAATGGGAATTGAAGTAAAACGATTCAGCTTTGTTGAGAAATATGCAAAGACAAAGTATGTATCTCGAGTCATGAATGATATTTTTCGGCAACAAAATTCCCTGCAATTGATGACAAAACAGAAAAACAAGTTGGGGATCTCTCAGGGAGAACACATAAGTCATAGTATTACTTTTGATTTTGTATAATTCACACCGTAATATACATTTTCATTGATCTGATATCCTGATATGAATGTTTCACTAAATAAAGAAAAAAACATCAACTTAAAGGAAATTTTGTTCTCGTCGTCTTTTATTCTTTGAGAAAATCTATTAGATGAATGTAAAATGCATTAATTTGGGTTTGATTAACAGTACCCCAATCAATAACAATTGTCGGAGATAATGCTGTGCAAATAGGTACCCAGGGTGACTAATTATGTATGCGTTAATGGTCTTCGATAATCGGATGGTTTATACCTATAGTGTCACTGATAAGCCTTATCTCTATACCTTAAAGGGTTAATTAAGATCAATTTCTCCTTTTCCCATAATATTTTCCAGAGGTGTCTTCAATAAACTTGTTAAATGTCTCGTAATGGGTTTAGGTCTTTGGTTAACCAACGGGATATTTCGCCTTAGGTCACAATTATTCATATCAAAAATAACAAAATAGTTTTGGGTGTCTCGTGTTGTGCGATTATTGGCTGCTGATGTTGCCTGCTATTGCTGTCTGCTAAGAACAGCCACACTGTCTTTTATGAGAGAATTGATTATTTAGATATACTTTAGAAATTCAGTTATTGTCTGTCCACGTGTTCCAAAGTAGACTTCTTCGATATTTGATGTTCATGTATGTACGAGTATATAGACCAAACCATATCATATACGTATGTGGGTTTTACATCGGATCGATATGTTTTCAGATATGTTACGATGCCATGCTTATAATAATGGAGGACGATCCCAAACTCAAGTTCCCATTTAGGCTAGTCAAGCCGGCTCGAACCATCGGTAATTCCATAGGTCAGTCGGGGGACTACCTTTTACTCTATATAAACTTAATAACTCGGCATGGTAGTAGTCTATGCTTGAAGATGATATCGCTGCATACTGGGTACATGCTGATTATCTAAATCTATTCCAATTTCTATCGATTTACCAATTGTTGAATAGAATGATTTGCTGAGTATTTTCTAAACTACAATTTTAATGAATTTTCGTTGTTTTCAGGACCCAAAGTTGTACTTCGTATTCATATATTTTTGAACTATAACTAGATTCATATTTATATTACCCTCTTACCACGAGTAAAGAGGATCGGTTACCGCCATATTTCGTTTGCCTTTAGTATGTCCAGGTCCATGTAATTTCCAACCGGTCATAACTAGGATGATCCAAACTGTAATATTATGACATGTGTTATGTACTTGACATTCTAGAGGCGATCAGAAAGGAGTATAGACTGCCACAAGAAAGTCAACCGCTTCCACAAGCGTGCTTGTCTACCAACAAACTCCTCACAGTGATCTCCCCTTGCTACGCTGCATCGACCACTGCCACCACAAGATTTTTCATCCAGATTTGGATGAAATTCAAATGATGCTGTTTTGTTAAGAGATTACCGGATATCTTAGTTAATTTATTAGCAATATCTTGTTGTATTGATTTCTGACCAGTTAAATTGAAAAAAGAATTGGTATTGTTTATGAATAAAGCAGTAATGGATTACAATTTTTCAGTTTTGCCGCCATCTTGTTATACCATTTTCGTTTCTAAGTAGGTGGTCACGTGACATTTGTGATGGCAGTGATCATCACCATACAGGGATATCACTGTGAGGAGTTTGGTCTACCAACTGTTTCGAAACAAAGTTCCAAAGGAACTGAATTCAAATGAAAACATCTTGAAATTCTTTTCGGTTTTTGTTAATTTAAGTCAATTTACTAGTTTAATTTGAAAAGGGAGGTAGGCCTAAATGTCAGGTTCCTATTAGTAGGACAATATTGCGTATAGATCCCTCATTTTACCCTTTACCAAACGCCAAATATTTTACTGTCCCGAATTGAAAGAGTTTGCAGACCACTTTTCAAAATGTGTTGCCATTGGAAATTAATCTTCTGATAGGGTGGTAAACAATGTGGTAAAAGGAGAAATTGCTCGTTAAGAGCAATTTCTTCTTTTCTCACAATGTTTTCGAGAGTTGTCTGCAACAAAGTGGTTGATTAACATAATGTTATATCTCCTCGTATTGTAGTCAATGCTTGATATGACAAATTACTGAATAATAAATTGCCATGACGATTATTCAAATTTGAAGTGTTTCCAGTTTTAAGCCCATCCCTTCACTTAAATTGTTTCAAGAGTCATTCAGCGACACTTGGTCTATGGGAAGGACACAGTCTGTCGTGACTTGTGCATACTATATAACTGTCGCCAAGTTACAAAATAACAATTCTCGCAGTTTCACAGTCTCGCGAGAAATCGGGAAAATGCGGTATCTCGTTCTCGCCTTGCTGGTTGCCGGTGTGTGTGCACAAAAGAGATACGACGGGTAAGTTAAATTACCTTGATTCCGATTAATGCCACGTGTCTGCCAGGAGGATAAAAGCGGTCCAGTGGCAGAGCGTCAGCCTCCACACACGAGGGTCATGGGTTCAAATCCTGTGGGAAGCTGGTTCCGTCTTGCGACCTTTCATTAATCCACATTCGGTGCAAATACTGGTTGTTTTCCTGAAAGCAGAATCGAGAGTGAATATTTTAAGTTGTATCTACGTCTTTCACGTTCGTTACTTTATTACTGGAATGCTGTTAAAATCAATCTAGAGTCAAATATCAACCAAATCTGTTTATCGACAAACATTAAACCAGGTTTGCCTGATATGATGTTTATAACACAGGATTGTTCTAGAACAGTGCTCTTTTAAATGGATCTACCAAGATCGCTATGTAGGGATGTTATTAATGTTATTACTTACATTGCTGTTTTATTTGGTTGGTATTTTGTTTTGTTTTGTTATATTTGACGTTAACATCACATCAGTCATATAGCGAGGAATTACTCGCTATCGATGGAGTAACAACCCATACTAAACTGTCAATAAAGGCTGGTCAAATAGAGTAATACCATTGGCATTCTACAAATCTACCAGGAGACTTACTCTTATGCATATCCAAATCTACAATGTCATGAAATGAAGGGTTTGATTCTTACCACTCGGCCACAGTTGTCGCCATTTATTTGGTATCACATGACATGGCATCTACAATGCAGGCAAAAAAACGTGCGAGATAGACACTCTGTGTTTGCCGCTCAATGCCAGGGTTTCATTCAATGAAAATAGAAAGCCTGTGAATAGACGTTCTGGTTTTCTTTTATAAAATCACAGTTTAAGCGTTAACTATCTTGCCCATCCATATGTGTTCGGATTACGTTGTAGGTTTCGATTGATATGATTAACTGTTATTCCCTCTGTGTTAATATCCCCTTCATTAATGACATTGGAGATGATGCCTTTTTTTTAAATTTTCTGGAATCATGTTCATTGGAAGACGTTCGTGTAATTTATGAGGATTATTCTATACCAACTGTAACTCAGTTACGTTTCATATGTGATGAAAGAAGTCCCTCGGGTTTACAGCCTACATAGAAGTCAGTCTATGCCCGTTTTACTAAACAGTTTACGCTTAAGATTTGCGTAAGTCTAAAACAATAAGTCCTTTTATTTCAATATTTGGCAAAGCAATATTGCAAAGTAACACATCATTGGAATCGTCTCTCCAAGACGCTTCCAATGGACGTGTCACATTGCAATATTGTACTTTCATTGAAGATGTTATCCATGTTAATCAATTATGACTTACGCAAACATTTTCCGTAAGTTGTTTAGTAAAACGGTACCAGAATATCCGTTGAGAGGTGCGGTGTGATTGCAAAAAAGTTTAATCCATTACCAAACAATAACGATATTTGACCACTTTGTTGCAGACGAATCTGCAAAACATTGTGGGAAAAGAAGAAATTGCTCTTAATGAGAAATTTCTTCTTTCCCCACAATGTTTTCCGTCCTTTCAGAAGATTATTTTTAATTTCATCACATTTTGAAACGTCGTCTACAAACTCTTTTAATTTGGGAGAGTCGAAAATTTAACGTTTGGTAAAAGGATTAACTGCACATACAGGAGAGTCGCGAAATTATTCCGAATCATTTATTTAAACAGCCACAAACTGGTCAGAGTCTTTGCTAAAGGAGTGGAAGATGCATCCTTCTTGAACTCGCTTGACCTGGACAACTTTGAAGAGGTTAGTGTGAAATATTAAATCGTTAGGACATCGTTTTGTATGTTTTCTAATTAAATGTGTAATCACTTCTGTCTACAAATAAAAGGCTAACAATCCTACGACAGTTTATCAGACGAGTGCTCAAGCAAAGCACTGCAAGGTACAATTGCTCGTTTCACACCTTATTCAATGAAATACGTTTTCAGCATCTTTTGAATAAAGACAGTTTAAGTAATTATTTCTTTAGATTATAAATGTTTAATCCTTTACCAAACACCAAATTTTCGACTGTCCAAAATTGAAAGAGTTTGCAGACGACATTTTAAAATGTGATGAAATTGGAAAATGATCTTTTGATAGGGCAAAAACATTGTGGGAATAGGAAAGCAATTTTTCAACAAAGTGGTTGAATGTCGTTATTGTTGGGTAATGGGTTAAATCATATTATTGATGTTTGTAAATAAATAAGAACATTCTGTGAGATACCATACGTCCTATTTATAGCTGGACTTTTGGACTGACCCATCTGCGGTGCGACCGACTGATATCCGAGTCTCGCCGAACGACTTCGTGAAATTACATGATATGTTAGATGCCGCAGGAATAACCTTCAACATGACCAAGGACAATCTACAAGTGTAAGCTCTTTTCAATAATACATGACCGGCTTATGATTATTTCACTTATCATATAAAAGTCTTTACATCAAAATATAAGCACGTTTTTGTTTGGAAGATCTTCATTTTTTTGATATTCAAAGTCCCCGAACGTAGATAGTTGATTTCGAAGCATGGATAGTTTTGTGTCTGTGATGTCATTTTATCACATGATTTCTCACGTTGCAAATGACATCAAACTTCACTTGCTGTCTTATTTGAACGTTTATTAAAAGCCGGCTTCAAACCTTTTCTGTTATATAACGACGTCTTAATTGATCTAAACAAGAGCTACACTTTCTAAACTATCATTGACGTTCCCATAGCAATACCAAAAGTACATAAGGTGGAAGCCATCAATGTAATGCCTAATATTAGATGGTTGGTGAAATATAACGTTTTCGGAATGTTTATGCAAATTCGGGTGCCTAATGCATTGTTATAGAGAACATGCGGGTACATAGACAGCAAAATCGATCAGTGAACAATAGTCTTATTTACTAATCGGCTGGGTACCGTTTTACTAAACGATTTACGGAAAATATTAGCGTAAGTCATAACTGACACACCTGGATAGCATCTTCAGTGAAAGTACAATATTGCAATGTGACACGTCATTGGAAGCGTCTCGGAGAGACGATTCCAATGATGTGTTTCTTTGCAATATTGCTCAACCCATTATGGAAATAAGAAGAATTGTTGTTTAACACTTACGCAAATCTTAAGCGTAAACTGTTCAGTAAAACGGCACCCTGGTTTGTGACTTTTGAGATCAATTTGTTCGGCTCGTTACATTGGTGGCAGCGGTGGGAAGATAACTTTTTTTTCGGTGTTGCCTTTCTAACATATCTCTGAAGGACCAAGACTCAAGGCGAGTCTTCTCGGAGGTGGTGTTATCTTATTTACTCTGTTCGTTTTAGTTAGTATATACGCCGGGGAATTGATTCTACATCATTCCGCAAACAACAATTGGCGTTATGCGTACTTTGATTAAAGTTTATTTGTTTGATTCTTAGTATTTAACAGTTGTTTGAACATTTATATAATACATTGTAGGGGAAGGGCCGTTCTTTAAGTTGGCATAAATTGTGGCCCAACCCCATTTCCATGAATACTAAGGGAAAATAAATATGTTTAAACCAACAACAATTGGCCTCTATTGCAGTCATCGAGGGCGGCTTTGAACACTCTTTAAGTTTAAAGTTTCCTTCCAAATCGATGTAAAACAACAACAACAAGGTAAAAGAAATATATTTGTTTTACTCTCTGTAGTGATATCGATCGAGAAGAGGAATCACGACGTCAGGCACGTGCCAGAAACACCGGCCTATGTAATATATACGAGGAATATTGCACATATCAGCAGGTAGGTTCGATCTTCATATTATTTGACTCTAGTTATTGATAAATAACAGTTTAGTAATTAGATATACGAGGAATATTGCACATATCAGCAGGTAGGTTCGATCTTCATATTATTTGACTCTAGTTATTAATAAATAACAGTTTAGTAATTAGATATACGATGAATATTGCATCTATCAGCAGGTAGGTCCTCTTTTCCTATTATTTAACTCTAGGTAATAATATATAAAAGTATGTTAATTCAATATACGAGGAATATTCCACCTATCAACAGGTATGAACTCTGTTCACATTATTTGACTCTAGCAACTAGTAAACACTATTTTGGTAATATAAGCTTATGTTATTTGCATTCAGAAAACATACATATACACTGTACACTATATAAAGTGAAATATACTTCCAATAGCAATCCATCGTCAAAGTTTTTCTGTTAACCCTTATAGTGATGGAACCGACTTCATGCTTATGCAAACAGGTAAGATCCAGGCCAGCCGTCTAGTAAATTGGCGCCTGGCCTGTGATATAACCTGTTTGCTACTCTGAGTATTTCCCCCCAACAAAATTAAGCTGACCTTTAAGGTTTTGTAAAGCAGACGACACAAAAATCTATTTTTTTTAGAAAATTACTCAGCATTCTAAGGGTTAAGTATCTACAGTGTAAAGTAAAATTTGATTCGTTCACAGATTGGAGAACTCCTGGGTAATTGGCTCAATAATTCACCATCGTCAATCACCGTCAGTCAGATCGGACAGGGATATGAAGGGCGTTACATTGAAATGGTTCGGGTAAGTTCTTTTTCAGACTTCGTTTTGGTTAAACATTGAACTCGCTTCGGTAGACATCATCTAATCGTCGCTAACAGTAAAATTCGACAATTCTTCGGTCAACATCATCTTCATTTCGTCATATACGGCCTTGACTTTGGTACACATCGACTTTACTACAAAAAAATTAACTGAAGACGACTTGTCTCTGAAAAACCTCTGATTCACAAAGGTAGAAATTGCATTAATTTTGAAATTCACCGATTCAAATTCGGATAACATCGGTTAAATGATTCCTGAAGACCATGGGTCATTTGAAAGCATCGCCATCCATCGATAGCCTTCATGTACATGTTTCACAGAGGTAAAAACGCAACACATATATATGATACATATACCTCTTCGCGTTTTCATACATTGTGATTGTAGTTGTCATACCTTCATAAAACCCAGTAACCGATTTTCACGATTGAAACGTTTATACTCCATTGCAGATTTCGAGCGATCTAAGTGTGGACAAGCCAGCCATTTTGGTCGAAGCGGGTACGCATGCGCGAGAGTGGATTAGCCCGGCATCTGCTCTAGTTCTGATCGATACGGTAAGGGGTACTTTCATAGATTTTCGTTTTTTAATAACTTTATGAAAATCTTATTAATTAAGCGTTTGATAGAAATACGTTACATCCCTCCTTTCACCAGAATGTTCTTTTTTGCTATTAACGATCGATTTTCCACTCAGCCTTGCTAGCACAAATGAGCAACCAAGCTCCAACGACTGCAGGCAAGGCATTGTCACTTGACTATCGATATGACCGTTGATTAAGGAACCAAATGACTGTTTAGATATTGCATTTGAGATTTATATTTGAAAACGAAAATATAATTTAAGTAGTCTTGCAAGAAACAAAATGACGACTACCCATTATATCAGAGGTGTTTTATATTGGATAAACCCAATTCCTGTAAGACGTAACTCCGGACGAATGAACGTGTGACCTGGATATTTTTTAGCTGTTGTCCGGCACCGAGTACGGGAACCAAATGTTGGAGAAGTTCGATTGGTACATCGTTCCTCTGCATAACCCAGATGGCTATAACTACAGCATGGTAGGTACCATTTTAAAATATTTTTTCAATTGTATAGAATCTTGACATTAGCCCTTACTACAGTGAACCCTCGTTTATCCGGACCCCGATTATCCGGATGTCTCGCAATCCGAACAAAATTGTAAGGGAACGGAATTATTGGACCAGTTTATTGCAGACGACTTTAGAAAACATTGTGGGTAAAGGAGAAATTGCTCGTGACGAGCAATTTCTCCTTTTCCCACAATGTTTTCTTCCATATCAGAAGATTATCTTTGAATTTCATCACGTTTTGATATGTCTTCTGCAAACTCTTTCAATTTGGGACGGTCGACAATTTGGCGTTTGCTAAAGGGTTATAAGTATACACCGCTCATACAGACCGTTTATGTCTTAATGTAAATAAGAACATGCTCTGCTTCATTAGTCCGGATTATTCGGTAAACCGGACATTTTTTTTGGGAACGGACATGTTCGGATAAACGTGGGTTCACTGTATATGATACCATATTTCGACACATCTGCTGCAGACAACTAAAGTAACAACTGATGTAAAGAAATGATACATTTCTTGATTTTAGCAACCTTTTCTTTTGTTACATTTTTTACCCAACAAGCCTCAAAAAATGTTTTTCTGAGAACTTTATTGTTGCTGTCCCATGTGGCTTTAACATTTGAATAGCATTCGGCGCGATTACTGGTTATGTATCCAGAAAGCGGAATCGGGGGTGATCAATCCAAGTTGTGCGCGCTCGTTTCACAATCGATTTTAAAATAAATAAGTCTAAACTAAACTAATAACTTAAGATTTCTATTTGAGAGAAAGGGTTAAATTTTAGTTAAATGAATGTTATGTTATTGTCGAAAAAGCAGAAATTGCTCTTAACGAGCAACTTTTTCTTTTCTCACGATGTTTTCTGCCCTATCAGAAGATTATTTTTCGTTTTCACCACATTTTGAAATATCGTCTGCAACCTCTTTCAATTTGGGACGGTTGAAAATTTAACGTTTGGTAAAGGGTTAATCGCATTTAATTAAATGTTTGATACATTTCCCAGACCTCCGACAGATATTGGCGAAAGAACAGAACCCCGTGTACCGGCTCCTGGGTAGGAATTGATCTCAATCGTAACTGGGACATTGCTTTTGGAGGTTTGTGGTGCTTTCTTATAATCATTGAGTTGGATTTTAATGAGCTTCTTTCATCGCCAACATTATATCTGTATTAGCTGTAATGATCATATTTTGGGGGGCAGGAGGAGCCAAAGCGTAAATGCCAATAAATGCTAATACATTACCACCCAACGCCACATTTGTATCTTGCATCAGACGACTTTCATGTTGTATGTGGTGCTTTAATATATCCATTTTGTTGGATTTCAATGGGGTTCTTCATCGCCAACATACAATCTTAGCGTCAGTGGTGCAGTGATGCAGTGGTAATGCGTCGGCCTCTTGCATCGTGGTTCGAATCCCCGTTAGTCGATGTGAAAATTGCCGGAACTTACCCTTAAATCGGCACGAGTACCGGTGTAGTATCCAGTAAGCAGTCATCGAGAGTGAATTTAATAAGCTTAAAGCTTCCGTCACAATCTATATAAATTAAATACGTTTAAACTTAAACCTAACATCTATATCGGCTACACTGATCAAATTCGATGGAGGATAAGTTCTAGCTGAAATGTCAATAAATGCTAACACATTACCATCTAAAACCACATTTTTGCGTCTGGCAGCAGACGACATTCAAAATGCATTGTGGCCAAATGATTAATTGCTTGTCACAAGCATTTCTCCTTTTACGTCAACGCGTTTTCAATCCATTCTCATATCACGACAGCAGAACTGAAAGGTTTTTTCACACATTTACAAATCTTTTCTTAAGTCGACTGCTTCAAGTAAAAAATTGTAGTCTGCAGGTGGCAAAGAGTGAAGAGAAGGTGGGTAGATCGAAAGTTTCTAGTTACATACGCAAATGAACATATTTACAATTCTAAAGGTCAGATATAATGTATATAAGCAGTTAAAATCACATTAACATACACATATAGAGGATGAACATAAGTACACTCAAGACAAAACACACATCATAACGTTCGGCGAATTATGATCAATTACTCATAAATCCGTGTTTTATTTGATAAACCTATGCAGCTGTTGGGACCTCTTCAAGCTGTCGGGATATCACATATTGTGGACAATACCCCTTCGAGGCCCCCGAGACGGCGGCCCTACGAGACGCCTATAACACCATCAACCAGTACACGGATGTCTTCGCTTTCTTCTCCATCCACTCCTACTCGCAGATGATGCTGGTGCCCTACGCGTACACGACGACGAAGCCATGGAACTACAACCATCTGGTATGTTTATTTAATTACGTGTTTTTATCTTTCATTCATGCGTTAGGATGGTTTTATACGCACTACTATAAACCGTTGGGTTACACGAACTTTGTATCATTATCCACTTACTTTTATTTAGTTTGATTAACACGGAGCTTCGCTCGATCCACTACGTTTCTTTATCAATTCACTTTATGCTATTTCTTCTTTGAAATAATCTATTCGTGCCTGCTTAAGGCTCATACATATATACTGCTAAAGAGTGCATTTATATTGTGTGTGAGATTTATCACCATTTCTGAACTTTTGTAATAGCTTACCGTTACTCACTTGTTTAAACCGCACTATCATTTACTTTTGTCGACAATACTCCCTCGTGTTTGTCTAATTTTCATTATAACTTATAGCCATTTAAAGCAATATTCACAAGCACACGTGTATTTGTTTGTTAGAGTTTTGAATACACTTTGAGTTTTGGACACACTTTTCATGGTTGAATCGTTATGAATATTCATTTTGATGCGTTATGTCGATATGTCAGTTCAATGACATATGTGTGAGTGGCCCTTTTGTTCAACTTGGATGTTCTTGTAAAATGGAATACACCAAATACGAAAAATGCTACGTCTATCCAAACAAACACTAAAACAATATTTGTTTCAAGAAAAACACCAATTTTAACCATTTTAATCACTTTTCGTTCCCTTCACATGTACAAGCCCCTAGGGGTGCGTAACCCTTTACCAAACGCCATATTAGTGACTGTCCCAAATTAAAAGAGTTTGCAGACAACATTTCAAAATGTGATGACATTGAAAAACAAATGTGATGAAATTGAAAAACAATCTTTTGATAGATCAGAAAACATTGTTGGAAAGGAAGAAATTTCTCATTTAGAGTAATTTTTCCTTTTCAAACAATATATTACAGAGTCGTCCGCAACAAACTTGTCAAATGTCATTAGTTTTTTGGTAATGGTTTAAATGGCGGATATGGTATACGGGCAATGATTTGTGGGTAATATCATGACGTAGGTGATCACAAAGGATATATAAAAGTCACACATATCGTCAAGTTTTTTGTTTCAGTACGATGTAGCACAAGGGATGATGAACGCCCTTTCTACAATAGAAGGCAGATATTTCCAAGTCGGAACACCACCCGAACTCCTTAGTAAGTTAATCTCACCATTATACAGTGAAACGTTTAGCCCGTATAGTGCTGGAACCGACTTTATACTTATGCAAACTTGTTAGATCCAGGCTAATCGCCAATTAAATTGATACACAAATCCTTGAACCGACCAATCAGAATTCGTTATTCTAAATATGTTAAAAAATAGATTGTTAATAAACATGATTGAATTGGAGCCAACTATACTTCAAAGCACAAACTAACGTATGGTAAAATAGTCTGAATGATCCAGACGTAGTTATTTCATTCTAAATATGTCATTGTGACACAGTTTCAGCTTGGATAATCCAAGTTAATATTAAAGGAGTTAATTAAATAGGGTCTCTCGGCATTCATTTCAAGTTAATTTCCATGACCTTTATAGACATTTTAACTCCAAATATTTTTATCAGGATTTTGTTTGTACTCATTCATATCCTTTTATTTGCCTATAAACAGACGCTGCGAGTGGTGGTGCATATGACTACTTCTACGCTGTACTTGGCGTGCCGTATTCCTACACGTACGAACTGCGCCCGGGACCTAATCAAGGCTTAGGTGGATTTGTGCTTCCGCCGGAGGAAATAGTTCCCGCAACGGCCGAACTCGTCGAGTCCTTGCACTACTTTTCCACGACAATGGATCCCTATCAAAAGCGAAAGTAAAGCACACAGTGACTGTCTGCATGAAAAAAAAACTAATGCAAATATTAGAAGTTTTTGTTCACATATGAGACAACTTGAATGTCAAAATAAAATGTTACTGAAACCATACAATATTTGTATTGCTGTAAAGTATTTAATGAAAAATAGTTATATAACGCATAATTGATTCAAAATGCATCAATACATCTTAGTATTTACAGACGTTTTGCGATGGTTTTCAAAATCGATCTGAATGAAATAAAAAAATAGAGACAACTATCTGTACTGAACATTGAGCGCAATATATGATAGAAATTCATGCAGAAAGGCTTGCTTGGATTGAGATTTTAGCCCATGTTATTCAAAACTTTCTTTTCTAGCTAACGATTGCTTTCCAGTACAAACATTATTGACCAGTGTTGAAAGACGAATAAATAATGTCGAAATGTCTCGATTAAGCGTTGTGGGGAGTCAAAATACCGTTTTACAAAGCAACACAATTAAAATATTTGCGTAGGTCAAAACTGATGAACAAGAAGAGTACTTTTAATAATAAAAAAAGTGTCCAATAGTCTACATCAGACCTGTAAAACCGCATGCTTGTTGGACATGCTGGTAAAGTTAAATCAGTATTTATTTTGCTAGAATATCGCATCGAACAAGAGAAGTTTGGTCAATTCAGCTAACCATAGCGAATTGATCATGGATGTGTTACAAGGAATGACAAATCCCATGTTAAGCTTAAAATTATCTAAAACAGAAATATCTGATGCACGATACACTAACCTATGTTGTAACCTGAAATCATATAACTGGAACACTCGTTTAACCCTTTCCCAAACAACAATTTTTCGACTGTCCCAAATTGAGAGGGTTTGCAGACGACATTTCAAAATGTGATGAAATCGGAAAATGATCTTTGATGGGGCAGAAGACATTGTTGGAAAAGGAAAAATTGCTCATTACGAGCAATTTCTTCTTTTCCCACACTGTTTTCTAAAGTCGTCTGCAACAAAGTGGTCAAATGTTGTTATTGTTTGGGAAAGGGTTAAGGTCATACACCTGTTACTTTTGAGATATTGAATTCAAATTGACTCCAATGCTGAATCAGGCATTCTCAAGACTCTGCTGAGTGAAGAATAGTGTTTTCTACGCTTAACTATATACAGAAGTTGGGCCATTAACCTCTCAAAAATGGAATAAAATGGACTACCCAATCGACTCATTTTTTTCTACGGAGCAAAGTGTACTGGTACCGTCCGAAAACCAGCGCACAAGCTGTCAAATCTAGCCGAGGTACCGACATTTGTCTTCATACATCCCAAACAAATAGTCCTGCAATAAACAATCAAAACAAACTTTGAGACATTGCAGAACTGTCACCTATACAGGAAACACATCAGTGTTCTACCAGGTCATCTATTACTAGCAAAACTATGCACCAGAAGCCGGAACTCAAAATTTCTAAATGTGACTACTTTTAAGAGGTGTGAGACCTTTAGAAAGTCTAATTTCTAGACGTTGCAACGCTAAAGCGATACAATATTTATGACGTCATGACATCATGACGCCATAACGTTGAATGATGGTTGACGTTGCGCTGTGTGCTATAAATAGACCCGTAGATACAGCAACGACGTCAAAACGATTTCTGTTCTTGATGAAAGCAAGACACGAAAAAGATATGGCTACTTCAGAATTTAGAATACCCGTATTATCGCTGTTAAAAGATGGTAAAGGGTTGTTTCTCAACCTACAACAGTATTTTGCTGCGATGGAAAGTGTATATTACAGAAGTCAAGATGCAAGCATCATTGAATCGGTAGAAATCTTTACAAGAGAGGTAGAATTTATTGGAGATATGGACGTGGAAGACAGGGAAAATGTGGCCACCACTCTGCGACTGATGGCGATGTCCAAACATTGGGAGACAGAAGCAGAAATGAGTAAATATCCATTGTTTCCGCCTGAATTGCTATCAGTAATGAAGTGGAGAAAGAGGGAACTTAAACAGTCCATGCACCAATACAGAACAAGGCTCCGAAAGTTAAAAGAATGCCAAGATAAGTGTTTCAAGTCAGATGAATTAGAAGAGCGGTATCGTTATTATTTGGATCTGCTTGAAACATCTCTGGAACAGAACATGATAAGGGAAGATGAATACGAACTCACACTCACTCTTATTGACAGACTGAAGAAAGATCTTACCAAGGAAGTTGGCATACATGATAGCAACATGCGTGAGTTTAATCGGGCATGCAAACGAGAATTCATCCATAGAGAAGAGATAGCTAGAAGTGCAAGTAAACTAGAGATCGAATTATGCGAAGCGATCACGTTGAAACTACAATCAATTCTTGGTCCAGAGTCCAGAGAAGATCTCGACTATGAATATACAAGTCAGGTTATATATGAACTGATAACTCGCGCGTATATACTAGATGTAAGTCCATTTGTCCAAGATCAAAATCGTACAATACAGCAACCAGACAAACAGAAGCCACTATATAATCCAAAAACCGCCAAAAGAATAATCAACGCTGCGGGTAAAGTTATCAAAGAGAAGCTGGAAGAGCATGAACCAGACATAATAGATCACGTAGAAGTTATACCTGGTATTCCTGATGATACAGACCGTGAAACAGATGAGCAGAATGTGATCGAAACCATGACACAGACCAAGGTCAAACCGAAGAAGAAGAAGGGATTATTTGCATCTCTGAAGAGAAAGATTGGCAAAAAGAAGTGATGCAAATATGATTAAGCAAATTTTCATTCACGTTTTGTATTTTGTTTTGAGAAAGATTTTTATAGAAAAAGAGGTCAATATGAAAATATATCTCATATAAACTTACACAATGTTTTTGTTGTAATCTTTGAACTATATATTTTTATTTTTATTCTCAGAGACATAGATGCCATCTTTGTCTCTGTTATATTTTATAAAGATTCCCTTTGAATTAGTGTTTAACCCTTACCAAAAGCCAAATATTCAACTGTCCCAAATTAAAAGAGTTTGCAGACGACATTTCAAAATGTGATGTAATTGAAAAACAATCTTCCGATAGGGCAGAAAACAGTGTAGGAAAAGGAGAAAATTGCTCGTCAAGAGCAATTCCTTCATTTCCAATTATGTTTTCCATAGTCATCTGCAACAAACTGATCAAAAGTCGTTATTCTTTGGTAATGGGTTAACGCAACAAACAATCTAGTTTGGTGCATTACGATATCCCAGATAATACTCTAGTTGTTAGAAAACACTTAATTGACCAATGATACTTTAGGCTTTTAAATCGACTGCTGCTGAGAATCAAACCAGGGTCGTGGTCTCAGATCCCGACGCTGACCACTGCACCAGTCATTGGTTGTACATTGTTGTAGAGAACATGTGATTTCTACTTGCACGGTTTGGCAATGCTTTTTCAGACATCTATGTATATTTGAGTTGCTTGTATGCAAATACCCCATGAACAAATATTTGGGATGAATATCCGCGTTCGACCGAATGGTAAAACGCTTGTAGAACATCTGTTATGCAAATTGAGACAGCCAAATTATTGTTCCAAGGGGTATTTAAGTTAGGAAGTACATGTATATATCAAAATCGTGTAGAAAAGCGTTATTCGCTGAACGGATATGGTTGAGTTGGGAGGTGTATTCGAACGGTTTGTTACGAAACCGTCACATGCTAATTTTTGTTCGTCAAATGTCATGATCAAAGGGAAGCAAATCGTGTGGAAAATCATCACTATTTAAATCTTATTTGTTTCCACTAGACCATAAACATGTACACGTTCTTGTCGAAACCATACAGGGCCGTTGGTCAGCAGATCTATCATATTAAAGGGTTCGATCCCCGATAAGGTCTCGCACCTCTTACGGGTAACCTCCTGGTCGTAAAAGTAATCACAGTTAGAAATTTTGATTTTCGGTTTCTGGTGCATAGTTTTGCTAGTAAGAGCTGAGCTGGTAGAATACTGATGAGTTTCCTGTATAGATGATAGTCCTGGAATGTCTCAAAGTTTGTTTTGATTGCCTATTGCAGGACTTTTTGTTTGGGATGTATGAACCCAAATGCCGGTACCTCGGCTAGATTTGGTCTCGCATCTGTTACGGAGTACTTCCGGGTCGTAGTACCCAAAAGTAGTCCCATTTAGAAATTTTGAGTTTCAACTTCTGGTGCATAGTTTTGCTGGTAAGAGATGAGCTGGTAGAATACTGATGAGTTTCCTGTATAGATGATAGTCCTGCAATGCTCCCAAAGTTTGTTTTGATTGCTTATTGCAGGACTATTTGTTTGGGATGTATGAACACAAATGCCGGTACCTCGGCTAGATTTGACAGCTAGTGCACTGATTTTAGAACGGTACTAATACACGTTGCTCCGTAGAAAAAAAATGAGACGATTGAGGTGTCCATTTTATTACAGTTTCTGAGAGTTAAATGGACAAACTTGATGTTCCTGTATATAGCTAAGCGTAAAAAACAATATTCTTCATTCAGCAGAGTCTTGAAAATACCTGATTTAACATTGGAGTCAATGGGAATTCAATATCTCAAAAGTAACAGGTGTATGACCATTTGACTGTTTGTGCACTGATTTTCGGACGGTACTAGTACACTTTGCTCTGTAGAAAAAACGAGACGAATGTGGTGTCTATTTTATTCCAGTTTCTGAGAGTTTAAATGCCCAACTTGATATCTCTGTATATATATAAATAAGCGTAGAAAACACTATTCTTCACTCAGCAGAGTATTGAAAATGCCTGATTTAACATTGGAGTCAATGGGAATTCAAGATCTCAAAAGTAACAGGTGTATGACCTAATGTAAAGCGAACATTTTTGGGACTAAATCTTAAATCGGCGACTTAGCTAGTTTAGTATCCAGTAAGCAGTAATCGAGAGTGAATTCAGAAAGCTTCAAGCTTCCGTCATAAAAAATGTAAAACAAATAAGTTTAAAAGTAATAATTTTTTATGTCTGTTGTATAAAGAATTTTATGCGACGTGGTATGCTTGTTTTTCATCGCTGATCGATTATAATTGTGCTGAAGAAGAATCGGCCATGTGTGCAGAACTGGCGGAACATTTCGGGAGTTTGGAAAGGTGCGTTCGTATGAACAAAGAACTGATAAACGCTGTATTAACAAGGACATGTTACAACCACCATGAATGGACTTGATCAGGGATCCTGCGTGCTCCAGTTATTAAGGTGGTGGACTTAAAACTCGAGGGTTCCGGGTTCGAGCCCAAATGGCACCTCTGGTTTCGTAGAAATGACCTATGGGAAGTCATCTCAGGACTGGTAGATTCAGTTAAGCCGTTATATATTGAAGATACGGCGTTAAACAAACAAACAAACAAACAAACACAAACAAACAAACACAAACAAACAAACACAAACAAACAAACAAACAAACAAACAAACAAACAAACAAACAAACAAACAAATTGACCATGAAGTTATTTTGATTCAAACATGTCTATAAAACTGGTAAAGTGAGTTTGTTTTCTTCTCTTTTTGTACCTAATTTTACCTTGTGCGTTCAACCAAGGTATATGATACTGGAAATATGAGCTGGTTTTCTGCTTGTTTTATAGAATACTTAAACCCATTACCAAACCTTAACGATATTTGACCGGTTTGTTGAAGAAGACTCTGGAAAACATTGTGGGAAAAAGAGAAACTGCTCTTAACGAGCAATTGTTCCTTTTCCATCAATGTTTTCTGCCGTATCAGAAGATTATTTTCAAAGTTCATCGTGTTTTGAAATCCCATCCGAAAACTCTTTCGCTTTGGAATAGTCGAACATTTGGCGTTTGGTAAAGGCTAAAATTGTTCCTTTCAGTAAGCAGTGTGATACTGAACACATGAGCTGACTTTCTGTTTGTTACATGCTGCTAAACCATGGAGCACTTTCACTAGAAGTGTATAAAACTGATTTTCATAGAATTTTATGCTCATAATGTTATATATAGTTTCTTCTGTATTATAACACACAATACGTTACCCATAATAAGTGTTACCATGTAAATTAGTACATACAGAGCATTGTCAGTTCCTTACTGTTGGTAACATATTGAAGCAACAACAAACAGTTAAATGATTTATTCCAATCGGAACTTTAATAAACATAGAATACGAATATCAGTTTATAATGACGTTTAACAGAGATATCGCGATGAAAAAGCATGTTAATCATACGTTATTAACATGTAGAAAACAGTGAATGTTGAGACATATTGAGAAATATTGAGACAATTCAGCAGGAAGGACATAACTAGCTATGAGGAACCGTTTTCATAACCATCGCACAATCTTCACTATCTCAGAACAAGTTCAAAATATACCCCGCTGCCCTTTAACCCGTTTTCTTTCGCTTAACCCTTTACCAAACGCTAAATTTTCAACTGTCCAAAATTGAAACAGTTTGCAGACGACATTTCAAAACGTGATGAAATCGAAAAATAATCATCTGTTAGGGCAGAAAACATTGTGGCGAAAGGATAAATTGCTCGTTACGAGCATATTTCTCCTTTTCCCACAATGTTTTCCAGAGTCATCTGCATCAAACTGGTCAAATGTCGTTATTGTTTGGTAATGGATTAAGCAGATGGCTTAACATATAATAATTACTTCGTTATCAATATTGAGAGATATTGACGCTAGTACCATGCCGACTGCAATCGCCGATCGGTTGATTCCCGGCTTAAAACACCAAGAAATAGACAGTCAATGAATCATCAACTTATCGATGAAGTGATTTTTCATTTTAACTATGAACTGTTTACAAATTCAATGGCCGTTTGGACACTATTTTTGAATGAATTGTAATCTTCTGTTCGTCAGCTAGCACTATGGAACACTGTCTTCATAGTGTCGTCGTTCCTTACAACATGTACACGTAACGAAAGGATGAAAAATAACTGTATAATGAGTTCATCATGATATAAAACATATTTCCACCTAACGTCACAGTTTCGCGTCTTGTAGCAGACAATTTAAAATAAAAACATAGTTGCGAAAGGAGAAATTGTTTACCACAAGCAATTTGTCCTTTTGCCACAATGTTTTCTTTAATCTATTCACTTTTTACAACAGTAGAACTAAAAGATTGTTCATGTGTTAATAAGCATTTCTGCAGTTGTCCGTTTCAAGTTTAAGAATGGTGGATGCATGTGGTAAAGAGTTAAGGTACAAACAACATATTAGACTATAAATATTGCACTTTAGAGTTTGATGATGGTTTGCCTAGAACGTTGTAAGGAAATGAAACCTACCCGGCTAAACTATCCAGCTATATTCCCACACAGACTCCTATGTTGCCAACGCGTGCTTATAAGAGGTTATCAACAATAATACAAATATATTCCTGTATGTGATAGACTCAGCTATATCTTTAATGAAGCTTTTGAAATGAGTCAAGCAATGTTTGACCCGTATAAAGAGTATGAAAATCAAAGCCCCAGATGAAAAGAGTATTCCCAATTTTGTTCTACTTCTATTGGATACTCGATACTCGGTACTTTTGAAAACCGACAATATACAGTAACATATATTATAAATCTGAAAGCAGAATTCACATTTTGTGATGAGGCCTTTCATATTCGTTACTATGACATTTGGTTAGTCCATAGCAAGCGCCTACATTCAACATCATTTGTGTTTTGAATATAGAGAATAGATGGTTGGTGTCGTGAATCGGAAATGTTATTGGGCAAGGCTTAGGAATATTATCCGGTGAGCCGAAGGCGAAACGGATAATATTCCGAAGCCGAGCCCGATAACATTTCCCATTCAAAGACACCAACTTTCTATTCTATTTATCCTGTTACCCTTTCAAACAAACAAGATGTAAAAAAAAAACACGAGAAAAAAGGGGAAAAAAAGTAGAAACCTACATCGGTCCCAAAAGGACACTAGTGACAGGATAAAAACCGATAAAAACATATTGCCCCCAAGTAGCAATTTATCTTTTTATCAACATGGTTTTTATCCAATATCATATTTGGTTATCAATATTTGTTTGCTATCTGATGTTGCTTTCAATTTAGACGTGTCAAAATTTCCCGTAGGGGGGGAAAGTTCATGGATGTAGCGGTTGAAAATTCTCGTAGTACGAGGTTTTCTCCCAAACCAAAGGGCTAATCTGAAGCTGTACAAGCTATTGAATTTGAAAACTAAGAAACTTCCAACTACTCGTGTAGAACAATACAGAATTATCCCCTTTTCATCTGGAGGCGGTCTTAACATTGTCGTCATAGATGAGAAATAGATGAGTATGTACAAACATGTCGTAATTTGATAAACAGGTGTCTTTAATGACCAACAATGGGAGGAAAGAAGCAAATTATGTCCTTTACAAACAGTGTGATCGTAGATCAGTATTAGTTAATATATACAGGCTAATCTGGAACTTTGAATATTAAAAAAAAATGTTTTGTAGTTCGTCAAGGACTGACCGTAATAGATGATTGTTGTTATAAGATTTCGTCAGAGGTCAGCGTATATGGAACCATACAATCTAACACTGACCCGGAACGACGCTATAAACAGACATGTTCACACACCAACTATCAAGTGGCGATATTTTAGAAGGGCGACTGAACATAGTTTTAGCTGTGTGAAAAGCTTTTACCGTCAAGGCAAACGTTTATGACTGTAAAACCAGCCTAATATCGACATAGTCAACTGTAAAATTCTGTGCTATTCTGATGCATTAGATCTACATTATTTTTTAACCATTCCAACAAAAGACTCTATTATCTGGCCTAGACGAATACGGATAATAACGAAAAGAAGACAATAACGTATGAACTTTTGCAATTCGTCAAGATGTGATAAAACTGTGCATTGAAGAGCGAAAATTGGATAACATTGTTTGAATTAATTCCTGGAGACAAATGAGAAATCGTCCATGAGTAATTTACTATTTTGTGACGATGACGCCTCAAACGGATTGCAATTTGTTTCGTACGCATTGGATGTTCTATACTAGTTGCTTCAGCTTGGACTCATTAATTAGTATTCCTGAACATGCTTTTGTAATGGAATATCTGCTGTACACAGTGCATGCAACATTATTTATATCTTCTCATGTACAGGAACTCTGCTTTGTTTTACGGATTAATCATCTACTCACATATCCACAACAAAGATGTAACATGTCATTATTGTTCAACTGTCGTTCAACCAAGATATTAGTGGTCGTACTTCACAAATATAATCGGGTTTTTAATTCGACTAGCTACATGACACCTTGGACGTTAACAGCACATTCTATGAGATTGATATCACTGAAGAACAAGACACGGTCAGTTACCTCAGCACGTCCTCTATGACTACATAGTTATGCGAGTGTACAGTCATGGTCAGTAATATTCAGTAGACATCAACAAAGAAAACAAGATACGAATGATAATGATAATAACAATAATGGTTTCATAATATCGTACATCCAATTAACAGAGAATACAGAGTCGTCATCAATTTACAGAGAAGGCCCTGTCAACAACGAATAACAAATCCAGCAAAAAGGGAATTTACTATACTTTGTATTGTATTGATCTCATCTAATTAATGTATAACATGCGTTATGATTCCTATGTATATTGGATGTTCCAGCGATGTCCGAAAAAGTGTTTGATAAACTTTGCCAACATAGTAAATGCCTACATGTCCGAAATACTGAATACGTCTTTTAGTAATGGAATATGATCTTTTCAGACATAAAGATGTTTATAACTAAATGTATTGGGTACCGGTTTACTAAACGACTTACGATTAAAGTTTGCGCAAGTTCAAAACAACATTCCCTCTTATAAAATTGATGATAAATCATTATAGCAAATTAACAAATCATTGGAATCATCTTTCCAAAACACCTTCAATGACGTGTCACATTAACATTTCCATTTAAAGATAATATTCATGCATATCGGTATTGAATTACACAAATATTTTCCTTATTTTGTAACTAAATTGGTACCCAGTTTTCTGTTCATTTTCACGAAGGGGCGACGAGATGTTGGTTTTACAGCATTTGACAATTACTCACCGTTTTCATGAAATGGTTGAAATTATTGCATCGACATTTGGAACGGAACTGTGTCTGAAATTTTGAATTTGAATTTCACCTTGTAGAGACATTTTCATTTGCATACTATTGATATCTAACAAATTTAAAATAAAGTACGTTTATAGATCTGTTGTTTTCATTTTCTTAATGATCTCTATTCTTTTCAATATCTATTGGTAGGACAATGTGCGTAAAAGCATTGACTCTTATAACCACGTTTTCACTGGCCTTCTATCAATTGTTATGAGAGTAAATTCCATAGCAACAACGTGTTACAATCTCATATATACGTGTATGACATGTTCCATTGTCACATGCGGGAATTAAAGCATTCTACGCGCCACTGTAAACACATAGGCCTACGAGTATGTCGTCGTTAAACATGTACGTCTCTCCACTCGATTGTGATTTATCCTTGGCCAATCATGGAGGCGGAGATATTAAAATAGACACATCTTCGCATGAACATATACATGGCATGCATAAACCATCTTTACCGGATCACTTTGGGGCAATCCACGACCCCTTTCCGAATTACTGTTTCTAATAGTCTCTACGGAAATCACCCGTCGTTTGTCATGTGATAACAATATTCAATCTTTTTTTGAACATTTATTTATCAAACAATATGCACTGTCGAATAGCTCAACTATTTGATTGATTGAAATAGGTATATATCGAGACTAACATTACGAATGCTATTGTCTATTCAGCAAGAACATAGTTTCGTCGCTCGAAAACTCAACTCGATGATCTATTTGACTTCAAAGAGGAAAGCAAGGTTGATTGTTATGTACAGCGATGTTGAATGATCAGAAAAGGAGAGTCTGTTTTGTTACTGCATCACGTTTAATCGCAGGCAACACATTTGTACGTCCGTCTGTGTGTACCACATGAGTATTCTCAGTATTTCTCAAGATATAAACACAATATACACCAAACACAGTTTCAATCACGTGACACACGCGGCATAATCTCCATTACCCCACCCAGTATCAAGGAGCAAAGCCTCCCTATGTTGTCGAAGAAAGAGGTGGTTTTGTCAAGAAGTTTAATTCATTTTCCTATAAAAGGCACTGCTTTCTTTGTAGTATTTGTCAGTCGATGGAATCATGTTCCCCTCAGCTTGTTAACCGTACAAGAATTACGAAAGTTAATATCTGGAGTAGAGGTATGGAAAGGGGTGGGGTACCGGAACTAGATGATTCTCGTATCTCGTCCGACTTATATTCACTTCGCTCGTCTTTATCTGTACCTGTAAATATAGTTTGAATATACGCTGAATTGGCATATACATAAGGTTGTCCTTACACAAAAAAGAATAAAAAACACCTGTAATGTAGCTAAGTAGGCGAAGGATTGTAGGATCTCGTGAAATGTTCGATGACAGTCAATTTCAAAGTTTAAGACATATAACTATATCGATCAATGAAAAAGGCAACAGCACACGGCTAATAACGTTTTAAACAAGACACCGTTTTACGATATTGCATAGTGAACATCATAACAAAATCCATATTGGTCCGTCCGTTTAACTGCACATGCTGTGTTTTCATTCGGAACACCTCGGCCATTTCTTAAAATAACCTCGGAGGTAACGGGGAGCCATTTTTGAAAGTAGGTCAGCAACGAAGGGCCAATCGGAACTACTCGGGTATTTCCGTGAGCTGTGAAATACACCTCGGATATAAGTGTAGGGTTACAATTTTTCGGGTAAATCGGCATCCGCCGATGAACACATTTTCTAAGCGTGCACGTTAAGTAGTTCAATGTGTATGGAAGTGTTGGACATCCTTTTTAATCACTTTCGATCAGTAACTCATACCAAATGGCGAACTTGTTGTTGTGACATGTATACTTGTTTCCTCAATCAAATTTAACGACTTTTTGGAATTTACTTTCAAGATCTAATTTTAGAAACGAAAGAAAGTGACGTCATTCTCGCGGGAAACAATATGGCGTCATCCCTATTATTTCAGAGGTGTTTTCTATTGGATAAACCCGATGTGTTCAGATTGACGAAGGGCATGTTCGTTTGCAATCGTATCTACTCGGAAATCCCCGGCACAAGCCGGGGATTGCCGAAAAGAGCCGATTGACAAAATATGAAACA
The DNA here is from genome assembly GCA_947846245.1 of Cerastoderma edule. Classification (NCBI taxonomy): domain Eukaryota; kingdom Metazoa; phylum Mollusca; class Bivalvia; order Cardiida; family Cardiidae; genus Cerastoderma; species Cerastoderma edule. The sequence goes on from OX401412.1 coordinate 13,419,494, forward strand.
AAGATGTGTTGATATGATTATTTTTAATGAAAAGGGTAAAAAAACCCATTCAATTGTGATCTATAACCAATTTGTATGTTTTTAAATACATATTTAGTGCCTATGTGCATTTTGCGTTTTCCGCCGGAAATAAGTCGAATTACCCCAGGATTTCTGGTGTATTCATGTACTGCCTACGAGGTATATCTACCGACTTGTAACGGGGATTGCCGAGTTGATACGATTGGCTGTGTTTTATGGACTATGCCATAAAAGATTTTCGGATTTAACATAATTCATAACAGAACCTGACGACACAAAATAACGACGAAAGGTTTCTTTGTCTATGTTATTTTGAATATAAACACCCTTGACAAATCGCAAATAGATTTTATCCGTTGCTACTTTTGTTTCAAAGCACGTTTGGCACAATTGTGCGTCATTTTTGAGTTCATGCTTGAATATAATCGACCTTATGTTTTTATATAGTAATGATGCAATCTTACATATAAGGAGAACAACAAAAACAACGTCAACGAATAAAATTTACAATGCCACTTTCTGGTTCTCAACAAATCCGTTGATGTCTACTGCTAAGAAAGGGATTTGTTGTGTTATCAAGTTATTGTGTTATCTTTGTAAGTTTGTAATAGAACGGATACATAGTTTGATATATTATCTAAGCTTCGAATATACATACCTCTTCTGGTGGGATTATCCTTTAGACCTGAAAAAAAGAAAGAAATCGTCAAATTCAATATCAAGATTTTGCGAATATAAGAGACAACAGATAACATCTACCCATTAGAACATTTCTGAACATCATTCGAAAGTGAGCCAAAGGTAGAATAATAAAAGACCAATCTTATTTTATTAACGAGCAATTCATCCTTTTCCCACAATGTTTTCTGCCCGATCAGAAGATTGTTTTTTAATTTCAGTACATTTTGAGATGCCGTCTGCAAACTCTTTCAATTTGGGATAGTCGAACATTTGGCGTTTGGTAAAGGGTTAATGTCTCAATAATTCTATATGTTATGTTACATTATTTACACGTAAATTGTTTAATTGAATTCGTGTGACAGAGACAGACTAGTTAAAACATAGCTCCATATGACATGTATTTGAGTTAACGTCTATGCTTTTAAATGTTTTTGCATGAAACACTTCTATCCTATGAATAAACTGTAATTTTATTTGCAATAAAATAAACTGTTATGTATTGTAATATGTGCCTATCAGTTTGATTAGATTGCTCTTACGACAAAGCGTTTCTTCCCAAATGAAATTTAAGATAACTCCATCTAGACTTTTCTACGAAATGGGGAATTCGGAAAGTCATGAAAAATGGCAAACGAGTCCAGTTTTCGTGCTGAATGTCCCCCCTGTCGAATTGAAAAAACATCATCACGGCTTCAAATGATCGTTTTCACCCGGACGAAATTGCGTTGCTCCTTTGAAGCCAAACGGATGTACCTTCTTAAGTGAGATTGAAGAAGATGGTACATTTCTGTTGATAGCGACGTCATGTCATTTGGGACCGACCTCTTCCATGCTAATAAACACTAAACGTGTCAACCATTCACCCTTCTAACCCTTTACCAAACGCCAAATTTTCGACTGTCCCCAATTGATAGAGTTTGCAGACGACATTTCAAAATGTGATGAAATTGGATAATAATCCTCTTATAGGACAGAAAACATTGTGGGAAAAGGAGACATTGCTCATCATGAGCAATTTCTCCTTTTCCAACAAAGTTTTCTAAAGTCGTCTGCAACAAAGTGGTTAAATGTCGTTACTGTTTGTTAATGGGTTAAACATCATGTATCATTCGGTAAAGGGAACAGATGTAGAAAATGATAAACCACACATACATTTTCACAAGTTAACAACACCAAAAACGAATCACATCGTCAATGCATCTTGCTGAAATGATTCATGACAAATTACGACTTTAACCAGACTCTTAATGGCGTAATAATCAGGGTCGTTTACAACGTGCAAGACTCTTATGGAGAAAAAGATGATCAACTGAGAACATCGTTACAGTAATTCCAGAGGATCACCCGCTACGGAAGGGCAAAAAACTGTAAACGGTCAATTACTGTTGGTTTTCCCATTTAGAGACGATAATAAATCCCACAAGACGCCTATCCATGATTGTCAATCATGACAGGTAGTCCTTGCCGTTCGTTTTGTCCGATTGCAGCACTATGTGGCCCGATGGGTTTTGCAGGGCTGGTGAAATAAGTTGTCCGTATTGCCCAGCTTGTTCAATAGCCTTAGCGGACATGATAATTGATACCTAACCTTGCTCTACAACTATTGTATGGATAAGTGGAGAAAAAGATTTGGCATTTACGGACAAGTAAATGAAAACCAGATTTTGTCACCCATCTTTTGTCTTCGAATGTTGGAACTAATTAAACACTTTGCTCTATAACTATTATATGGATACGTGCAGAAAAAGAGTTGGCATTTACGGACAAGTAGATGAAAACCAGATTTTGCCACCATTCTTTTGTCTTCGAATGTTGGAACTAATTAAACACTTTGCTCTACAACTTTTTTTACGGTAAAGTGCAGAAAATGTGTTTAGCATTTATGGAAAAAAAATAGATGTCGCAACCACTCTTTTGTGTTCGAATGTTGGAACTTAATGAACACTTTGCTCTACAACTAATATATGGACAAGTTCAGAAAAATATTTGGCTTTTAGGTACAAGTAAATCAAAATCAGATGTCACCACCCCTCTTTTGTTTTTGAATGTACGAAATGCACATGTGTACTTTGGAACGCTTAGTCAGCCATTGAAAGTGGTTGTGTTTGCATTTCCTATGATGAGAGAGGAATTGCAAAAGAATGAGATACTGCACATACTATTCTAAAAGGCAAATCATTGAGTCCTGTTGCAAGAATATTATGAAACCTGCAAGGCCCATGTGTGGCAACATAACAAAACATTTCGTTATCATAAGAACGTACATATCGGTTTAGACGTGTAGATACAGCAGAATTTTAGGTATATATCAAATAAAAAAAGTCAATAACAAACCACTATCCTATATAACATCGAGTTTAAGCATATTGTGGGATGAGTATAAAGTATTTGTTACGTTTATTGATGCGTCTGTGATTGTTGAGTTAAAAGGAATTTCTTTGAAGTAATGGATTTCTGGAAACCGGGCGAGGAATAACAGTCAACGGCAAAGCCATGAACCCATCAAGAATGACCGTAAAAGACCATACGAAGAAAACGGTCGATCAGGGGAAATTCCGCTAGGGAAATAGCTTGGAACACGTCCAACAGTTTTGTATCTGGTGCGCAGATCGAGTGGATTCTTTTTATCCTTTTCTCGATTATGGAGAGTTGTGAAAGGTCCAAATTGAAAAAAATACATGTAGTAGACAGCATAAATAATTTCTTTGTGATATTTGGTAAACATATACGTGGGGAAAAGATAAACTGCTCTATAAGAGAAAATTACCGTTTAGTTAACCCATTACCAACCAATAACGCCATTTGACCTTTATTTGTTTGTTGCGACTCTAGAAAACATTGTGGGAAAGGAAGAACTTGCTCGTTCCCACAATGTTTTCTACCTATCAGAAAATTATTTTCAAATTTCATCACATTTTGAAATGTCGTCTGCAAACTCTTTCAATTTGGGACGTCGAAAGTTTGGCGTTTGGTAAAGGGTTAAGATCTCTGAGGGGGATGTATTGCAGAGAGGTATTATATGGTGAAAAGGTTACCCGTCCAATGTTCAGAGTTATTCATAGTGTTTCTCGTTAGTCAAAGGCAAACACACAAACGAGGTACATAGAAGTATCCATAAACAGTGTTCTCGAAAATGTCTTCTCTTGTTTACATTCTGAATTGACTGTACTGAATGTACAGCAAAGACCTTTGGTAATGAAGAAACGGATAGACAGGCATCCAGGGTAGATAATAGTTAATAGGAAAAGTATTTACTCATTTATCTTTAAAGACAATTTGTTTTTTCAATCATGAATCGTGTGTGCTGTTGGCGTTTGATATAAAAGAGCATGTGTGTAGATGGGAAAGAAGTTTTCCTAAATGATCGTTGTATTTAACAGCATACCAGATAAGAAACTTCATTTATGTTGTTTAGTTATCTAATTAGCATGTACCCCTTAAATTGTAGGTACCTATCAATAAGATCTTGTCGAAATGCTATAAAGCAGACAAGCAAGGGTTTACTGAAAAAAGATATTTACATACAACAAGTACAATACATTGTTGATTCTCTTGTTCGAAACACTGCAAGAAATTGAATAATCTGAAGTTCTATCCCCTACCACTTCGTTACGAAGTACAACAGAGAACCAGACTAAGAACTGTGGTGCAGCCATGTGAAAAAGATCATGGATATAAGCCCGTGTTGCAAACATGTTTTTGTCCTGTAAGGAACAGGACAGATCAGAAGTTTAGTTCATGACTTTGTCCTTTAAATAACCATTTTAATGTGTTTTTAACGATTGATCAAGAACAGAAAGCCAAACAACGAGGGGGATAACAAAGCAATGAGGCATGCTAAGGATATGTCTATCCTCCATAAAGAAAGCAATTTTGGCGACAATGTCGTTATACGATATGCAATGAAGCAATGTAAATCAGGTGTTATCAGGGCGTTGTTCTAATACAAGTAAAGCTGACATTATAGAATAAGTAAAGTATTTGTTCAATTTGACTCCCTAAACCATATTTTCAAATATGTAACATTATTGGAAGTGATCATTATATGTTCGTTAAAAAATAAATCAAACGATATCAAACGGCAGTTTTTATTTATGAAAACAATGCCACCAACTACTGAAAAGTACTATTCATTTGTCCGAAATGTTTTTGTCTAATCTAAGTATATCGTAAGACATAATTACTTTTATAATTAAAACACCACCATCATTATTTTTACCTACGTCTTTATAAGAAATGTTCACACAAAAACTATAAATAACCAGTGAAACCCAGTTTGAAGAGAGAGCATCATTAAATTAAATCCAGCCAGCAATCCATGCCTTAAGGAAGCTACTTTTTCAACCAATTACTTTGGGCATAAGTTATCTTAAGGTTAACGCTGTTTTCAACAGTATGTAACGAACCGAGCAAATGAACCCCTCAAAGACACAAACACATCCGATCAGTGAAAAACACTGTCATTCACTGAGCGGTTGTGTTGTCTATATGTATACCACCATGTTCTTCCAAACAATGCATTGGGTTCCTAATTTGTATAAACGTTCAACGAACGTTACATAACTCCCACTTCCGAGAACACTCGTTCCGAGTCTTGGCCCCTGGGAAACAAGTGGGGAAGGCAACTCCGATAGAAGGAGAGGTATTTATCCCACCGCTGCCACCAAGGTAACGAACCGAGCAAATGAACCTCTCAAAGAGACAAACACATCTGATCAGTGAAAAACACTGTCGTACATTGAGCGGTTGTGTTGTCTATATACACCAGCATGTTTTCTCAAACAATGCATTAGGTTCCTAATTTGCATAAACGTTCAACGAACGTAACAAATAAATTCAATGATATTGCAGCGATCGTTCAACATATATACACTCTACCTGTGTGACAAAGACGAAACCCGACTTTTGTTACCATAATCAAGTGTGCCAGACACCGAAGCCTTTTCTACCAATGTTGGTGTATATTGTGCGTGTTACGAAGAAGTATATCATAAGAAAACACTAAGCATTCATAGACAAACGGTTTTTGAAAGGGAAGGCTTCAAATATTTGAATTGTTTTCTTATTATGTTTTCTGTAACAATGTTTCATCGTTTAATCGATATTTAACTACCAAATAAGACTTGAAATACGTAACTCTGGCATTATGACAAAAGTTTGATTGGGAACAGAGAAACGGCTTGTAATAAATGGTATTAGAAATCACCGCTATACGCCAAAGTCGGTTTATAACGATGATACGAGTAACCTACGATACAGAGGCACATTTGGAACTTTTTTGTCAACACATCTGGATATTGAGAAAAACGATAGTATTCAATCCTGATTTCTGCTCAATTTCAAAACGTATGCTTGGTAGAGAAACATTTTTAAGTAGTCACGTTATTCCTACAAGTCGATTGATGTTGCACAACTCAGTGCAGAGACTTGGGATACCTTTTTTCACACAGCGCCGTGGCAATAACAAAACATTTCGATCACTATGTTTGAATTGCATTTCAGACAAGGCGGGGCTACAAGTTGAAACAATTAAGCAAGGTCTATGTTTCCGCTGGATTAGACTGAAATCGATTTGCAGAGGTGAATATACCTTTCATGATCTTATATTTGATGACGTTTTAATATAAACAGATCTCATGCCATCGTTAAATAAGTGTTACAAAACCTTTGTACAAGAATTACTGCATACAACTAACGATAGAAAAAAGTGTTGTCTTCTTCAATCCATTAAACTTCATACGAAATCGAGGCTTTATAATTTGATGGGATTCAGAAGTGTTTTCGAAAGAGGAACTTTTCCTGCAAGAAATTATCTCTAGTAATTCCGTTTGTCTTATGCAACAAACTAATGAATAACAAGACCGTAAACTACAAGTTTAAAGTATTTAAATGGATAAAAGGTCGATGTAACTTCATTTACATTCCTCTTATGTAATTGTAGAACGCGTCTTACACCAGCACAAAGTTGTAACATTTCAATCGTTTAATTTGATATACATCTTTGACCATACAAGAGCAATCTTTACGGAAGTCTTAAATGACGCTTATAATTCCATTCTGCTCAAACTTGAACTGTCTAAATACGTATTATTTAACAGGATGGGTTTACTATACAAAATTGAATCAGGGTAAACAATAAAACACTGCATCCCTATTTCTACGACAAAAGTGCCTCTACGCTAAACATCTACTATACATAAATAATTAACAAGTTTAGAAAATAAAGAAAAAATATTAGGTATGAACAAATACATGTTGCTTTGACAAATAAAATGGACGTTAAAGTCATGTGAGAAAAGCTTTACAAATGTATGCTCTGACAATACCTGACTTACTTGTACTATTTATTACTTCTTTGCGTACTTTGCTTGCTATGACCCCGCCCGTTTTTGAAACCCTTCTTTGACCTAATAATAGTCAAACACGACAAGTCCGTGATAGATTGCCAAACAGTGCTGTGACGTGACATGCTATAAAACGGTCACATGTGTTATCAAATACTAATGTGCATGTTCAAACCGGCGTGAAAATGGTGTTGGTGGCGATGAAAGAAGTGTAGTCTTATATATGGGAATACCCAAAACATAAATCAACTGGCTGACATGTGCAATCGATTGGATGATGATGATTTCCAAGTGACATTTAAATTTGAACACATCAATTACAAAATTAAATAACATAATTGCAATACATGTTAATATGAAAATACACGTGTTCGGAAAAACGAGAACGTTCTTAAATATCCTCAACGCATAAAATGACAAAAAATATTTCCTATCAGTACTGGAACATTGGAATAAATCAAAGAGTACGACATCAAGTCATGTTTTCTCCAAATTTATAGTGTGACTAGTATCAAAATAAAGGAGGGTGCCAAATCAGCCATAACAAATTCTACAACATAGGCATGCATCGAAACAACTTCGATACACATATACATGTACACATCTAATTTAGTAACCAATTATTCAAAGAATGCATTGAGCAATGTAGGTAATGCAATACCCTTATTCCATTTCCCAGTACGACCAACTGATCTCTGACTCCTATATTTCAGTATTGTGATCTTTGGTTCCAATATTTCAGTGCAGTAACCTTTAGTTCCAATGTTTAAGTCTTATGATCTTTGGTTCCAATGTTTCAGTACCAAACAGTTCCATTAGACCGATGTAACGATGGGGGCCGACGCGTTCCAATACATGTTAATTACTTACCGTCTTTAAGAACATTGACCTTTGGTTCCAGTATTTCAATATTGGGATATTCGGGTCCAATGTTTCAGTACCCACTATTCAGAACAGAATCAACATTTTCATTATACCGATGTAACGATGTAACGATTGGGGCCGACGTATTCCAGTGCATGTTACTTACCATCTTTTAGAACATGGACCTTCATACTGCTGACCATGAGGTCCGAGCTTCTACACACATAGCTCCCTTTGTCCTCCATCTGACTCCTGTCAATCAGAAGCTCACTAATATAGAACTTCTCACTATATGGGGTCCGCCGGAGTATCTCCAGTCTACCCCGCCATCTTGGATTGGACGGGTGTATTCGGTTACCCTCGAAGAACCAGTCGATTGGGCCGGGTGGCCGGCCATCCCCGGATGAGTTACACGTGAGATGTATCCGGCTACCGATGTCGACGTATTCTGTACCACTCATCTTCAGCTCTGTAAAAACAAGAGAGTGTTTGGCCATCTTCATCTGTACGGATGGACCTGCTTTTGTAAACCACATTGGTTATGGGGGTCTCAATACGTTTTAAGACATAACACCCCAAATGTATTACTTGACAGGAGAAATATGCATTCATATTATGTGTGTATTAATCGATTAATGATATACATATACATGTATGTAATATGGTATACTAATTTGTTCAAGTCTAAAATGTTGGATTTTGAACTAAACGTTTTTCGAATATGATGGCCAATTCTACAGATGTAAAGTGTTGTTATCTGAAAAGGCATGACGTGAAAAGCACTAAATATGAATATTGTTTGCTTAAGATTTAGAACCTGCATAAATACGTGACTTACTTAGGCTTGAATATAACAAACTCCATATAAAAGCCTTAAGGTTAAGATGTTTGGACATATTTATTGTTTTTATGAAGTTTTGTGAGAATGTCTACTTTCATATTGCGTGTTCTAGATCAACTTAGATACTGAAAATACGTGGATTCGGTATAACTTATATAGATTATTGAAAAATGAGAGAACGTTAGAGACAACTAGGTCATTATTATCAACCATAATGCAACCAAGTCATGATTTACATTTATATATGACTGATTTCATTGCACCAAGATGCGCAAGTCTTTGCTTTGCATGCGATGTCTAGAAAATATAGTACGAAAAGAGTATTAGTACTATTTTGAAAGCCATCGGTATTTTGATTTCAACGAGTATATATTCTCTTGACTTATACATTAATGCATAGAGTTCATCAAAAGAAGATAGTATGCATACATATTGGATATCAGCCCTATTATATGTGTTTAATATATTTTTTGTCTGCTATATTTTAACCCTTTCCCAAACAATAACGACACTTGACCACTTTGTTACAGACGATTTTAGAAAACATTGAGGGAAAGGAAAAATTGCTCGTAACGAGCAATACCTCTTTTTCCCACAATGTTTTCTGGCCCGTCAGAAGATTATTTTCCAATTCCATCACATTTTGAAATATGGTCTGTTAACTCTTTCAATTTGGGACAGTCGAAAATTTGTTTTGTGGGAAAGGGTTAAGAATTGTTTTTCTTAGTTGTTGTTCGAATTATCTAAATGCAGGGACGCTCTATTGCATAATGTCGTTAAAGATTGACCATCAACGCTAAAGATATGATAACAATCGTTATGTAATGAATATTCCCGCGATGTTTATATAAAAAATGAAAAGATGCGTCCATTCGATTTCCATAAATCATGCTATTGAAAATGTGAAAATGTAGTTCTGAGTTTCTGTGTATGTACACGTACAAACTACACAGACGGATTAAGTTTTGGGTAATTCGCAGTGGTGTTTCTAACATATTTTTTTTTCTTTTTAAGAATTGAAGGTTTTGTACGAATAAATTGTTATTTCAAATGGCTTTTCATTGTGACAACAGTCATGTATTTTATAGAGGTCATAGCAAGCAAATTACTTATTTGATTTAGATATGTTCGACAAAATCTAAGCTGACCTATCGATTGTGGAAACAAAGATGTTTCTACCATGAATCCTATGTCAGGGAGGTCGTTCATTTTCTTCATCAACTGTATAGTTAAAAAATGACATGACCTCCCCAAAACAGGGTTCCAAATCCAATTAAGAGAAAATCTAAGACAACGATCTTTAAGTCTAAATGATGCATAGTAAACACATGAGCATGATGTCTAGCGAGAATTCGTGTACGTGAGTTTTAGAATAAAGGATACCAGTCTGATATTTCTTGTACGTGTAAGTTGTTCAAATTAAAAGATTGATTAGTATTTTTAAAATTTAGATACGAAAGCTTTGATTAATTATCTGAAACCTCTTAATAAAGAATCAGAATCAGAAACAGAATAATTTTATTTGACTCATACAAATACAGTTCATCGCCATTTTAAACAATATATATTTACAAAATAATATATTGTCAACGTGATAGATCTCTCGTTCACTGCTTATAAAGATAAAGATACGTATACATATGCAGAACGTTAATTAATGATACTGGGAATTGTGTGATAATTAGTTAAAGAAATGGCAAAACTAATCAGAATAGCTGCAAACCGGAACAAAAATATAACTAAATTATTTAATCGAACAAAAACGTAACCATGCCTAACTACTTATAATTCACATTAAGATATAAAAAGCGTTACAAAAAGGACAAACTATTGCAATCTTTCTCACTAGGAGGGAAAATCTGCATTACACTATACCTACATCGTATAACATCGTGTATAACATCGTCCTGTTCATTAATCTTGACGAATTACCCTATATGAGATGTCGTGACCAGTCAATTTAGAGAAACAACAGAAGACAGGAAAAGGATGAATTAGATTAATATCCTTTTTCATGTTTGAAGAAGAACCATTGAGAAAAAAATGATAGAAATCATAATGAATGGTCCAACAGTTTGTCACGATTGGTTCTACAGACTTATGTAGCAATTGCCCCAAAGTAGGGAAATATATTTAATGCCAAGTGGTTTAGAACTGACGTAAATTTGCCTAATCTAGATACATGGCGTATACTTTATTTACCTTTTTCTACAAAACAATACATCATCTTCATTTTATTCATATTCTTTTACAGAAAACACGAGGTTAAATTACATGAAACACAATGTAAACGATCTGTCAGTTTTTGTACTTTTCCCTGATCTCTCTCTCTCTCTCTCTTTATCCTGTCACCAGTGTCATTGTGGGACCGATAACTAGGTGCCGTATAACATTTGTGATATCTGGCACTAACCATATAACACATGCACGTGACGAATCATGACGTCAAAGAACGACATGACGTCATGTTTACACCATTCTCTACTATGTTTTATTAACATCTTGTTTGTTTGGAAGAATAGATAAAGGTAACAGGATAAATAGAATAGATGGTTGGTGTCTTTGAATGGGAAAAGTTATCGGGCTCGGCTTCGGATTATTATCCGTTTCGCCTTCGGCTCACCGGATAATATTCCTAAGCCTTGCCCGATAACATTTCCGATTCACGACACTAACCATCTATTCTCAATCTCTCTCTCTCTCTCTCTCTCTCTCTCTCTCTCTCTCTCTCTCTCTCTCTCTCTCTGTCTCTCTATCTCTCTCTCTATATCTCTCTCTCTCTCTCTCTTCTTTTCTCTGTCTCTCTCTCTCTCTCTCTCTGTCTCTCTTTTTTTCTTTCTCTCTCTCTCTCTCTCTCTCTCTCTCTCTCTCTCTCTCTCTCTCTCTCTCTCTCTCTCTCTCTCTCTCTCTCTCTCTCTCTCTCTCTCTCTCTCTCTCTCTATCTCTCTATCTCTCTCTCTCTCTCTCTCTCTCTCTCTCTTTCTCTCTCTCTTTCTCTCTCTCTCTCTCTCTCTCTCTCTCTCTCTCTCTCTCTCCCTCCCTCCTCCCTCTCTCCCTCCCTCCTCCCTCCTCCTCCTCCCTCCCTCCCTCCCTCCTCCTCCTCCTCCCTCCTCCCTCCCTCCCTCCTCCTCCTCCCTCCTCCCTCCTCCTCCTCCTCCTCCTCCCCTCCTCTCCTCCTCCCTCCTCCTCCTTCCTCCTCCTCCCTCCCTCCTCCTCCTCCCTCCCTCCACTCCTCCTCCTCCTCCTCCTCCTCCTCCCTTCTCCCTCCTCTCCTCCCTCCTCTCCTCCTCTCCTCCCTCCTCCTCCTCCCTCCTCCTCCTCCTCCTCCTTCCTCCCCTCCCTCCTCCTCCCTCCCTCCTCCCTCCTCTCCTCCCTCCCTCCCTCCTCTCTCTCTCTCTCTCTCTTTTTCTCTCTCTCATTTTTCTCCCTCTCATTTTTCTCCCTGTCACCATATCCATCTATTACTATCTCCCCATTTTCTCATTTCACTGACAATCTCATAACACCTTTCAATCAAGACACATACATATCATCACTGGTTCAGTGCAAGACTATAGTAAGAACTTCGTCTATAGTCTTGCATTGGGCACTCAGTAACACCTCCAGTTCACAGATACATCATAACGACAGAACGATCGCGGTGAATAACGCTTACGTAAGCATTGTTTGATGGCTGCCGATTATTACAGTCTGACACCTTCATGATCAACAACGATGGCACACTAATACGATTTAACAACTATGTAATCCATCCAAAGACATTTTTTGACGAATCTGCTAGGGATTACGCTGGAAACTAGATGAAAACCCGATGAATTGTGCTTTATCTGATCACCATCGGTTCTTCTCAGTTTCATTGCAATATTCATTAAAACTCATTATCTTTTCTTTGTCATAAAGAACGTTTTATGCTTAGGGCGCACCGAATTCTATCCAGTATCCTTCACAGACCGTTTATATGTCACTTTAATTTAGTCGTATACTATTGCTTTTGAAATAAGATCAGTCACACAATCCCATTTGGAGGAACTTCCAGAATCTTTATCTTATCCGTTTAAACCTGAGAAACTGTTGTAGAAGAACAAACAGCACTTCCAAACCTGATACGAACCAAGACGTATGTATAGATGACAAAGTTAACCTTTCAATACGTACATGTAAGGGATTGAATGTTGATCATGACCGCCGATATACAAATCAAATATTGTTGAAAATGACGCTTATCCAACCCGAACACGTGTAATATCGACGGAAGTTTACCGACCCTCCAATACTGAGAACCTCCGTCTGTAGGCAGGACCAGTTACGTTGAAAACATTATCAGTTACGTAAGTACATTCGTACCTGTAGTGGAATGGTTATTGTCAACGTGTCCTCTAGAGAAATCATCCCATTCTCGGACAGAAATTGATATTGATATCAATAGTGGTAACAGAGTTCGGCGGACTATTCCACATTTTATTCATACTCAGTGAGAGCATGGCGTAACGCTTTCTAAAATGAACATTTTACCTTGGTCGGGAATAAACGTCACTCGATGTTAGACTAGGATAATTAGTTTACGCTGAGCACATTCTTCTTTCATTACAACCTTTATTTGTTGGGTAGTTATGCAGATCGTCATGTTCATTGGTTTCCTTTCTGTGTACAGTTTCGAATTATTCTTCTTACGAAAAGGTTCAAACTCTTGGAAGTCTATACAAACATTTCATCAATCAATCTCTAATCAGTTAGCCACGTTTTCTCTCAGTCAGAAGGTAGAGCTTACTAGGGTATACAATGTATATGGACATGTATATATGAAATACTCATATCCTTTGCAAATATGCTTATGGGTACAACCAAAACAGGGACTGAACCGTTGTAATGTCCGCATTATTTCTCTTGTTGGATACATTTATCCTAAATGACAAGTGTAAGATTTCATCAGCGTATCAAACGTAACATAATAATTTAGAAATTTCTTCCGTAAATTATTTAATATTTCTTTTTAAAAACGGTTAATTTGATCTGAACAAGATCACGTTTATGTATGAAAGCCTTTTAAATATAGCATACCAATATCAATGCATTAGTAAAAACTTTTAATATTCGATTCGAAGATTAAACAGTAGATTTAGCAACATTTGTTCTCAAAACACACCTACATATACATTCAAATTGTTCTTTAAGAATTCAATTACCGTAGCTTTATATAAAAAAAAAGAATATATTAAAAAAGTTATACATGCAATGACTTGTGTAAATTTCAGATCATATATATTTGAAAAATAGACACATTTGTATTGGATTTAAGACGCATACGTTTAGATACTTGATTCAATTGTCTTAACATACCATCTTGTTTGGCTTGACCATCAATTGTTGACTTAAAACTTTACGTTCTAAAGCCTTGAATCGACACGCAATGCTATGTATCTATAAAATCAGGCAGACACAAACACAATGTACCACTTTGCTAAAAAAGTGTGAAAGTTCGTAACAACATTTCTTCTTACATTGTTTTTCAATATCGGGCTAAGGAACATTCCATAGTAACACATCAATGGAATTGTCTCTCTGAAGAGCCTCCAATGACGTGTCACATACCAGTATTATGTTTTCATTAAATATACTGTCAATGTTTATTGGTTTCGATTTACGCAACTATTTTCCATGAATCGTTAAGTAAAATGGTACCCAGGTATTTTGGCCAATGTTTTCGTTAGTGTTGTATAACGCTTGAACGACTTAGGACTTTCATCTCCGATCACACAAAGGTATATGGCCGACTAAACTACACCCCGAAACAACAGACTTCCGAACAGAGCAATCGCTTCCGGGTTTGGTTTTAACACAGCTCAGATTCACAGATCATTATAATTACCACTGGTGTATGGTATAAAACGAATCATGAGGTGGTTTGTGTTTGATATATGAACCGTTTTGTACAGATACACCCTTTGTGTTTATATACATTATTCTATCAGTCACTGTGTGAGTGTTCACTATAAATGATGTTCTGATAAAATATATAAACTGCAGTTGATGACCAAAATAAATTGTAACAAAACATTGTCTAATGTAGAAAAGTTCAAGGTCTAACATGACCATTTCAATTTAGTTCGACAATTGTAATAATAATCCAACGTCACACCAATACTCTAATTATAGAGCATCCCTTTGATACCTTGTGCTTCCAGGGTACGTTTCTACTGAGAAAGTGTATCGATATTTCCTGTAAACTTTGATTTACTCTTTACTTTCTTTTAAGTTCACGAAGCCACGAGAGACCCTAACTGGAATGGATTGCCTTCTGCACTCTCTATATTGAACATTAAAACGGCAACCCTTTCTTTTAGGTGGTGTTAAAACAACAGAATGTCGTTCGAATTGCCAAGACACAATTTTAATTTTAAATACATATATCATATCTTTAAACATCTTGACTTATCTATCATTTAGGAGCAAACGCTGTTAAAGTTCGAATTCATTCAGTGTATCCGATGAGACAATGTTTGAACGTGGTTTGATGCATTCCTTTTGGACCAACATGATTATATTGAAGTTGAAAACAATGCCTAATACGTCGATTCTTTATCAACTGTCGTCGTTCTTCATATTTCATTGTAAATCGCAAGATGTATGAATCATCCTTATCAAGCATTTTTCGAAAATCACACAATTAAATTTTATTGAATAAGATTCAAAATTTACCGAATCATTTATTGTGCTTCCCAACAGAAATATTGAAAATTGATACGATTCAGAGAGTCTTAGGGTTGGGTTTTATAAACGTAAAATCAATAAAACCTAAAAAACATATCTTGCCTAATACCAAGAGAAATGTACTTTCAACCGATGAGTATTTATGGTTTGTTCTAAACAGTTGCTCTTTATCAATCTCGCTATATACTCTAGTTCTATATCAAGGGTTTAGTGCAAGACTATAGTAAGTGCTTCATGTTCATGAAGCACTTACTATAGTCTTGCATTGAACCCTCGATATCTCCGGTATGATAGGGTAATGGTACAGTATGACAATAACCAGTCAATTAGATTTTACTGTACCTACAAAAGTTCATCGACGGCTGGAAGAGCACAATATTCGTATCAAGATGCCCATTGCGAAAACAGGAAAACCACAAAAATACAGAACATGCTGAAGATATGCTTGTCAGAGAATATGAAATTGAGGGGAGTTTATGATGACACCTCCAATACACTATTAAAATGTTTCTTTTCTATGCTTTCTATACTCGGTGCAAATGTCTATATATGTATCTAGGTTATGACATAATACCGTTACTTCCACGATGCATGCAGTTCCTTATTACCACTTGGGCCTCCGTGGCCTAGTGGTTAGAGTACAGAACTTGAAATCACATGGCCCCTCTCCGCGTGCGTTCAAATCCTGAGAGGGATATGGATTTTCATGAGAGGCAGTCTCCCGACTGACTTACGGAATGCCGATGGTTCTACCCGCCTTGACCAGCCCTTCTGGGCAGTTGAGTATAGGGTCTTCCTCCATCATTAATAGTCGGGCATTGCTACATAACTGAAATAATGTTGATGTGATGAAAAACCCATATATATATAATATTCTTTAAAAGATGCATGCAGTTTTAGTAGGTTATGTATGTTTTGCTTTGAAAAACAAAAACAATTTATTTTGTAACCAACCGCAATGCTATATATGTTTGTGTTTAAACTCGAGTTCGTTGATAATGTCAGGAGAAATTTGTCCCCATGCCAGAGTGGTTTATTAAGTCATAGACTATATCGGTATTGTAAAAATGAGGCGAAATTAATTAAAATGTAATCAATGTATAGCAATAGACCATAAAAGAAGATGGTCGCTTTAAATAGATTGTCAGCACAGATCAATCAGTACATGAAGGCAAATTATTTAACCCTTATAATGCTGGGTAATTTCCTAAAAATAGATATAGGTGTCTGCTTTTCAAAACCTTAAATATGTGCTTAATTTTGTTGAGGAAAGATACTCAAAGTAGCAAACAGGTCAGATCATAGGCCAGTCGCCAATTTACTTGGCGGCTGGCTTGGATCTTACCTGTTTGCGTAGGCATCAATACGGTTTCAGGACTATACGGGTTAACATACTTCATGGATCTAATTGGCCTTAATTGATTATGCTTTAAAGGACCACATCTCCTTCATCTATGCGCATAGTATTTTACTTCCAATAGTTTTTTAAGTGTTCATTTGTTCTTTGAAAGGGCGGATTTTATGGATGCAAATAATAATATACAGCCAACTTTTACTGAAAAACGTGTTAATCATTATTGGGATGTAAGAAGAATTATCTCATATTCAAAGTGTCATTGCACCTTGTTAGAGCCTTTGAAATAAGAAGACGAATCATAGCTTACTACATGAATTGACCTAGATACCTACATGCATATTAAATTTAAAGTAGGATTAAAATATCAATGACTTTGTCTATGATTGACATGGAAAAACACTTGTCATTATTGTTTAGACCTTGAATAGTTTATGCATTATGAAAATGATATTTCTTCA
Source organism: Cerastoderma edule (assembly GCA_947846245.1). Taxonomy (NCBI): domain Eukaryota; kingdom Metazoa; phylum Mollusca; class Bivalvia; order Cardiida; family Cardiidae; genus Cerastoderma; species Cerastoderma edule. Next base: position 13,436,768 of record OX401412.1, read on the forward strand.
TAATGCAATTCGGGCTGCTCCTAATTGAGTGAAGGAGCAGTCGACAGACTTATAATTTTTTTTAAATATGTTGGGTGAAATATATTGTGATAAAAGAAGAGCTATTCACCATCGTAGTTTATAAACCCTTCTATAGCATATGCAACCCTGGGATGAATTATGAAGTAAAGGCTGTTTAAACTTTTAGAATCGGCGCTGTACCATGATGACTTGCTGTTAAATCATTCAATTGTTATCCTTTATGGAACAGAACGTCATTTAACCATATTCCAGAGAATTTATATTGTTCAAAGATTCAATACCCATAAATACTCATTAAGAGCAATGTCTATGTTTGTTCAAGAATAATTCTTTACTTTACACGCATTACAGCGAACAATGAAAACGGTTGTATTAAGACCCCAGTCATATTTATCAATCGTATATATAGACAATGTTCAGTGTTTGGATCCGGAAATAATGAGTGCATCACATGATTCTATTTCCGATTATATATGTAAGCAATGAAATATTACTCGCATATTCGATGGTTTTTTCTTAATAAATGCAATCATGTTGCACCAAATCTGTACCATTCATAATCAAATATCATGTAGCGGTTTACTTCACGATATAACGCTTCAAACTGGTCTAAAGAAAAGTGTCTTCTAAAAAACTCAAATTTACAGTAAAACTAACGTTTTAAAAAAATCTCAAATCAACTTTTTCGATTATACTTTTGCATTGAACTTTTGAATTAAGCAGACATATAGGGGTAGACATAGATTGCAAGTAAGTTCCAAACTCGTGTTATGTTTAGCATTTTACAACATGACTTGTTACAAATACAATATAGATATGAAAAAATAAGTGTACTTTAAAAGAGTATTTACCTGGTCGCATTTGTGAACGTTCTGAAAAAGAAAGAACGATAAATGAGGATTCATCTTGCGTTATAATTTAACTACTGCCTCTATGTACTCCAAATTTCGAGAAGAAGCGACTTTGATAGATAATGCATCTTTACTAGATTGAATATTGCCCAACAATGATGGTATTTTCGTTTCCATAAGTATAGTAATTTATTGGTTAAAAAGAAGCACCATTTCGCATACGACTAAAATATATGCAATTATTTTGGATAAGCACTGGGTCTCCTTTGCAAAGAGGGTATTGAACCATTCATAGACATCTCTGGATGGCAATATCTATAAGGAAGGCTACAAATTATGCTTAGAAAAAGTCAAAATTGACGTGATGTATGCCTAATGGAGAACCAGTTTTAAAGGTTCAATGACATTATTTGTTTAAAGGTGATTGTTTACAGAAGAAATTCGAAAATTAAAATAAAATGTCATCGAAACAAAACAGTTTGTGCATTTTGTTTGATTCACATTTAAATAAAAGTAGCTACTGATTTCATGATTAATTCATGAGGCGTCAATTTATCTAAGTATGTCCATTTTATATGTAAATCTCAAAAGCGATTTGACGCTTTTTGATTAAAGTACATGTTAATGCACTGTATACGCCGTTTAAACAATAAAAAGCGATCTCATTTTGCAATCATTGATTATTCTCCAGTGCGTATCATATAATTGTCCAGCTGTAGTCCAGTTTTATTAAAAAAAAAAGATTGAATTGCCAAATGTTCTCACATCTGCGAACAAGGACCTTTAATATACACAAGTTGTATGATACAGGTTTACACTTTTGTCGAGATGTCGTCATAGCTATCCCCGATTCATTAATAGCTGTCCCATTAGTTTAAATGCATGTACATGTATATTACATTTACTACACGTAAACTCAGTTTGGCACTTTCTTATGAAGGCTATTGTAGAAACCACTGTGCGAAAACGATGACCGGTTATCTAACATGTTTGCTTCTCAGAGTATCTTTTCTTACCCAAATTAATCAGATGTTTAAGGTTTGGGAAAGCAGACGACAAACAAATCTACTTTTTAGAAAAAAAACCCCCAGCATTCTTAGGGTTTTAAAAAGTCTCATTTCTGAACATTATGCATGATCATTAAACACAATTTTCGTTATCTAATACCATTGCCGGGTTTATAAAAAGAAACACTGTTTAACGACGGCGATATAAAAGATCGGATGCGCACTAAATCGTCATTATCTGAGAACGGTTGCTTTGTTCTGTCACACATAACACGAGATTAAGTCAAAGACAACATGGTTTATTTCCTTTAAAATAGATATCTTCCCTGTTTATCAAGCGATTGAGTTGCTCTTTGACAGCATCGCGGTTTTATTTCACAAAGAGAACGTCTTTATGACGAAATAAAGGATGACTGTTGCGAAGGTTTCGTGATTGATGAGCTTTGACTCTAGTTTATATGCCTCTTGATTGGATTTTTTTTTTATACAAATACTAAACTTAATCCGTCTTTAAGACTTTTTGGTCGGTTTTAATTGAAAGTATTAGCTTTTAGGCAAATACAGTTTATTGTATGCACACACTACGCCATTTTGTAAAATTTTGTAAGACGTTTTGTTACAGTCTGTATTTTAGTAAAGTTGCACCGCAAATGCATTCAGTGCGTTACCATACAGCTAACGTTGTATTTGTGTAAAGCAATAAGTCTGTTTTAATTATGATTGAACACAATGATGCTAAGCCATGCCAAAGCGCTTCTTTCGACCACCTTTTAAAAATGATCGTCCAAGTTTGAAAAAGTAAACCCATATACCCTATTTCAGTAGGGATACTTGCCCTTGAGACCAGTTATTTCAAAATAACCATTCTCTTAGATTTTGCAATTGTCGGTCCCTATGTTAAAATTGTAGGTTAAAGAAAACGAACTTTTCTTTTCTGGCATGCTCATCCCAATCTCGTATCGCGTCTTCGTAACTTTTCAAATAACTGTATCTATGATGAATCGTTCTTTTATTTATATCTAGGTAGAGACGTTCTTTTGAAGGAATATACTAATCTCTAAGAATTGTGGACGAGTTCATACTCGTACCAAAGTATTTTTTACTGTCAATAATAGAAGCGACAAGCGTATATAAAGTCAGAGTTGCAAAATGCTAACAAAGTTGTGTTGCAAAAGATTTGAGTTGTTTGCATGAGAGAAGACCTCCGTGTGTAAATCTGATCATAAAACAGTTTTTTACGCACCCAAATGCTAGACATCATTTCAGGGGTTCAGTTAATCAAGTATGTTTAATTTGAATAAACAGAAACTTCACATTATGTCACGGATAAAGTAAATTGTTAAAACAAACTGATGATTATTTCAGTTGATTATTCATTTCGTGTCTCTGTTTTAAATCGCGTTTTATGACGTGATAATTATCTCCTTTTTAAAGTTTGTTTATTAAGAGTTTCTTAAAGTGCATTCGCTACAAATAAGACTGAAGAGAATATCGAATTGTGCGATGCCACCATCAGAATAAAGTACATTGAATCATGTGTAAATAGATTGCAAAAAAGATGGCAGAAAATGGGTACCTTAGACTTCTTAAACCCCGAACATCATTCGTTCTACAGATATTCAACTTTAACTAATCGGTTTATATTCCGTATACTTTTATGTTTGCCTAACTTATCGTAGTTATTTGTTTTCTCATATAAGCAGGCAACTGCTTTCAATGACACCTTTAAAGCACAATCCTTAAGAAAATTTTGAATATTTAGAAAATATCGCTCGCCATGATGCAACTTCAACATCATTAAAAACGACATTACATCCTAATTCAAACCAACCGCCCAATGTATTTACCTAAAACATTCAGAATAACATTTTGAGCAATACGATGATTCGCGGTCACTTGGCACTCATACACGCCTGCGTGGCTCGACTGGACATTTTTTATAAGTAGGTCCCAGGTGCTGCTGGCGGCGGACATGCGCGAATGGTCGATGGACAACTCGGTGGCCTCGGGGGCGAAGCGCATATCACCGATGGTTAGGGGTACGTCTTGGCCGATCTTCCTCCAGACAACCTGTAAATAGACGAACGTGATTAGTCATAAACCTACCTGGATTGAGCCACAACAAGCAACATTGGACCCGTGTTTGTGTTTTCTTTTGGTTTTGGAGGCATTGGAAAAGAGTGCTTGTGCCTAAAATTGAAGTTATTTGACATTGTGTAGTGAACTGCAATCGCAATGACGATTATTCATATAAAGGTTTGAGCTATTACAGAAACTGGGCATGGGACACCTTTTATGGCGTTGTTAGCAAAGAAGTCGTGACTTTAGAAATAAAAAGATGAATAATTTCATTACGTCTTAATTGTATTTTGGTATTACCTGTAGATTGTTTACATGAAACTTAAGAAATCGTGCGTTTGTTGCCATCATATGTCTCAATAAGACATTCTTTTTATGTGTTATATTTTCATTCTGAGTGAGGTTAAATAGGTCTTCAAAGTCATGAAAATAGAAGATATGATCTTATGGGCACAGTGAATCAAATTGCACTTTTGTAGGGTATGCTGCAGTAATTTTTATGCATTCCTGACTTATGGGTTGCACTCTGTGCAAGTGAACCTGCTTTGGCTTTGTACAACTTATTAAGCGCGACCAGTTTTAAAGAGAGTGCGACACGCAGTTATTAAGTATATGGAAAGAGCAAAGACATTAACGAATATTCGCTTGGCCATTTATTGGTGCGCTTATTCGCATTTCATATTTCACTTAGCCAATGACAATTTTTTTCTGATTTGGAATTCAAAGGGCATGTTCTATCATTATATAGTAAATAGCTTTATCTTCATTTGAATTTACATCCGGCACATATATCTCTTTTAAAAATGAATGAAAGATTGTCAGAAAGAATCATATCAACTGAAATAATGTAAATTTAGATATAACCTATTTATTCATACACACTAGCTTTATTACATCCAGAGATCAGGAAGTTTTAGAAACACAAATAGTCTGAGCGCTCTCACCCAAAACTTTTAAGCTATAATTGCTTAATTCCATACTCTGAGTTTTAAAGTATAAACAAACATTGATTATATGATTTGTTTCAAATGGATGTCTAGAATTTTTCATCAAGTTAAAATTGAGTGATGTAAATTAATATTAGGCAGTTGTCGAAATAGAGACAAAAAACTGTTTCCGACTGCTTGAATCTATATTTTTATAAACTCTTAAAATGAAGCAAGAAATGATCCAAGATATTTGGGAAGGAAAAGAAAATGAACCAAACTCGCAAAGGTGCAAGCAAAGCAAGGGAATCAAACATCACAAGAAAAAACTTTGAAAACAATTAAAACGGTGCAAAACAAACACACTATTGTGCAAAACTAAGAGTGCTTAAACGGTGAATAAAAAGATGTAAGAAAAAGAGTATAAACCAGAAAGAAAAAGAAATTGATTTTTACAAAGAGAATACATAACTCCTGCTGGTGCTTTAATTGACACATCTATTTGTTCATACGCATCTTTTATATTTTTCTGAATAAATTTTTAAAGCATTCTGTCATTCAAATGACTTCATGAAATGCCTTATCAATTGAAGTGCATTTAAATGTGAAACGATACATTAAAACATACCGAGGCAATCAATTGGCTTATAAAGAGTTGACAAATTCAGGGTGTAAATCTGATGTTTATATTTGTATTATTCATTTTGATAAGTTGCTATAGTTGCATATACCAACTCAGCTTTGGAAGTTCTTATTCCAAAATGCTCATAGTCCTGGTAATCCTGGTGTTGCTATAAGACATTCAAGTTTCGATCATCAGTAATTGCATCATAATCTAATCGACTTTGTCTTTCGATAATGTACGTAGTTCTTCTACAATTACTGGTCGATTAGCACAAAGGTTTATAATAACGAACTTCTGGCACACACCAATACACTGTGCCAAGTCATGGTAGTGCATACAAAGGAAATAATACCTACGTGTGAATGAGTATATAAAGGAATGATTTGGTTTTCATCATCGTAGTACCTGCTTTCAAGCCGAGACAAGTTCATTTAAATGAAACGTTAGATTGCATGTTTCAGATTATGATTTTCAATTTCAATCTTGAACGAAAACAATGAGAATTTAAAAAGATAGAAAACATGTGATTCAACATGCATATTACTTCCAAAACGTAAAACTGTATTGGAAATGAGAGGCAATCTTAGAAACCTTTTAAATTTACGTCGCAGTCATCAAATATACGTTTTGAACATTATATGTGTTGCATTATGTTTTAAAGCAAATAGCGGCAAATCCAAAACAGAGCATAATTTTAAAGAGTGATTACAAACGCACTAGAAAATACTTTTAATGTAAAATGACAAGGATTGGTCCCTTGGTTTTCTCTGACGTCATCTTTTGTATCGTTAGTTGATAAAATTGAATGTATGAGTTGAAAGCTAAGGCTTTGGAAAGACCAGTGATAGTTGTTTATGCTATTTTGTGAGATAAATGAAAAGACAGAAAAACAAAAAGAATCCGATATGAACAACTAGTAATCTTACCGTAGAATAGATATTAAAACTGTCGTATAAACTTCCGACGAGAATCAAAAGGAAACGAAAAAGCATAGGATAAATTATGACAAGAACTGATTACATAGGCCACACACTACAGTTATGAGCTCCATTACGAACCGATAGCTCAATACCGTGTCCATCGCGTCGGGATGTTTAATCCTTTCCCATACAACACATTTTCGACTGTCCCAAATTGAAAGAGTTTGCAGACGACATTTCAAAATGTGATGAAATTGGAAAAAAATCTTTTGATAGGGCAGAAAACATTGTGGGAAAAGGAAAAATTGCTCGTTACGAGCAATTTCTCCTTTTTCCAAACTGTTTTCTAATGTCGTCTGCAACAAAGTGGTCAAATGTCGTTATTGTTTGGGAAAGGGTATACAAAGGAAGATATTAAAACGTACCGAGAAACTATAGACCTTGTACTTACTGCAATATGAAGATAAAACAAGATGGATACCACTCTTTAATAGTATTGCCTAAATATCCGCACCAATCATCTAAAACCAAAAAGGTGTATGCTTTATATGACAATGATAACCTTTTTCGTTTAATTCTTTTTTCAAAAAAGGGTTTTGAATTTAGCACTTATCGACCTGCATCAGTCGTGTCTTCTTCTTTACTGACCTTAAACGTCGCGAAAACTCGGAAAGAAAGGGAGAAGTAACTTCCACTATGTATCTCTGACTTGTTACCCATTGTGGAAGGACGTCAACCCGGTTAGATGTAGCAGTAGCTTCTTTGATCAATCATGCGTTCCAAGCTACATTACATTTACAGTTTATGTTGATTTAGTCGTAAGTTTGCCTTCAGGTACATGGAATGTATGCTTAGTGACGCACCCGCTATACCAGAAATTCAAAGATGGGGTTCACTCAACTGTTGGTTAGTTACAAACCAGTGGCAGGACAAAACAATGTAGGAAATGATTGTATGAAAATTTAGATAAGACAGTATTTATACAAATTGTTAGTTGATAAGTGTCTTCTTATGTACTTAAACGTAGATCTAAAGTATTCTAATCGTTGTATCAACATAACTTTCCCATATTCGGCTCATAAGTGATTGGGAAATATAGGAGAGACTCATGACTAAGCCACACGTACCTTTTTACTGGAAAGAAAAGTAAAGCTACTGACTTTCGGATTCGAACCAAAGTGGAAAAGGACATAGTTGTTGAAAGTTACTCGGTTCTCAGCCACAATAGATAAACGATATATGAACAAGAAGTATAAACAATCACTAGCTTGTGATGAACTCAAACAAACTCTATCTAAAAATGATATTGTTATTTGATCCGAAAAGAAAGTAATAATACAATGATATAAAGGAAATGTTGCCTCCCGCTACGAAATAGGTTTATACCTTAATGAAAAAGCTTGGATTTGTTCCAGAATATTGTACTGTACTTATTATAACAAACAAGCCCATTAACACTGGCATTTACACCAGGGACAGGGACTGTGGGTTTATTCAGTTTGAAATGACTGTATTTAAATGAAAATTAGACTTACAATGGGTGGTACATCCAAGCATACCTTTGCACGAACTGTGTTCAGATTCAACATAAAATACTTCTTTTCACCGACCCACACGTACAGTTGGCTGATAAACTGTTTACAATCGAACCAAGTGATTGTAATATATCATCAATTGTAAACGAAATATTCAAGTTTGATACGATTATGCTTGGTTGAAAGGTTTAAAGGTGAGATTTCTGGGGTGGCTATTCTTCAAAACATGCAATACCTGCATCGCTGCAAGTTGCTTGCAGCGTTCCTTGGCGACACTAACACCCGATATATCAAATGATATACAATTAGAACTGCTGTAATACTAAATGCTAGCTCATAACACTTATTAGAAGTATCTTGAAAGATTTCTGAACGTGTATGACCAATGCAAGTAATACCATAGTCAATTGTGAAAATACAATGCCATGTACTGGTTTGCTCACAACACACTTTGCAAAACAAACTTCTAGTCTTAGAATGAAGTCGTAACTTGGCAAATGCTATTTTCGGTCTTGGTGAAGGTAGATATATCCTTAGTCGTTTGTGGTTTTAATAAGAATTAAGATGTTGTCAATAATATAGGATACCTGTATTTGTCTTGCAGACTTCCCGACGTAACATCGCCATCAAAGTTTGTGGAGGTGGACAGCAAATTACCGAATACTTCTATTAACTTCGTGAAAGATTGTTTATCCAAAATGATGCTAAATACATGTGTTGTTTCGTATTGGGCGAAGAAACCTATGTTACATCTATATATGGCTTTAGTACATGATAAGAGCAATAGGAACGTTAACACAGATGAACAAATTGATTAAAAGAAGTCTGATCGAGATTGCTAAACGTGCAATTAAGACCAATGGTAAATATTGCAAATGAACAGCGGTATCCATGGTCTATGTTATCTTACGCAATTTAGTAATGAATACAAATAGAAAAATAGTCACTTCGAAAATGTTAGAAAAAGACTTTCTTAGCATAACTTGTATTCTTTAAAGTTAATGATTTTAGACGTATACCCCTCGATAATAGGTGAATATCAATTAAGATTAGCTTGTAAGGAACCGTTTTGTTTGTATGTGTTCTGAATCCTTTTGCTACGAAAAGTTTTATGTTCTCTTTCACAAGACTGTCACGTTGGACACCATCATGTCTGTTGTAGTATGATCTGTTGCATTACCAGGACAACACGTGTAAGACATTTCCCCAATGTTCAAGTGCGACGACTATTAATCTAAGAATGCTGGGTAATTTTCTTAAAATAGGTTTCGTGTCATCTACCTACCAAAACCTTAAATACTTGCTTCATTTTGTTGTGGAAATGTACTCAGAGTAGCAAAGGGGTTATATCACAGGCCAGCCGCCAATATACTTGGCGACTGACCTGGATCTAACCTGTTTGCATTAGCATGAAGTCGGTTCCCACATTAAAATGTGTTCATCGTAAACAGATGAAATTACATCGAGGTACAATGAGCTTGTTAGATGTTAAAAGGATAGAACGTGAAAGTCCCGCTTCAAATGATTAGAAGGTAATGGTTAAAAGTGAAATCTGTGAAAAAGTCACATACATTGTATAACGGATTCCTGATATTTCTATTAATTGATGTTTGATGTGTTTAGTATGATGTGTCAAGTACTTATTGTATCGTTATGCATGGCTTCGTTGCGTATTATTGTAACACTAGCAAGAGTTCTAAATGTTGAAAGGAAGGTGTTTGTTATGGAAAGTTCAAGTTAAAGAATATGCTTTCAAATGGGATGTGTAATGTCAAAGTAGATTTAAATGAATAGATCTTTTGTTTTCAATGACTAACAATGTGTTTAATACCATGTTTGGAAATTAATAGCGTGTTAAATATATGATTTGTGTGTCAAGAAATTGCAAAACAATTCATCGCTTAAAGATGGGAAATATTTTCCAAATGTTTAACTTTAAAAGTGCATTAGTTTTGAAGACAAAATATCATAAAGATAAATTGAAAGTTATGTTCAATATAAATAAAACAAGCTAGAAATTCATCAAAATCGAAAAAGAGACGTCCCAATATTCTGTTTAATGAGAGGGTAGATAAAAGGGACTAAAAGGGGGCCAAAAGAGGCCAATTTCGGGGTTTAACTGTGTTAAGATTTAAGAAAAAAGCTCATTTATAGTCTCTACAGTAGAATTTGACCCTTTCCCTTGCAGTACCTCTTGTATTCGCCTCAAACTGTGTACCTTCTTTATATTGTCTATCAAACCGCACTACAGTCTCAACGTCAATGTAGAAAAGACGCCAATGAGGTTAGACAGATAGGGAACATTTCTTCTTTCAGAACGGCTAAAACGTTTGTTGATAAACCGAATATTACAAATTTCGACGTTAACCGTAGTAAGAAAACTATTTGACACGTACTCCAAATTCAACCTAATACGCCTGCGAGAGGCTACATGAACGGATGATCTTATCTTATAATGATTATAAATTATTAGTTTAAACTTGTTTATCTTACATCGATTTGTGATGGAAGCTTGAAGCTTATTAATTTCACTATCCATGATCCATGACTTAAATGAAGTATTGCTTCTGTAGAAGATATAACAGAAAGATTTGCCTAAATCATATAGACGCCATTCAATCCAGAATACTTGGTACATGTACGTACAGTTCAGAGATTCCTGCGTTGAAGGGAAAGGGCCAATGAGATTAGAAAGAGGTGTGACACTAGACAATATGTAGCCTACCACGTTTACCATTTTCGGTCCTAGATTCCCTATGTGGCATTTTAACACGGCCAGCTCCCCTTCGTGAACCGTTATATTACTGGGAGTGGGAATGAAGTAAGGCGTCGTATCGCGCTTCACAATGTAACTCGATGCTGAAATAGACAAAAGGAAAATGGTTATAACGGTGTCTAACATAAAGAGTTTATGTAGAATAAAACCTGTTAGCGTCACCTTGATGTCTTATCATCGATGATTACCTTACATATTGAAATGAAACAGATTAAACTCAACCATTAAGGGTGATAAATGGCTTAGACAATCACAATTCATATGGTTTATATATCCGGTATTCAATACTACATAAATCATATTATACGAAATGATATAAATCAATATACAAGAGTAAGTTCCCCTTAGTCAATAAATCCAAACACTATAGTAACCACATGCGAATTTCAGACAGGTGGAACATGATACAAATCTACCCAATTTAAAAGCGCCATGATTAATTAGTATCATGAGCAATCGAAATACATGTGCATGTGTGCTATTTTAACATGAAGGTATACCAAAATAGGTACACGCACATGTACACAGTCTGTTGTCTAAGTTAGTATAGTCCACGTATATTAATAACTTTCCCTATCGAAGCCATATCCTATGCGTTATGTTCGTCACAAAGATTATTACGTAAAGCATCAAAGAAAGAGGTTTTGTTGATATTGTTTTAAGCAACCATAGTTAATTGAGAAAAAATGTCGTCGTATGAGACAACCGATGGCTTGATACGGTCGCAGGTCATTTAGAGAGCTCCGGTAAGATATCTTTTAATGATTTGCGCCGTGCATTTAAGATAGCGCTATAAAATAACGTATAACGGTCTATTTAAGAATGGTTGCTTAAAATAAGATTGACTGTACACAAAATGGAATATGGGCCGCGTCATGCGAAAAGGGGCACTCGGACATATAAAGAAAGTGCTGACTCAGCTCTATCTAAGCGCTATTATTCCAGCATCTGGTCACGAAAGTTATCATTTGTATTTATTTAAAGGTATAACTGGATGTCCTCTAAGATGGCAAACAGTGAAGCCCCAGACCAGCCGCCACGTCAGTGACGTGGCGGCCGGTCTGGGGCTACACTGTTTGCTATGTCCGAGTGCCCCTTTTCGCGTGACGTGGCCAATACGATTATGAGTCAACGATCCAAAATACTGATTGCAAGTCAGTGAACGTAAGTAACAACCCGAATCTTTGTATGCTACTCGCCTTCTTCAGCTTCCTTTGGAAGCTAAAAGAAACGGTAGGTCATTTGAGCTCGTGTTGATGTTTTTTCTTCTACTTAACAATTCGATTAAGGGCAATGGTAATAAATCCACAATTTAGGACGACACCGCTATAACTATGCCATTTATTTTCCACCACACCCGGACATTAACCTTTTTGGACCTCTGGAGACCGCTACATATTTTCAACACGTACAAGACAGATTGCGTCTAAGTTTGGCCAACATTTCACGCAACATGCTCGTAAAAGATCGAGTCTACGATAAATGGATCATTACAAGTTTTCAAATGATATTTAGATGTTATTTACACTCCACTTGTACTGTTTATCTGCTTTCGTATTTGTATGTTGTTAAGTAACCGCCCAAACTTCTACAGCATAGCAACAATCAATAGGAACAAAATACAACCTCTGCATAACTGAGCCGACTTTTTAACTCAGATATTATGGTATGACTCCAGCCACGGCGTGCCGAGATCGAACCCCACAGGGGACTATGAATTCAATATGGAATTTCCTAGCTTTGCTTTGTTGCGAACATTGTTCGTAAGAATGTAGTCTCAGGCCTATACTATTCAATGAAACTTTGTTTCGTATTTTGTCGTATTTAGTTAATTCAACACTTTGCGGGGCACCATTTTCGGATAATAAAACATTACATTAGTCTGTGTATCGACAGAATTATTCTTATTATTTTCATTTTGTCTAATCTTGTAAATGACAACACTTGAAATAGTATGATTGCCTACTAAGCGTCGAATTCACTGGTGGAGAAATACTTTGCTGATATCAAGCAACATTTCAATGTTTTCACTGAAATCATAAGTCAAAGTCGCATACTGTCGCCTGAAAAAGCAACTTTACACTTCATGAAGTAAGAAGAGCATGAGTTTTCTACGTTCTCTGCAAGATTGTTGTTTCAACATTACCAATACAGTTTGCTGAAAGCATTTCTTAGAAGTAAACTTCATCACCCGGACACATAATCCCAAATAGTCTGGTTAGAATAATTGCGTGCGGTAATGGTTGTTCCCCCATTTCCTCTGTAGACAGGGGATCTAGTCCACGCGAATAGGTTGTCAATAAAACAGATGAGTACCTGAATAAACTGTATCACTATCATGCCCGTTATTTTGGTGTTTCAGATTAAATTAAAAAGTAGTTGATTTATAAACAATATATAAACCGATCATATTTGCAGAAAACGTGTTGTAAAATAGTACAAGAAAGATATCTTGCAAAGTACATTTTTTGTTGGTCAACAATGTAATCTTCGCAATAGAATGATACATAACAACGGTTCATATAGTAAGTGCTTCATGTTTAAGAAGCACTTACTATAGTCTTGCATTGAACCCTCGATTTGTGTTAAAATAACACTTCAATTTCTCCCTTATGGATATATCGAGGGTTCAGTGCAAGACTATAGTAAGTGCTTCATAAAGATGAATCACTTACTATAGTCTTGCACTGAACCCTCGATGAGAGGAGTCATTTAACTGGTTAGACGTACATCTGTAGATCCAAATAATTGAGGAAACTTAGTCTGCATTACGTCGACGTTTAATCTAACGTATTTCAGTCAGTTACCTGGCCACGTCAAACATATTCGAGAAAAAACCCTTATTCTACAATATCGAACGTGGCGCATTTTGCTAAAGTACACTTTAGTTAACACTATGACATATGGATGATGACATTTGATGAACAATACGCCCTTTTGTCACAGTGTTTCCTGTCCGAATTCGAGAGAATACAAGTTTGTCCAAATTGTCTTGTCTTATGCTCGATCAGTCATCAACTACATGGAGCAATAGATTTATATAAAACAAACTCTACACTGAAATCAATGCATGAGGGCTGAATAAAGACTCAAGATAGCACCATTGACCGCAACAATATTGCGACTTAGTACTTAGACTTAAATCATTACTTAAACCTAAGAACGAGTATGGTACTCAGCTGAGGTAGATAGATGAGCTGTGATCTTGACGTAGCTTTCTGAGCATTTTTCATGTCACTTGAGATAGCATTTAGGTTGTTTCAAACTATTGCTTCAATCAAGTTTGAGCAAATTAGTAAATATTAGGATCACAACTTAACTTCAATGCTAATACTTATACTCAAAGTTAGGGAAGGACTTCGAATCTAAGCAATACATCATACGGTTAGAATGTTCCGAGAACATGGACCAAGGAATCTCCGAGAAAAAATGAGACAATGGATTTGAACCCATGCGGATAGGAACGCTGTCCAGGCTTCAAGGAATTTACTATAACACTCCCTTTCCGACCAAAACAAATATCCCCCCAAAAAAAGAAACCTCGGATTTGAACCCATGCTGAAAGGGATGCTCATTCGGAACACCTCGGCCATTTCTTAAAATAACCTCGGAAGCAATGGGGAGCCATTTTTGAAAGTAGGTCAGCAACGAAGGGCATGTCCGTTTGCAATCGTATCTACTCGGCAATCCCCGGCACAAGCCGGGGATTGCCGAGAAGAGCCGATTGACAAAATATGAAACAAAGATGTGTTGATATGATCATCTTTAATGAAAAGGTTAAAAAAAACATCAATTGTGATAAATAGCCAATTTGTGTGTATCTAAAATACCTATTTAGTGCCTGGGTGCATTTTGCGTTAACCGCCGGAAATAAGGCAAATTACCCCAGGATTTCTGGTGTATTCATGTACTGCCTACGAGGTATATCTACCGACTTGTTACGGGGATTGCCGAGTAGATACGATTAAGGGATGCTGTTAAGGATTAACAGAATGTCTATTTTACTTCCATTCCGATGAATACGAACATGAAAAAAGACAAACTTCGCGGTAGAGTGCATGGGGAAAAGGACGCTATTCAGGAATTACGGAGTTGACTACGGTACGTATACCAATTCCGTCTATAGACACACAAACTCATGCGTGCTCTGAGAGTATGGGACTATTCCAATGGCATTCCGGTGTAGATCCAAATGTCTATAATTATAAAGAGAAGGCCTTTGTTCATGGCGGAATAAGTACATATCGGCGTGTCAGACTAAACTGTCGTATTCTATTGATCAACGCTTCACCAAACGCCAATTTTTCGACTGTTTCAAATTCAAAGGGTTTGCAGACGACATTTCAAAATGTGATGAAATTGGATGATAATATGCTGATAGAGTAGAAAACATTGTGGGAAATGGAGACATACCTCTTTACGAGCAATTTCTCCTTTTCCCACAGTGTTTTCCAGAGTCTTCTGCAACAAGCTAGTTAACTGTCGTTATTGTTTGGTAAAGGGTTAAAGTGGGGGAAGATACAACCACTAAGCATATCAGAGACGATTTTCCTTTTAAGCTTAAACAGCCCCCTGAGGTCACATTGCCTCTATCAAAACCCACAAAACCTATCATTTGTATACGTGTAGAGCAAGTGTTCAATGCTATACTATAGTACATGCTTCAGGTTCCGAGGATTCGTTGCAAGACTATAGTAATTGCATCACGTTTGTGAAGGACTTTACTGCATATCTGTATCATCTTTGTAATCATTGTATCGGCCAAAATCATTTATATGCTGGTTTTTACCAAATAAAGAATTGAATTGAATTGAATTGAACTATAGTTTTATTCTGAACGATTGGAACGAGAACTTACTATAGTATTGTATTGGACCCTCGATATATGATTAACCGATAGTAATGGAGAATAGTCAAGGACAAGTTTTGATCTAGCAAGCAATTCTCCAAAGAGGTATCGTACCAATTTCCCAAATAGATTGTAACTTATACTCTTTTATAATTGTCGTCTGTTACTACATTCAATTACCGAGGCGTCTCTAACAGCCAGTCTAAAATACGTCTTTTGAGCGGGTTGAAGTGGTTTTATCTGTTTTTCTTTTCTTTTTTTTTCTTCATTTATTAATTCTTTTCTCTATTCCACAAAACATTGGAAATTTCGTTAACTTTTTCCACATTCAGACGGCATATTGACGAGTTTAGAAAAGCTTCTTAAAAATGTGGAAAACCTTTCAGTTCTGCTATTGTGATATGTGAATTAATTGAAAAAGCATTGTGGCAAAAGTAGAAATTGATTGTGACAAGCAAATTCTCTTTTATTGTCACAATGCTTTTTGATGGTCGTTTGCTGCAAGACACAAAAATGTGGTGTTAGGTGGTTATGTGTTTACAGGGTGCATATTGCGAGGTTAAGTTATAGATGATCGATGATTCCATAAGGGTATGAGAATATTCTCGAAGCGATCTATCGCAATCTATGTTACGGACTACGTATAAAACATATAGCCAGTAATGTTAGTGGAAAGAATATTCCTATCTGGCATTAAGATAGAATACCCATAATCCGCCATTTTGAAACTCTTTCTTTGGTCGGATTACTTTGGACGTTTCGAGCAATTTCTCCTTGTCCCACACTGTTTTCTGTACTATCAGAAAATTATATTTCAATTTCATCACATTTTGAAATGTCGTCTGCAACCTCTTTCAATTTGGGACAGTTGAAAATTTGGCGTTTGGTAAAGGGTTAATCAAACCCAATATCATAAAGATAAGGTATCTTTTGTTCGTGTTACTTTCTGTGTTCTGTGGTTATTTTGAATCAGTCACATAGTCCTATATGATGAAACGGGCTGTTGTACATAGTCGCTCCCCCAATATTCTGCTCAATTATGTCAGATAATAGCTGCTTCGTTTCTGTCCCTGTTCTGTCTCGAATGATTTGATATATGATTCTCCTGACGCCTTAGGCCAATCCGAAACCATCTGCAGTGTTGTGTGGCTTTGATAAAATACCCTGAAGAGTCTATAACTCAGCCCGAAACATTATTAAGTGGGATGGTGGGTAATATTTGATTTTCATCTCATTCCAGGAGGTTGACGTTACTTTATTGACATAGGCTCAAAAAGTTTCACCGTGATTGCATAAGCTGTGATTACAAATAAGCGATTTAGCTTTATGAATTGCTCAAAAACAAAAACTGCTATTAGATTTTTCGGCTCATAAATTACTATCTCATTTAGAATTTATGAACTGCTCAAAAACAAGAACCACAATTAGATTAAACTCATAATTTACCTTTTCATTTAGAACTGAGCATGTTTAGACAGCGTTCATTTTTTTCACGTCAAAAAATGTCAATTCTGTAACGGCAGAAGAAACAAAGAAACACCAAGGTGGCGCTGTGGGATATCATCTCAAATATTTTGGCCGCAAAGCTGTAAATAACTTTAACCCTTACAGTGCTGGAACCGACTTCATGCTGATGCAAACAGGTTAGATCCAGGCCAGCCTCTACATTGATTGACGGCTGGCCTGTTTTCTAACCGGTTTGCTACTCTACTGTGAGTATGTTTTCTAAACACAATTAAGCAGGTATTGAATGTTTTGAAAGGTGGCGAGACAAAAATCTATTTTTAGAAAATAACCCAGTATTCAAAATGGTTCCAAATACATCTTGAACTTAGCTTCATGTTTTTATCACTGTTACCAAAGGTTGAAATTTCAGCATTTCAAGGTGTCGATAGGTATAAGACCGAGCGATGTCAAAGGCTTGTTGAAATCGTGTGTTGAACGATGACCCATTATCATTTCTTTTTCTATCTAGATCGTATCATATTATATCATTACTGATACTCATTATATGATTACTGATTTTGTTTCTGTCGCAGGCAAACATTCTCTGGCTATCGTGCTATTTTTTTTTATTATTTCTTGTGTTTGCTCCATCCTTAGTGTTGATTTCGCAATCATCATTTTTTTTGTGCATTACTTTCTCAAAGCTTTGTTATTTCTATCATTATTACCAAAATGGTTATTCTGCGTATTGATGTTTAAACATCGAGCACGTAACAATGAAAACTGGATTTCAAGATAAAGCAATTCGATTGAAAAATGAGTTCATGCACTTGTTTCTAGATTGCGTAACTACGGCGACCTTCCCCCAATAAAACAAGTCTTATTTGCATATAGAAGTCGACTCTGTTACTCGGTCGAGAAATGCGGAGGAGAATGCTTAATGACATTTCGCGCATTCGACCGAAAGATAATTTCACTAATATGTCTGCTGCTCTACGATGGCCGTAAGGTTATTTACCAAACAAACATTAAGGCTGTCTACAACACAACCAAAGCACCTTTCTAGCACTCGAATATCTATAAGTGAAACGTAATTTTATATTTGACCTCTCTCTTGGAGCGTCTCACATTTAAGGAGTTTTGTTTTTGTTTTGTAGGGTATATTTCGAAGTGCTTTCGTTTATATGCACGCATGCCCTCGCATTAGTAGCTATATTCGCAGAGTTTAGTTCTTAAACTAAATAGTGCTGGAACCAAATTCATGCTTTTACAAACAGCTTAGATCAAGGTCAGCTGCCAAGTAAATTGGCGGCTAGTCTGTGATCTAACTGTCTTGCTAATCTAAGTGAGTATTTTTCCTCAACAAAATTAAGCAAACATTTGAAGTTTTGGTAAGCAGACGGCACAAAAATCCATTTCTAGAAAATTACCCAAATTTCAGCAAAGTCAAGGAGATATTTGAGGTTTTGGAAAGCAGACGACACATAAAATCTATTTCTAGATTATTACCCAGCATTCTAAGGGTTAAGTTCTATTACCGACATATAAAAGATAATGAATTTAACAAATGACAATTTTCCTGGAAAAAGTCAATGCCCTGTTTTTAAGAAAAGAAGACTTTCTCCTCCTATAATTTCATATTGGAGAAAGATCAAGCTTGATCCCCATTTCAAAACAACAATCACTCCTTTTAACTACTGTGTTTTCTCTCTAACATATTTAAGAGAAACTCATTTTAACAACCGATTCTTAGTTTTTCGTATTTGTTGCGTGTTATTTGATATCATAGGGAAAGTAATGTCGTTTGGTAGAATGTCAAATGTCATCGTATAAAACAGCTTGTTGACAAAGCTTTGAGCTGTTTACCGACCTCTGAATAGCAGAGGAATTTATACATTTTGTGCAATTCGAAACATATACCACGATGGAATACTAAGCGTTTACATTATAAACCTGTGCGTAACATACACGTATTGATTA
This sequence comes from Cerastoderma edule, assembly GCA_947846245.1. Lineage (NCBI taxonomy): Eukaryota > Metazoa > Mollusca > Bivalvia > Cardiida > Cardiidae > Cerastoderma > Cerastoderma edule. Next base: position 13,455,783 of record OX401412.1, read on the forward strand.
GAAGGAAATGACATTTTCCACGGTCTCAAAACAGCCCCGTTTAAAACCGTAAAGGTTTCTATTATAGTATTGATGATGCTTTAACCAAAACAAGAGGGCCATAATGGCCCTTTATCGCTCACCTGAGTTCTGTTTGAAAAAGAGGTATATTTAAGCGAAGACCTATATGAATGCATCCTACATACAGTCTTGGATTAGCCTGTGAGTCAACAGACTGATCCAGATTGGCATTTTCTTCTAAAAGTTGAAATGTTATCCAGATCAGTACAAATTGGACCATAAATGTGGCCTCTAGAGTGTTCACAAGCTTTTTAGATTATTTGACCTAGTGACCTAGTTTTTGACCCCACATGACCCACTTTCAAACATGGCCAAGATTTCATTTTGGCAATCCTTCTGACCAACTTTCATCAAAATTGGACCAAAAATATAGCTGCTAGAGTGTTCACAAGGTTTTTCAAATATTTGACCTAGTGACCTAGTTTTTGACCTCACATGACCCGGTTTCAAACTTGGCCAAGATTTCATTTTGGCAATCCTTCTGACCAACGTTCATCAAATTGGACCATAATTGTGGTCTCTAGAGTGTTCACAAGCTTTTTAAATTATATGACCTAGTGACCTAGCTATTGACCCCACATGACC
>OX401412.1:13456927-13771927 GCA_947846245.1 Cerastoderma edule
TAAACGTGATTTCTCCAGTTTATAAAAGAAAAGCCGCTCCAGGACCGCATATCATATAAGCATTGTCCGCTGTCAAGATCCTTATAATTAAAGGATTGTGTAGTCAGATTTGGACAAAGTAAATAATGTAACTGTACGGGTTAAGTAACGTACAGTCGTTATGGGAATACGATGAGATGACGCCTGAAATGTGATTTGCCAAAACACATTCATGTTGACCGACTGCTGGTCTCTAAGGATCTAAGATGTATGGCTTTTAACGTATCGTCTTTCTTCATTAGTGTACTGTCTCTATGACGCAAAATAATGTGTTTCTCTAACCCTTAGAAGGCTGGGTAATTTTCTAAAAATATATTGTTTGTCTCGCCTGCTTTCCAAAAACCTTTAATATCTTCATAATGTTGATGAGGAAATGTATTCAGACTAGCAAACAGGTTAGATCACAGGCAAGCCGCACATTCACTTGGCGGCTGGCCTCGATCTAACCTGTTTGCATAAGCATGAAAACGGACCCAGCACTATTAGGGTTAAAGTCACTATCTCAGAGATTATTTTCTTTGATTAACAAACAATAGCAATGTAATCCAAATAAAGTCACCGTTAAGTAAAATGACCATGTTTAATTTCTTAATTATAGAGAGTTAAAAAGTTGTATTTTCATTAAATAAAATGAGACAAGTATTAGCTCCCTTCAGTGCTTTGATGGAAAGCATTGGTTCTAAAGTAATAATGTATTGCTCTCCGATACACTTTTTAAGAGTCAGCTGATTAAAGTTTTAACTCATTTTTTAGACTGGGTCCCTGACTCTCGATGCTTTTACATATATATTTTACTTTGAAAAGACCAATCTAGCAGGCTTTAATCAGGATGCATTATCGAATTACAAGTTGACAAGAATACCAAAACATTTTGCATTAGAAGCATATAACTTTTGTGTTCAAGTATAGATGACTAGATATGTTAAAACATATTCACTCTGTATTTTGCAGTCAGTCTTACTGTTCATTATTTTTCACCAGTAGAAATATGGAGCGGGTTTCGAATCAGTAGGTCCAGATAATTAATATATTACAGAACGTACGTTAATCAAGATATCACGTATTAACCGAAATTTCAATCAACTTTGAAAATTGGAGCATTTCTCTGATGAGCTCTTGACCTTTAGAAATTGCTTTCATTATTCTTAATGGTAGGACACTTAGCCGGTTTGATTTGGTGAGGTAGAAGTCGACATTACATAAGGGAGCTGTCGCAATCTAATCAGGGCGCAACCATATGACACACGGTATATATGTAATGCAATTTGCTGAGTTCATGAGTAGGCGATATTGTACGAAAGGACACTGGGTCAACTTTTAGAGAAGTTTTGGACCTACTATATGCCAATTTCGGACAAGAGTTGTCGTTTGTTTCAATTTGCATAGATTAGTGTACATACCATCTTTCAATATCGATCCAGAGTTGTCGTTCGTTTACAATACCAATACATGCCCAGCATTAGAAGGAACAATGAGTATTGGACTATTAAATATGTAAAGTGCCTACATTAAACCAGAAATCTTGTTTGCTTTAAATACGCACAATGTCAAGAAGAAGATGGTCGTACAGTTCTGTTTTTCTTGAAAACTTTTCCGTTGAATACGCAATTATCGATGCCTTTTCTCGCCCATGCGCGTGGATTTAAAAGGAATTGCTACTCTTGATCGAGAAAGGTATGATATAGATGGTATCGTAATAAAACATGTCGTATCTCTTTTTTGGCTTAGCAAGTTCTGTTTAACTGTAATAAGATGATCGTGTATTTTCTTCTAACGTATGGTTCAAATGAAAAGGAAAATCCGTCTCATATGAAACTGTTTATGTTCTTGTATATATTTTCGTATTAATGTATTCTTTATGACACATCAACTGCTTTAATAGTTGTATCTCTATGGTAGCCCATGTTGTCATACTTCCCTAAAGACCACCAAGTTTTAGTAGTTGAGACTCGTGTGGTTTTAGCCCTTTACTAAACGCCAAATCTTCGACTGTCCTGAATTGAAAGAGTTTGCAGACGACATTTCAGAATGTGATGTAAATGAAAAATAATTTTTGATAGAGCTATAAAAACATTGTGGCAAAAGGAGAAATTGCTCGTTGAAAGAAATTTCTCCTTTTCCCACAATGCTTTGCAGAGTCGTCTGTAACACACTGGTCAAATGTCTTTATTGTAAGGTAATGGGTTAAAAGAACAATGAATATGCCACCCGCTGGTCAAGCGCATTAACAGTAGTACCAGCGCCTTATATCCCTAACCTAGCAACAACAAAACAACAATAACAACAACAACACCACAAATTCCCGGGTTATTCCAGTCCGAATGATCCAGACGTAGATATTTAATTATACACAACACATAGTTACAGCTTGGATCATCCGAGTTAGGGTTATTCCCCAAAATGTGCCTTGAAGCGATAACGACACAAGAAGGGCAATGGTTGAGCAATCCAATGTTGTCATTGGATAATATAGACGTATTGCGAAGGTCGAGATACAAAAGCTAAACGGTATATCCTTATTGAGAAGAGCATGTCAGTCACCGCCGACCCCAATATGTCAGTAAAAATGGCGTTTTAATTTCCAAGAAGAGTATCGCTACCCTTCCAGACCATGATTCCTGCGTGAAATTATCTCTCTGGGGAACCGGTTTGTATTTTACCCTTATAGTGCTGGAACCAACTTCATGCTTATGCAAACAGCTTGGATCCAGGCCAGCCGCCAAGTAAAGGCTTGCCTGTGATCTAACCTGTTTGCTACTATGAGTATCTTTCCTCATCAAAATTAAGCAGATAATAAAGGTTTTGGAAAGCAGACGAGACAAAAATCTTCTTTTCGAAAATTGCCAAGCATTCTAAGGGCTAAATACACGCTTTGAACTTTAGCATGTATTTCATCTATTATTAGCATAGACCTATCCTAACTTAGAGTAAATTACGGTAACATGAATTCAGAATCATTTTAAAGTAACTTTTACTGGTCTTAGTGTCGTTCCGACAATTGACTAATTTGAAAGAGAAAAAAAAACCAAAACATTATTAACCAAATTGTTTCTCTCATGCAGACGATCTTGAAAGGGTTTGAAATAGGCGACACATAAAACAATTGTAATAAAAGAGACTTTGCTTATATCATAGCTATATAAATTATGGTATCTGTTTTAGTCTAGGATATATCTGGGAAATATTACAGTATAATTCATCTAACAACTTAAAGTTGCAGCCCTAAAATAGTCGTGTACTTTTGCATAAGCGTACGAAATTTCAGACATAAGGACGAACACAGAATTTATCTATATTTTATTCTCTATTCTGACGAACGGGATATCTAGTTAGTGTTCGTATTATATCCTATTATGAACATGTGATCCGGACAAATGGCAGTCTGCCGTCAGTTGATTGCCTCTCAGCCCGTCTGATGGCAATTTGAGACGGGAATTAGATAACAATTGTCACTAACTCGCATCAGATTTCTCAGACTCGGATTATAAAGGGGCAATAAGTTTGGCATTGAATCGTCCTCTAACCATCTCAAGAGAACGCCGCCGACTTAATCAGGCAATAGAAACCATTTAGGCGGGATGTTTGCGTTGAATAACACCAGACTGTGCCCTTATTACATGATGTTTTAGTTCTTCCTTTCCGTTTTCCACATACATACGAGACATATCTTGTTTTCACAGAGGAAACTATCATGAATCCATGGTAAACAAAATTTTTTTTTGTTCTTTGTGATTATTTAACAATTATCAATTCGACCGATTACATGTTTCAATTTGATAAGTATTTTAATGCTGTTATATCCAACTTGTACATAACAAAATGTTGGGATTAAAAGCTACTGTAAAGAAATTTCGAAAGCTTTAAGCACACATGATTTATCCAATCCACTCATTTCCTGTCAGTATACTCGACGGTATGTATAATGTATATATCTTGAAGGTAATTCAGGTAAACGTGTTTGTTAAAGGCTATATAAGACTTTTACTTTAATCAACTGTATATAATATCCTAAAGATATTGTGCTAAGAATCGTTCAGAGACGTTCAATGGCTGTGTGTTCATGATATATTTTGTGTGGGTACCCACGCTATATGATCGTTTTAACAAAGAAGAATGATCGAACGATAATTGATATAATGGTGATTAAATAAAAGCCCAATGTTATTATGTCCTCATTCCAAGAAAGTTTAAAATCTGCTAGGCAACATCCCTGTTTGTGTCTAGCGTTATCTCTGGTTTCCTAAAATGGATGCATGCGCCAGCTGTAGAAATCCAATTTTTAAGTTTTGTTTGAAAATCACAATTAAACATGTTCTTAAAAAGTAATATATCCTTTTCTCACGTTTCAAATGTGATATAACGACTTAACCCTTTCCCAAACAACAAATTGTGGACTGTCCCAAACTGAAAAAGTTTGCAGACGACATTTCAAAATGTGATGAAATTGGAAAAATAATCTTCTGATATGCTAGAATACATTATGGGAAGAGGAAAGATTGCTCGTCACGAGCAATTTCTCCTTTTTTCCTCAATGTTTCCTAAAGTCGTCTCCAACAAAGTGGTCAAATGTCGTTATTGTTTGGGAAAGGATTAAAAGAACTTATTTTGAAAGAAAGTTGCTATCGATATCCGTTTGAATTTCACAGAACATTAGTTGATAACTTTTACCGGTTATATTCTTTATGTTTCACTATTTCTCTCCTATGTTCTGCTAAGAAATGTAATATAAAGCCTTTATTCCTAAACTGAAAACACATTTTTATCAGTTACAAATGGCGGGCTTTATAAATAACAACATCAAATGTAATCCCATGGCAAAGGTTAGACCCTTAGAATGCTGGGTAATTAACTTAAATAGATGTTTGTGTCGCCTGCTTTCCAAAACCTTAAATATCTGCTTGATTTTGATGAGGAATGATACCTAGAGAAGTAAACAGGTTAAATCACAGGCAGGCCGCCAATTTACTTGGCGGCTGGCCTAGATCTAACCTTTTTGCATAAGCATGAAGTCGGTTCTAGCAACATAAGGGTTAAAACAGTAAGCAGTTGAAACTTAAAATCAAATATCCCTCAAGTCAACGTCTTCTAACAACACGAGTGTCACGGGTTCGAATCTTGTGAGTAGCGGGATCAATCTTGCGATCTTTCATTAATCCTCACTCGGTGCTAGTGCGGAATATTTATCCAGGAAACAGAATCGAGAGTGATTAATCTATGCTGTAGGAATTTGTTTCATAATCGATATAAAATATATATATTGTTTAATCAAACTGTATGTTCAACAGAGATAAACACAACCTTGCGTGCAAGCTTTTGTCTTGAAATCGAAAATGAGAATCTGTGATGTAAAAAATGAAAATTGTGGCAAAACAAGAAATCATTATTCTGATTTGCAATGCTATTAAAATGGCTGCTACCGTGCTTTATTGTGGCTCGTTATAGAACTTTCATGCTGGTTCCGTAATTAAACAACGTGGTTTTGATCTTTCTGCTTCGGCTTGAATATCAATAATCGGACGAGGGATATCAAGATGCCTCACTAAGTAAAGGCGATAAATAAATACCGGATAAGTCAGTCGCTTACACAATGCTTCATTTGAAGGCCCTTTATTATTTGTGTTTCCTTTATCTAAAGTAATGATGTGTCCCTAAATTATAACGTCATTGCTGTTTCGGATAATGATTCAAAACATTTGAGATTGACTAAGCAATTGATTGCATTATTTAGTGTTGAACAACGTTCCCGTACTAGTTCATTTACTAGTGCACCGTTCTATTTGTCTTTGAAGTTCCAGTAACTTTCAGCATAATATCCTTTTCAATTACTTTCTTCTTTCCTTTCGTAAATTTAACCGATCACATGAAATAGTCGGAACGCAACGCTATTGTTACACATGACTATAATCAATTGTTGAAAAGAAATTCTATCAAGCGGGGAATTAATCATGCGACCCCCATGGTACAATCTTGGATTCTTGTCGATTTCACTCTAAGGTAGACCACAGGTACTTGTATATCGAAATATTAATCAATGCGAGACTCAGAAATTTGTGTGTGATGTATTGTCGTACCCAATTAGACATAACTAACTGTGCACCATACTGATCTAACCTCATTTCTGCAGTCAATTTGACAGATTCGGACTGACAAAAGGGATCAGGAACTCTACTGACTAAATTGCAACATATCGTACTTGTATTCTTGGTTAGATTTGCGGTTGTCCACTTGTATCTTTTTAAGTTGCATTATGCAAGGTATTAGCATGTTATTGCCAGATAAGAAACTGAATGATCGACTGTTGGTACATAATAGAAATGATTTTTAATGATGACTATCCTAAACGTCCTTAATTCGCATTGATTGATTTTCCTAAATAGGGGAATACACTAGAGTTTTAGACATTTATGATTCGACGATCTTAATATCATTGTACGTATATATCTTTTTATATGGATTTTGATGTAGCTACAAACTCAATCTCCCATTTTCTAAACAACATATTTGATTATCAACAACGTTTTGAGTGATGTCATCTTAACTAAGACATAACGGTTCTAAGGCAAAGATAGATATCTACATTGCTTGGATTATTTGGGAATGCGGGGATAGAGTATTGTAATATAGGACCCAGCATCACGCAAATGCAGGCAGATTAATTTCGCAATTCTATTTCACATTGATGCGCCGAATCTCTAAGCTTCTGGTATTATAAGTTATTTTTTTCGAAGATTACTTTAGAACCATGATATTTTTACGCTGTTTGGGTTATTTACAGATAAACCCTAGGTCGTTAAACTGTAAATTATTCGTAAAGGGTTTATTCTCTTGTTTACCTTGAAAACAACATGTGATATTGTAAGAAGACGTATTAAAGCAAAAGAAGACATTACTCGTTGCGATAAATAAAGGAGCAACTTTTCATTTTGTTATAATGCTTTTTAAATCAAGAATATGTAACAAGGTGTCATGGTCGAATCATTCGAAACAAAACCGTGGAAAAAAAGTTTTGCTAAAGAATCATTGCTCGTCATGTTCATAAAGAAGGTGCCGTAGAAGACGGCCAAAAATAGTATGGCGACTTACTGTTGAGGCAGTGAGGTCAGAAAATTGGCAGTTTTCTCACGATGGATAGTATACAGAAATGGCATACCTAAGTTGCTGCATCACATGCCATTTGGCTTAATCGGCAGTAAACAAGGCAAACAGTATTCATATATCCTTTGGAGCAAAAACGTATCTTGAGTGTCAGTTTTATTTTCTTCAAAACCTTATTGTACTATGATGTAATGTGTAAGGCCATATTCCATCCCGACTATCAATAAAATTATTTGTCTGAGCAATATGCCAGTAAAAACCCGGGTTTCCCTGCGTCCCAACCGTAATGGTTTCCTCAATGATCGATTACAGAGTGAGACATGATTGAAAACCTTTGGAAAATTTCATCTGTGAGGATATTGCACAAATAAAATACAAATAATGCCATATAATCTAGCCATGTGCCATCTTCTATTGATCGAAGGCGTACAAGAGCTCTATTTTACATCAGTTCTGGGATTTCAGAGACACCGAGGCGTAGCAGGTCATGTATAAGCAAACATATCGTATATTTATCGCTTTAGTAGAGAAGACTTTTGCTATTTTGGACTGCGAAAAGTCTGGTATAGAAAAATAGCCACCTTGTGAGCGAGTTGCTTAGTTTATACATTCTTATTTTACATCGGTGGTGAAAAACGTTATTAAAACCAGTCACTGTCTTTTTTGGTTCCTTGATACATAACGAGTACATGCACCAAATGTGGATTAATGAAAGATAATGTGGATCCCGCTACTCAAGGGATTCGAAACCAGGATCCTAGTATCCTGCGACCGACGATCTGCTCCTGGACCACTGTCCTCTTGTGTGTAAGAAGTAGTGGATTCAAGACCGTAGTACGTCCTATCAATGGCCAAACAGCGATGGTAGAAATTATTTAATGTCTATTAGGATACTGAGTATTGTGGATAACATTTGAAAGTAAAATGTGTATTAAACGATACATTTCAGTATTCCTGAAGCGGAAAAGATAAATACAACTCAAGTCGTATCTAATAAAACCAGCGATACACGTATGCAAAACGTACAATGTAAGTTAAAGAGTACAGTGTTTACATGTTTGGTATAAATTCAATTCAGTACATCAGAATGTTTTGTGTATAACTCTATAGATGACAAATGATTAAAAACCTAGTTGTTAAAACTGTTTAAAGATCGTAAAAAGAGCAAACAAACATTGCAAAAGAAGCTAAAACACAAAACGGATGTACCTAGAACCACTTGATATATGTTTTCCGTAATAATCTATCGTTGGCATATATATTTGCTTGTGTGCCAAAGATCAGAAGAGTCATTTATAGTTTACTAATAACCTCTCTGTCCGGAGTAATAGGGAGCAGAAAATACACTAACCCTAAATCAAAGCAATCATACAAACATCGTGGGATACTCATTCATTTGATCATGAAATAAAACGATACATTAGGACCAAGCCATCAATGTGTCATAGTTCAGATGGATAGAGATTAGTATGTAGTTATGTTATAGCATCGAGCGAACATATAGATTCGAGAACCCGATATCTTAACGGTATCAGACCATACAAGGATAGTACGTCTTACACACATTGGACCATTTATACATGTTTGTTTCGTCTTTTACCACCCTATCGAATGTGTCCCAGAAACAAATGAGTGTGCTTACTAGTGAATTTCAACATTGATTTGATTTTTTAACGAACTTGCATTACAAACGCTTTATATCGAAGCATTTACTTGAAGAATGCCTTACACATGCATGCTACATAACAACAAATCTAAACATATGTTGTTCATTAGATCAACAGGTATTTAATCTTTACGAAAAGGGTTATAATATTAGCAATGTAATACTTTGGTGAACTCATTTGAGGCAAATTTCGTTCTGGAAATAATTCATTCATTTTGATTTTCCAGAATACTCTGTTGCATCTTATACATTGTCCACCATGTTTACAATGTACTATGAATCCTTTATCTACACCTTTCTTAGGCTAATTCGGTTAGAACTTAGCATATATCAATGTGGGCAAAAACAATGATCATTCCTTGAAAAAAGTCAATTACACTGTCACATGGCAGCTATAATATGAAAGACTGTTACACTACGAAATTAACAGATTTACTTTCATTAGTCTTCGGAAACAACAGCTCAGAATCATTGATATGCTAAACGTCGATCAAGTAAACACTTTTATGCAGATGGAGTAGGATCAATTTTAGCAACAACCGACTCAATTATGCATAGCATCGTTAAATAGCAATATCAACGTTTTATTAGACAAACATTAATATTCAGGAGATTTCTTTTATTGCAGTTTTTCAATTAGGTGTTTTTTTTCTAGCGTTCATTCAGCCTCCTACCCAATTTATTTTTCCTGGTGCATTCTGGTTTAATTAATGTTACACTTCCGCTACACCGCTAGGGTTGCTTTCTTCTCTCGCATAACTCTCCATTTAGCACTTGTTCTTGATGGGTTTCACATATAATGTGTAGGTGTAACAACTGTTTGTGCGTATAACTTTAGAGGCTGATGTAAGAGGGTGTATTTGGCTCTAACCGCGCATCATTTAACCCTTTACCAAACGCCAAATTTTCGACTGTCCAAAATTTAAAGAGTTTGCAGACGACATTTCAAAATGTGATGAAAGTAAAAAACAATCCTCTGATAGGGCAGAAAACATTGTGGGAAAATGAGAAATTGCTCTTAACGAGCAATTTCTTCTTTTCCCGTAATGTTTTCTAGAGTCGTCTGCAACAAACTGGTCAAATGTAGTTATTGTTTGGTAATTTGAGAAATTCGGCTCACCCTTATTCGTTTTCATTCCCTACAAGCGTCATTTTGAGAAAATACGAATTAGTACAAACAGTGATTTCGGCACAAGGCATTAGCCTACGCTACAAAAAGTTTTACACAAATAGGTCCACACTTTACTTGACTTGTACAGTATTCATAAGCATACAATTCGAATGTTATTTCATTTCTACAATAGTCAATACCCGACAATACAAATGAATACAAACTTTATATGATTTTCAAAAACTCCATATCAGACAGTACGGAGGAGTACAATACTAAGGTGACTTTTATAACAGAGATTAGCGAACAATACAAATAACTACAACGTTTATGCGATTACCAAAATGGTCGTTAGCCGACAATACGAATGAGTTTATACACATTTTCATATGTAAAAGACATACCGAAAACCAAAATCATCAAATCTGCATCGAACAGACCATAAGCTGTTTTACATTTCTATGTTTAAATTTAATGGATGGTAAGACACAGATCCGTCCATTATTTGTTGGTTCATAATCGGACGAAGAAAATCAATTGGAAACTACGAATCTCTTTTGACATATGCATGTGTTATTCTATTCCAAACAAAATTTTGAATGTTATGCACATATTGATTACATCATGAATCATCCAAAAACAATGAAAAAAACGATAAAATCAAATTTGTTTTTACAACAAGAAAATGATACAAATACGACGCAAAGAAAATATCTAAAACTACGAAATCAAGAAGCTTTCGAACAATATATGAATACAAAATTAATGGATTTGGACCATGAGTAGGACCATGAGTAGGAAAATAATACTTAAATGATATGTCATCCCTTTTTCATTATTCATAGAAAATATGTTAAATAAAGTTCACAACTGTAAGCCAATATTAAGCATTTTCATATTTTGAGACCATTGGTTTTAACAAATAATAACAGGGTGGATGCTTGAATTATCATCTCTTCTTGCGTAATGACCAGTGGACCAGGGGTATAGCGTCACCCTCAGGACACGAGGGTTGTGTGTTCGAATTCCGTAAACAGCGGGATGCATCTTACGATCTATCAATCCACATCCAGTTCGAGTACTGGTTAGTTATCCAGGAAGCAGAACCAAGAATGATTAATCTTAGTTGTAAGCACTTGTTTCACAATCACAATAGATGTAAAGTAAATACGTCTAAACTAAATCACTTCTTGCGACAGAACAGTGTAAACTAAACAGAAATCGACAAGTTTTTCTGTAACATTGGACTGTATATACTGTTAACCTGTCACAAGGACAATTTGCAGACCGATAACAGGATGCCGTAAGACGTTTTTGATATCCGTCACTAGATCATGTGATCGCCGTGCGCACATGTCAGTATTCATTTTCTTTTTTGTTTCACTTGTTTCGTGTTTTATTTTCATTTTCTGTTTGTTTATTTGAATCCATATATGTTACTGGATAAATTGAATAGATGGTTGGTGTCTTTGAATAGGAAATGTTATCTAGCTCGGCTTCGGTTTATTATCCGACTTACTTTCGTCTCACCGAATGATATTCCTACGCCTTGCCCGATAACATTTTCGATTCACAGCATCAACCATCTATTGCTTATATAACCTCCATTAGTCGCAAAGACAACTCCCTTGCCTAGAGTGTCTCTGTGGTCAGTGATACTTTTCTAAATTAAATCAATGGGCTTTTTTAACAAAACTTAAAAATCATTGGGTTTTTTTTTATAGAAAAATGATTAAAATGAATGAAAGTAATTAATATTTGGGAAATTTTATGAGTTTTTTTGGCCAAAAATTATCACTGCTATGGTACTTGACAATTCAATACTAGGAGCAGACACATTACCCCATCCTGTTACACCGTCTATCGCTGCCGAGGATATATATTTTCTGTTAATATGATTTACGGGATCTTGGCTTGGCTTGAGCCTGAATATTCATGGTCCTAGTCAAGGGTAAATATAATTAATAACCGTCTATACAGACACGTTCAGCACTCGACGTACTTAGAAGTATGAATACATTCATAATAGACGCGCCTTGGCTTACTGAACCCTTTGTATCTGCTTGATACGCATTCCTCGTCGTCCAAAACATGTTTCTCCTCTGGCCGTATTTCGACGTCTCTTGATAAGTCCAACAGTCTTTCGTAATAAGTTTGTCTTGCAGACTGAGCTACACATGAGATACGTGTTCTTTTTACTTATGTTATTGTTTATCTTCTAAATCCTATGTTATTGGTACTCACCTGAATAATCGAGACGATTCTAATGAATACCAAAGATTGAGAAATTGTCATATTGTTCTTGAAATATTCTTTGCAGCAGTTTGAAATAGAAGGAACTTATATTGTTGACGTTCAGTTTTATGACGTCAACTGACGCCATAGCAGCGGTATTCGCCGAAAGAAAAAACGGACTTCAAACCTTTTTTGTCAAAATACTCCAACTTGTGCCATTACTGAATTAGAATCTGTTCTCTGTCGTTCTAATCTTTTTTTTTAACGTAAGGACCGAGTGATGCCAATGATGATACGCATATATGTCTCTTTCTTCTGGTTTCCTCATTAGAATCTGCTATCGCTGCAACAAACACACGGAAAAATACATGTTTAACTCAGCCCGAATGGTAACACAAGTAATCCCGTGTAGAGAAACATATTTGATATAATGCACCAGTACGTAATTATTGATGTCAGTTCATCGTTTTAAATCAAATGACAATGCTTGCAAAATTTCTTCCGGTATGCATCGTACCACAAGGTCCGTATGACTCGTTTTATGAATTCGAGTGAAGAGTTCCATATTTCGCAAACATTGATTGATTCATAGGGATTCAATTAACGTCAATGAATAAGAGAAATGGATGTGTCTAATTCAATGAAAGCACTCGGAATGTCCGGAAAGTTGGGTGCGATAACCAAGTCTTTCAACGTCACCTAATGTGTGAACATGTCCCATTTCATTTCTTATCCATGCTTGACGTAGTAAGGTCTAATCTTGCTCGAATAGACACACATTTATATAGAAAAGCAACAAGTATATTGGAATGAATATGTTATGTTCTAATCGTATACATAATTATCACTGAAAAGTGAACTGTCTTAATTATCATTGGACGCAAAAGTAACACTCAATTGTCGATTAGTTTATTCAGAATTACATTTTCATATATTATAGTTTCTGAGAAATGTTCCAAACACAATATATTGGAAGCATAAAGGGTAACATTGAGATCGAAGATAGTAAACATATACTAGACTGAGTTTTAGTACTCTTGGTGAATAGCCAAATGTATTGCCGATTTTCCGACAAGAAGTCGGGAAAATGGTATATCTCTTTTGGGATGAAAATGAAGCTCCCTTTATTTTCATCCCGGGGAGACATCATTTTACCGACTCCGCATCAGGAATCCTGGTTTTCGTGCTGTCTACAATCGACTGGATTATGACATTGATTGGGAAGAGAATGGATTGAATCGCAGAAACAATGATACAAGCACCATCAAGTTTTATCGATGTTTTACCCATTTCTTCACATTGGAATATATGGCTTGTTCAATTCATATAGGGAGCCTGTGTAGTGTATGTGTATAGTATAGAGTAGAGTAGTGTAGGGTGTAGAGTATGTATTTCGAGGCCGGATGGCTCGTGTTTGAACATGGATAGAGGCCAGCTGTTTTAGGTGGACCGTCTTTGAAAAAAACATCATTGCCTAGTCTTGGAGTAGCGACCAGCAATCATAAAAATTGGATGTTTGAAAGAAAGTTAGGTCACTATTAAAACCTGACCGAATGAAAAATAGACAACAGGACATTGGCTTTTTCAGTGCTTCTTTCTAGCGCCCTGCAATGCTTTCCTAAATTATCTTATTCTCAAAGCCTACATCTGATCCATTGCTCACCCTAATGTTTCAGTACAACGCTATGATATAAATAAATGACAGATGAATATCACTCAAACGAAACGGAAACAACAGAACGCTCAGAATTAACAGCTTATAAACCGCTTATCAGTTTAATTAGAAATCAATATTTCCGTAACTTGGTCCTTTTAATTCGTCATTTAAAAATATACCAGAGGAATTAACGAGCGAAACTATCTTTAATGGGTCAGCCATTCCCTTTTATTTATCAGAATGTGCGCCAAGGGAATACGCGGATGAATTGTTTAATTTGCACGAATCATTCCTCTGATAAAGATACTGTATCGACGCATTTATTATTCATATCGATACACGGGACTTGTAACGATTCAGTCGATAACGAGTTAGACCCTTCACAGATAGCTCAATAAACATATCGCTATGATTCCAAACAATCAGAAACAATATATTACTGAGTATTACTTTGAAATACCGTCTATGTAATGTTCAACGCTCTCATGTCTACAAATAATGAAGCTTTGTTCATTAATTTGGCAAATATATAAAAACAGCATTCGAGGCTCGTCATACATTCTTACGTGTTCATAATCATACACAGCAATCTTATTTTTGTTTTTGAATAGTTTCTTCACTCTTTGATATCAAATATTGATTATCGTATTTAGTATAACCTTCCTTAAAAACCACGTGATATAATTCTTTGTACAAACTATGTAAAATATGAATATGTACTATGTACTTTTATAAACTATGTTCTGTTCTATGATTGGATTCTAATTGCTTTTATTTTAATGTTTGTATCTAACGTGTTTTGTGTTTACTCACTAAAGAATTGACACTTTCAAACTTTGTAACAAGAATAAACCCTTTTTAAAATGTAAAACTTCGCATCTTTTAATGTGAAAAATAGGATAGCTAAAATGGAAAAGAGCAAATAAAAGATTGATCGATTGACGACTCTAATCAAAGAAGACTGATATTTGAATGGGCATTGTTGATCACTTCTACTCAGCGTTATGTTCTTGCCGAACTAACATATCAATTAACTTCTAGCTCGGAAAATAATTTCGGTTCTTAACGTAAAAAAATGCCATAAATTTATCATTTATTGCTGGTGTAGCGCTCTTTACTTTTTATAAAAAGGGTACTCGGCAAAATCTGATTCGTATCAGTCGAACGACAAGTTATTTTGGTATATATTTAATTGCTGTACTTTCTACATAGGCTGATACTTTTCTTATAAGTTTCAAAACTATTTTTGACATGACACGGTTTCCCCTGTTAGGATGATTGCCCGTGCATCATTCTTGGTGGATTGTTGCTATTGTTGTTGTTAATACCGGAATTGAACACCGTAATTAAATTTGTTCAGACTTGGCTGTCACTCAGGGCTGCCTTTTGAACAATTCTTCACGGTGTTTCCTATAGAAGGGAGTCGATAAAACTGTCATTTCTGGGATAAACCGTTTCGTCTTTACGACATCCCTCATAAACAGACCTCATTCGTCGGATGCGTATTTTCATGCGGCACCATTGTATGCTATGCACACACGGACGTGCGTTGCAATTTCTTATTCTGGTATATGCTTCGTTTGGAAAGTCGTATCCGTTTATAATGCACTTAAACATTTAAACCCGAAAGATCATGTCGTTTTTAAGGGATTAACTTTATGACGACTGTAATGAGTTGCTTATCTTCTGGAGTCTACGTTTTGGCAAGGGACCGTCAGAATTGATGTATTTGTCAGAAATGTTAGATTATATCTATCGGATGTCACAAATTACTCGCGGATCGTAAATGGTTCGGGTCTCATTTGATGGCTTTATTATCGAACCTCCCGTCTAGGCCAGGGTAAGTATTAATCGAGTTCGAGACCCTGTCCAGCCACATTCAATTACCGATCGCCAATTTCTTATACTTACAGCGTAATCTATTACCGCCGGGCATTATGGATAGAAAAACATTAGTTAATATACTTCAAATGCTTATATGCGAAGATACCTTAACCCTTTTAGTGCTGGAACCGACCTCATGCTTATGCAAACAGGTTTGATCCAGGTCAACTAAGTTGGCGGCTGGCCTACGATCTTACTTATTTGCTACTCCGAGAAACAGTTTCTTATCGAAATTAAGCAGAAATTTAAGGTTTTAGAAAGCAGACGACACAACAATCTGTTTTTAGAAAATTATCCCACATTGTAAGGGTTAAGCTCTTGCATTTGACATTCATTCGGAATACTGTAACGTGTTCAAACAAGAATGAAAATTTAACTTCTACTGTAAAAGATACGATATTGAAGGACAGCGGTAGGCTATTGGGTGTTTAGTTTAATTGACACATCTGATATGGGGAAACATTAGTAAAATTCGTATCATAAAGAAAGTGGGAAAACTAGTAGGATCCGTATCATAAGGAAAGTCCAATTAAAAAAATAGGTATACGATATTTTTTGTCATAATTTGTTGTTTTCAATTCAGAAAAAAACGGAACCTCAAATAGGGAATGGGCTAGAGTTTATAGTATAAAGGCGACACTAGAAACATCACCAAGAGGCACGACTATCATCGTTAATCCAGTTTAAGAAAGAATCTATGACGGGAACTTTCGTCACCTTGGGAATTCCTAGCTGTAGAGAATACGTCAATGTCCGCCTTATGTCGTCATAGAGAAATTAACGTTTTGCTGATGAACTTACGTACTTGATCTATCACCATTTAATTATTTTAAGAGACAATGGTAAATGCCTTTTCCCTATCCAATTATTTGACCAATGATGTATTGATTCCTTTAAATGTTAGTTTTTTCCTCGGCGTGCAATTGTTGTTTTAAGTTACTGCCTTTATATTTTTTGATACTTCATCGTTTTCCAATGAAGTCAATTTTATATATCTGTTTGCCCAGGAACTCTAAAAACTGCCCTATGAAAATAGATGCCATGAAAAAATAAAAAAAACCCAGACATGTCTTGTCCTAGACAGTAAATGCTTACATCAAACATACATTTAATTCTTAGAATCCTTGGTAATTTTCTAAAAATATACTTTTGTGTCCTCTGCTTTCAAAACCGTTAATGTCTGCTTAATTCTGATGAGGAAAGGTACTCAGAGTAGCAAACAGGTTAGATTACAGGCCAGCCGCCAATTTACTTGGTGGCTAGCTTGGATCTAACATGTTTGCATAAACATGAAGTCGGTTACGGCACTTTAATGGTCAATGCCAAACCGAAGTTGTATCTTTGTTACCAGCCTAACCATTATATGCCAATTTCGCGGTAAGCTCGCTTTTTGAATGAAATTTGAATTTTAAGGACTGCATCCTAAGATCGTTTAGTCAATTTGCTCCTTATCAAACCAATGGCTTTAATGGTTTTTAATTGAAAATAAATATTCAACATGAAAAATCCTGGTATTCAAATACAAATCCCTCGTCTGATAAAGAGACATCGAGCATTATGCAGTATGTAGTTTCTCTCTCAGTTCTATGAAGATGGACATTTGTCGTTTAGGATATGATTGTTCAGTCTTTATCATTGATCGGAGACATACCATGCTCTCCGTATATTTCATAGTTCGGAAAATTATACTTTGTCACGAAATGCTTCGTAGCTTACTTTTGGTAACATGATACACGGGCACCACTGAACGTCGTTCGTAAAACTAATTTATCCGAGTAAAACTCCAAAACGAAAATGTCAGCTGGTCCATGTGTAGACGGGTACTCAGCATTGCTTTTGAGGGACCAGTCTGGTTCCCGTCGTACTATGATAAATCACGTTAAGGGGCATGTAATCCAGACTATTAAGGGACGTGCTGCATACTTCACTGGTACATAAACGGGGGGAAATAAGTAAGTTATCTACAACAATGCCGCAAAGCTTTATTCATTAGTTTACGTTTTAAATGTCAATTAAATCGTTCATATCGTTCTAAAGTCGGGCGTTTGCTAATTAAGATGAATAAGAATTAATCATACATAGTAAAAACTCTTGTCAATGAAGCGTTTCTCCCAGGAGCTGTCATTCAACACAATGTATGGAGAAATTAGCAGATATAGAATTAAATATTGAAGGATTTTACTCTGTTAGGGGAATCATCAACATATTTTAAATTATTTCATCAAATGTGTTCAAAAGTACAATGTGTGATACACGCTTGACGTCCGATATAAGCCTCACCATAAATATTTCATTTTCATAAACGCAACGTGACGCTGTCAGAACGAAAGAGATAATCATTTGATAACTGATGCGTAGAGGCAATTATATTGGCATAGAAAAGGTGTATTTTCTAAATGATCAGATTGTGTACTATCCTCCAATTTGTTCACATTAGCAGAGACATAGATAACAATTATTTTATGTTAATATTCATGTCAATTCTCAACTAGATACGCCAAATAGAAAGACAAAGTATCAGGATATAAAAATCATATTTATACACAACTCCCTTTACTAACCAAATAGCGTTGGGTCCTGAACCGTGCGAATACCACGTCCTTGTGCGGGGTATACGCACGGGCGAGGGACTCTAGGCTTCTTACAAAACTATCACCTTGGTATATATGATGTCATCACATATTAATATGAAACCAATGTCGAAACATAATACAATTGCTGCATAATGAGTTGCAATAAACAAAGACGATAACATTGGGAATATAAGACAATGTCTAAAAGAAAGTATTGCTTCATTCTGTCAAAACAAAACAACTCTAAATTATGTTTGAATGTAACCAAACCCCTCGTCACACAGATAGATACCATGCTAATTGACTTGGCAACCTTTGCACAAAAATACTAGGCCATCCTGCAATGCCAGAAAATTTGTTCTGGTCTACAAGACACGTTTATATGTGTTACAACACTTTCAGACGTATGGGGAGATTACCAATGTCATTGAAAGTGACAAGCCCCTCGCACGTCGGTAATGCAAGTCAGTTGCTCATAGACGCTTGTCATCACTGCGTGCTCTTTGCCAATACCGCTCACAATCTCTTAAAGGATGTGTTTGGAGCAACGGCCTAGCTTGTACAACATATGTCGGTTTAATTTAGCATTGTCGATAGCACGAACTGGCTCTGTGCGGCAATCAGGCTATGTTCGACTTTTATATAGGTCGATTTGTACGTATCTTCATTTTCGAATGAGTATGAAAAAGCTTTTTGGTTGAACAGCAACGATCGAGTTTGCATCAACACCACCATAGACGAATGCCCTACCAAAAACTAACAAACAGTTCCATGAAACTTGTTACCAGTATCTAGTCTCAGGCGGCACCATTTTGTTTATTTGGAGCTGTATTCAACTCAGAGATAGATCACAATACTGTATAAATGGTTTAGACAGACAATATCCGCATCATCAAGGATGCAGTTATGCAAGAAATCTTAACGTCACAATAGCACTAACTGATTGAATCTGACATGCAGTGGTGTCTATTTGGCACCGATTTTACATTGTGTGTTGAAACCTGCATACATAGCATAGAAGGTTGATTGTGGTGTATTTTCCTTGCGGAATTTAAACTTGTGCAAAGATGCACTGGCCAGATACACCTCTGGACTTCTAAATGAAAAAAACGTTGTAAACAACTAACCGACAACCCGAATGCCGATGGTTCCACAATACCGGGCCTCTAAATAGTCTGTTTTGAACTGGCTATCCACCATCGCTTTAACAACAGGAATATTAAATGACAAAAGCAATGTAAAAGCCAAAACACATTCAAACGCACAAACACAATCCTGTCACGAGATCGGTTAAGCAATAAAGGTGATCGTGCCTTAGCAGTTTGTGGGAATTGCTTTATCTATGATTTGTTGTTATGACCAAAACGCGTGTCCATGATTTTCATTGTCTTTGAACCGAGACCAAGAGGGTGTGATTGCTTTACCAACTTGTGCGTCTATAGGTTTAACAACGTTTTCAACGTTATATTAGCATAAACATAACCAACAGTTCATTTGTTTATAACCTCGGTTGTTTCTTTATCATAGTGAACGAGTTCTTTCCAGACCAATGACTGATTCTTTAGACTAACTTCCCTTTCCTACGGCACCAAATCAGCTCCATCTCTACAAACAGTGGCTTAGTCTGTTTTGCGCTATTTGACTTGTTTATAGCCGAACGCACATCAGTGTGGTAATTACGCCATAACAAACGACTTCAGATGCATTATATAGCCGAAAACAAAGCAAACGTTTTGCTTTATAATAATTAAAACGTGGAAAATCGACGTCACGTGGTAGCATAACTTGGCGCCAAATTACAGGTGTATAATTGTGGGGGCTTTTATCGTTGATCTATAACCAGAAGTTCGTACCTCCTTCACTTACAATGATTGTGATACGACTATAATGTCTAAAGCTGTGACTTTTACTAAGAGGCAGTTTTCGAATAGGTATGTTAATCAATTAACAGCCAAATCCATGGGAAAGACATTTTGTTATCGAAAACAGAGACGTTAAGTTAATACCGAATACTTTAAGTTTAAAGTTTATTTTCATAATTTTGTTAGGCTGATAAGCCCATTAGGCACATTGTTGACGATGAATTCAATGAAAAGAAAACAAAATATGATATATGAAATTAAATATAAAAGCGTGAATCATTCGAATGTAAGAAGGCGTATTCTTCCTGGAAACTGGTTGTTCATTTCTGTTTCAAAGACAACAAGGTATATAACGTATTACCCGTATTCTTCAATGTATTATCGTAGGTAACATATTCATTTGTAACAGTCACACGTTCCAAATGATCAGGTAAATGATCCTGGGGTACTATCATTTACAGCCATGTTCTAACGAGGTAACAAAGGCGTAAAACTACATAGTGTCATGTCATTCTTTTAAAGATACATCGGGGGTCAATGTGTATCCATCCCAAAATAATCTACACACCATTGTGTCCACCTAGAGACATTATTAATCTGGATGTTGTCAGTAGTGCTCCTTCTATCCTTATTCCCTCATCTTAGAGTATGATAGTACGAGTTGAATGAGACGTAAAACGACAGGGCTGTCAAAATAGTGGATAAAATTTGATTTGATTTGACTGAAAGGTAATCTGCTTTCCATTCCGATTGCTTTAGATAGGTAGATGCATACCTCTGGGGGTTTGTTTTACAAACGGAAGGTTAATCGCACAATTATACGGAACATGCTAATCTAAATATTGTAATCATGAAACGCTTATTATGTTTATATGAGACTCTGCCAAGAATAATAAGTACTTTCAATGATTTCTCAAACTCTATTCAAAGAGGTAACATGCTATTTGATACAGTTAGCATTAAGGTCGACTGTATAGGCATCTCTTTTTTGTACAAAGCCATCGCTCGCACCTAATAAATACGAAGCATATCGCTCAAGTCCATTAGTGTTGTTTCTAAAGGTTATTTTATAGCCAGTTAAGTGGATCAAACCCCGCTTAATAGCGAAGGATTATGCCCCAAGGAGTGTATATTTCAAATAAATAAAAGTCAGAACACCAGAAAACATGGTGATTTTGTTTTATTGTTTTTTTTTTAAACCATTACACTCATCCTTGTTTTAAGCGACCTCTCTTAAACAGTGCATTGAGCGTTATCTAGTCTCGGATCTATTTAAGAACAGGACCAGAGTAGGTCAGAAAGCTCTGCTGATCATTTATGAATTACTGAAATCTGTGTCAAACCGTTATTTTTCTTGTTCACCTCACTTCGGTTCCCTTTTTTCACGATAGTCGTTTAAAACAAGATCGATTGTATCTATCATCATCGGACTTCCGATGGAAAAGGGGAATGAAGCAATTCTATATACACAACATGGAAGGTTGAAAGAAATAAAAAAAAAAAAACTTTAAATGGAAGGTGTACGGTGTTGATTATATGAGGTGACCTTATTCACACGTTGAAATTTAGCTAGGCCATTTACAGCCAATTGAAGTGTTTGTAAACAATCATTTTTTAACATAGATCATTTGGGAAGAAAATGGTACCGTTGATATGATTTTTTACCCACTTTTAATCTCTAGATGAAAGTTAATTTTCAAGCTAAGAATTTTACATATTTTGTATGTTACTCGTCGTTCATTCAGCAACGATTTCAGATGCATCGGCCTTACGAAAGCGAAGCGGATCACACACGTCTTCAACCCGCCAGTTTGATAATAGACGCACAACAACACTGTTGTCATTTTCTGATGCAGCGACCTTTATCCAACATAACTGTCGGAACAAAGAAGAGCAACAAAGTGAAAGTATTTATGTAAGTACATTTAAAGCTGTTTTGAAGTTTTGATGTTCGACATTATCTCCATTTCATTAGATATGTAGTAAATTACTATTCTTCAGAGGATGAAAGACGAGTTTCGGAAATGAAGTGTTCTTATAATCGTGTTTCCTTCCCCATCTCAGTGATAACCATATAAGAAAAGTCATTCTCTATTAGTAAACCTGTATGAAGAGGCAAAACTACTCGGTGAAATTGCATGCACCTTTTGTCCTTACTTTACAATTAAATGACGAATAAGCTATTACGCAATACCGTTAGGACCATCGCATTTGTGTGTGCTTAACTTCAACACAAGAACGCATAAAATCGAAATACAAAATCACGATACTACATTGGTAAGAGTACGATAGTACGATAACGCAACAGAACAATGAAGAATCACGATAGCATTGCAATAACGCACAACGTTACGATGGAAAAACACAATACCATTACGATAACGTAAAACTACAAGAAAGAATCATGATACTATTACGTTAACGTTACAGTACAATGAAGACTCACGATACCATTGCAATAAAGCAATAGCACAATGAAGAATCACAATACTATTACGATAGCGCAAAGAAATGTTGCGTTGTCGTAGTTGGATTATCACAATCTCGTTATCATATTGCTCTTTCACTATCATAATACAGGGTGCCATATTGTACACCACCACACACATAGAGATTAACCTTAGTCGGATGATCCAAGCTGGAACTATGCTTCGGCTACTGTTAATGCAGTACGAATGATATATCTATATTTGTATCATTCGGACTAGGGATAACATTGATGCTATTCTGGATATGGAAGATTAATACTCTGGAGTTTCAATAGCGATATACTGCATCAGTATTGCCAAATCAACTTAACATACACGTACGGTTGATATTACCAGTAAAGGGTAAATGTATACAGTAAACATGTATACATACACTACAAGCACATACACAGTTTAGTCTGATAATGCCCTCATATAGACTATTTGTCCTACATCGAGATAATTACGTTAACAAGCTTCCGGTAATTCGGTTGGCCGGTCTACTAGAGCACAAGACGAATGGCCTGTCTGTAATGGTGGAAAACATGGTTCTTTCATAGTCAGTGAAGAATGCTCGAGTGATCATTGGACTTAATATAGCTGTATCCAAACTTTTAGAGTAGAAATATATGTCGTTTGGGATTTTTATGAATATTTGATGATTATACAAGTTGTATGTAGGTTGTTAATTTGACTTCTAACATATATGCACCCTCCTACCATTCTCTCTTAAACATTGTGATTTCAGCAACTAAAAAGTGAATTGAGTCATAGAACGTTCTTTCTTAGTATATGAACCTCAATCATCACGTCGAGGTAAATTGGGGCTCTAAATAAAGCCGCACTATAACTCAACTTACGGTTGTTTTGATATTTCCCAGCGATTAAAGCAGTTTTAAGCATTTTAGTTTTATCTTAGCGTTAAATGCCTGACAATTCAACTTAATAAACTGATTGCTATGGAATAAAGTCTGTACAACTGTTGATGCTTTTTATGCTAGGAAATGGTATCGAAACCACCTCCTTCTAAACACATACACTACCTATGCACCATATGTCGTTATTACTGTCAGGATTACGAATTCAACAACTAGGGATCCTAAAGAGCTGCCATTTTCCAGTAGCGTGGCTAATACTTTCTGTATTACATAAGTGAGATTAATCGAGAACCATTATGGGTAATTTAAAATGCTTCATGAGTGAGGTCACAGTATGACGCCTGCATAGTTAGACCTTCATCGCAATTGTGACTATTTTGTATACGGTCACTCTGAATATGTTTGTGTGCGTGTGTCGTTGGACTAGACCGAAGCTTATTTGCATATGGACACACATAACACGTATTGAACATGAATTGAGGTATTAATTACCATGAACCTTCATGAATGTTTTCCAATTTGGTGTCCATCAAACCTAAGTAAAGCACATACATTCCCTGTGATTCCTTTTGTAAATGCTGATCTCACAAGCGGCTAAAGGTTGTGAGGGGAAAGGAACACTAAAGGTGTCGGTACCGACTTTGTGCTTATGCAAACAGGTAAGCTCACAGGCCAGCCACCAAGTAATTGGCGGCTGGTCTTTGATCTCACCTGTTTGCTACTGTGAGTATCTTTCCCAATTAAAAGTGAGCATATATTTGAGGTCATTTGAAAGCAGACGACAAAAAATATACTTCTATAAAATTACCTAGCATTCTAAGGGTTAGCGCAGAAATAGTCAACGTTTAAATACTATCAACTGAAAACCTGATCTACAGAGTATCAAATCATCCTGATTGATTTGCATCATAGAATCTGTCCATGGATATAACACATTAATGGAAGGAGAGTTACAAATATTCTTTAATCAAGATATTGTTAATTTGTTGATACGTGTTTAATGCAACACTTCAATGACTAACAGTAAACCACAGTTTTAAATGATGTTATGGTAGCAACATGCGTTGTACTGCTATTATAAACATTGCTTTGTAAACAACTTAGGAAACGGTGCACAGCAGACAAATCTGTTTCACTTCATGTATACTGGTTTTTAATTATCAATATTTAATTTCAGTGGGTGCCAATTCGGAGACCAATTTTCTCAAATAGTATTTTCGATTGTTTGTAAAACGATTTTTGACGATTTGTTTGAGAATCACCATATACAAATGACCCTGTCGTCACATTTCTTAGTGGTATTTGTTAAGTGTTGGTGTGTTTGTGTGTTTAGGTAGGGGGACTCCAATTACTACATAAACTAGTAATGGCCAAAGTGATGGAAATATAAAGATACTATTAAAAGCGTGATCTAACCCGAGGCAAAAATCTAATGTTGCGTAATAACAAACAAGTGACATAAGGGTTCGACATACCATAATGATGAACCACGCCGGCATATACCTACATAACTGTGGCGAGAGATACTCATAACTAACATAGCCCTTCACCATAATGGAATGATTGAGAATGCTTCGACGTAGATAAATGTAGAATTAACAACGATCTGCTACAATACTAGAAATACTGACGTTCGAGGCGAATTGTGTAAATCACGTTAAAGACTATCAGGTTTTCGCAACATTAAAGAATTATCAAAGTATGCAGTAAATTTTGTTTTGAATCGGAACCATTGCGACATTAGATGCTGTTATCTAAGATAAAGCATGTGTTTTTCACGATGCAAAATCCCGACGGCTACACGAATGTTCAATACATGTGGTGTGGATCGTTTACTGCAGTATTATTGGTCTGCTTTCGAAAACCTATAATAACTGCTTAGTGTGTTGAGGAAAGGTTTGCATAAGCATGACGTCCAATCCAGCACCATAAGGGTTTAAGTGTTTACGACTGTATATGTTTATTTTTTTCTTAGTACATAACTATCACTTGTCTGAAGTGTCAATGAGACGAACGTGTATGATTCTAGGGAAAGTTGGAAACGTTGCCATCCAAGAAAAGGGTATTTATACATTATGCCCTGTTCGTTTCTCACAGACAGTACCAGCAGACTACCTGGGGATACCTTCCAGAAAACACACATTATAATGCAGAAATTATGAGTTTGTTGATTGAATGTTTCCCGTTATTAGACTACGTCAAAAGGCAGCCGGCTCTTTTTTCTGGACTCCGCCGTTTACACTTTTTTCATAGCGGGGAGTGTATGCATGATCGAGATTGAGATTAACATAAAACGACGTTGATAAAATACATACTTCCTAAAATCCGCATTATGTGGAATCAAGAAAAACGCATTGTGAGAAAAGGATAGTTTGATGGAGGGATGTTATTGTTTTATATACTAGTACATGAATGTGTATGGGTGCATGCTTCGCTCTGATAAATTAGCAGAAACTATCTGCCGCAACTGTATTTGTTATTAATGTTGAAGTGCTTGAAACTTAATTCACTGTACTATTTTCGTTACTGTTATTTCAATTATATGTTTGTATTTGCAATGCTGCCATTTCTCGAGACTAACTTTTTCACTTAATTGAATTGAGTCTTTTACAGAAAGCCTGTCAATATGGGCCGATAGGTCAAGAGAGGATAGAACAAACCATTCAAAGATTTACAATCCCAACACACCTACAATATTCCGAATAAACTCCTTGGTACTGTTATACTTATCAACTTACAGAAAATGGTTGTGATTCCCATAATGTGTTACATTGTAATATTGCTTTGGTTAGTATTTAAATAAGACAGAACGTTGTTTTGAACTTACGCAAATGTTTAGAATCAAATGTTTAGTGAAACAGTAACCTGGTATTCACTTATAACTGTCTACCAGTACTGCCAACATGCTATGCTTACGACACTGTCTGTAATTGAAGTAAAGTGTTAAGTATTTACCTTCCAGACGACCAGTTCCTGCGAGGTTCCATTAGGTACTTTAGGGTTTGGGACAATTTACCCAAATATCTCACTCGGAATGGTATGCCTGGTTTGTATTAAAGCTATCACGAATCGACACTCATGTTATATATCACGGATGTCAACTAAAATCTTGGATAAAAAATACTCTTATGCTGCTTTGTGTGAACTGCTAGATGTTTGAAATACTTACGGTTATAATAAACTAGATAAATTATGATAGTAAGAGAGTTGAAATGTTTCTTAAGCGAAAGGGTAGAATGATCAAACAATGGTGTCTTCATTTTCCCTAGATTAGGTGAAAAAGCACGTCATCGAAGAACTATTAACTCTAGAGATATAATGATACAGGTATCACAAAGAATCCCCTATGGAACGGGTTGCTTTTCACCAATTGTTTACCAAATCTTCTTCGGCTTACTCCATTGAAACAAAATGAGCCTTAAAATGTATATCTAATGTTCTTCAATGAACGAAAGAAGATTCAAGGCCCGTCGACAACTAAGTCATCCTTAGTTTATTTACTTTTTACGTCGACCGTGACTGAAGCTTTAAGCTAATTGTACCAACTCTCGATGACTGCTACCTAGATACATCATTTAAACTTTTATCCCAAGGAAATACTGATGAATTACAAATCCTTCCTTTCGATCAATTGACGCCACATATATAGGCTATGTTCGATTTTCACTAAATGTTCCGAAGATAAATCGTTTACATACTGCCTCTTTCAATTTGCTTTTTAGACCCCCACTTGTTGTTTCGCTGAGCAAGGAGTCAAGCAAAACTTGTTTTAAGAAATCATACGCAAAGAGGACATAGGCAAAGGTTTTGGTCGTGTTATATTCTTATTCAGGACACAATCAATGTAAAATGTAAAAACTCAATGTTTCTGCACGTTCTATATACTTAAGTAACGAGTATATATTGTAAAAAAAAAAAAACAATCTATCTATCTTTGGAAAGTCACTTAACACAATACTCGCTGAAAACAGTATGAGAAATCTGCCTTCTCACCATATTTTGTGTTTGTTATTCCAGATTCCTCGCATTCTCGAAAATAAGGAATACACTTAAGTGTTGTTTCTAAAAGCTGGCGGGCCCATAAAATGTTATCGTGAACGATCAATTACAGCATTCGTGATATTCCAGGATATATCTGTGAGACATCCAACCCAACTTAATGGATTTAAACGACATTTTTATTCAAACTATCTGGGGTTCCGTTACGTCCATTAAAGTTTATATAAACACACGAACGCGAGCGACTGATTAACTTGGAATACAAAACGTTCATGACACCGCCCCCGATAACAGATAAAGAAGAGCTAGTTTGCAACGAACGAAGATGGAGCATCTTCACTTGAGGTTGAATGTTTGATAGAAGATAAATGCTTGAATACGTTTGCTTTGTCCTTAACCCATTACCAATTAATAACGACATTTGATCAGTCTGTTGCAGACTACATTGGAAAACATTATGGGAAAAGGAGAAAATGCTCGTTACGAGTAATTTCTCATTTTTCCTAAATGTTTTCTGCCCTATCAGAAGATTATTCTTCAATTTCATCACATTTTGAAATGTCGTCTGCAAACTCTTTCAATTTAGGACAGTCAAAGATTTGGCGTTTAGTAAAGGGTTAAAAAAGCAATTGCTCTCATCCAAGAACCCAATTTATGTTTGTACTTAACTGAAAATACGGATCAACTTAATTTTTCTTAAATAAAAGAGGGAGAATAAAGATTTGTTTAGTCTGATAAGGGAGAGGGATTCAGTACACAGATTGCACTTGTCAGATTAAATGTCCAGGGTTCCGTTTTACCGAAGCCACCTAACAACAATATTTGCACTAGCCAACATAGATGTACATGTATATTATAAATAAAAGTTCAATATGTTGGTTATTGAAGAGGAAACTCGAATGAGGTGTTAACTTTGCAATAATAATTTTCTTTAATCAAATTCAAATAGAGAGCAATATTTTCATTGTAAATTATCAAAGAAGATAACAAAGTGTCAGCTATTACTAAGTCCCTATTTCCCCCCATCTTGGAAATTATGGCTGGTCCAATTTGAAGCAGCCACAGTGATAAATATCTTGCAGGAAAAAACAACATTTCCTTCAAAACTTTACGAGAAAAAAAGTACGATAAACCTCTGTAACCAAAGGTGAATTGATTTTGGTTGTATGCGTTTTGGTTTTTGTATTCTCCAGGGTCTCTAAAGTAGATCTCTCTGCAGTTGAGGTTTAGATTAGACATATTGCATTGTATGGTTAATTTACCATAAAAGACATAGTACGGAATATAAGTAAAAAGTAATAGTTTCTACTTTAGCAAAAGCGTCTGGCCACAAATCCACACAACTTAGAAAAGGCTATTCCCCTTTGTAGTTGCATTTAGAGAGTGTTCCTTACCTTTCGTTATTCTAATATAAAAACATTAATCGACTCATCTCAATTATGTAAGATGCATGTTCTATTAGTTCCTTATAACAATGAATGGTTTCTATGAAATGGAAACACGTGATATAAAAAGAAAGATAAAGATACAGCAAGGAAATAACAAATAATAAAGTGAAATACTATTAAGATAGTCTGTCTACAGCTTAATGAGAGAAAGGGATTTCAGCTTCTTTGTCCTTCAATTGAACAGAACAACACGACGTTTTGATTAAGAAGCAAAGATGTATTTTCGAGATTCCAATAAAATCAAATAGAGTACTTAGGCAACCAGAGTGCACTTAAGTATACCTTAATTGAATTGTAGGTGTATTTCTAGATAAGTTATCTCAGCAATTCAAACACCATCAAAATACGCTCTGCACTCGGTGTAACAAGGCCATTGCATAAACAAGAAAACGCTTCACTCTAGAAGTCGTTACTACACGGAACGTTATTGAATCCCTTTACCTGCTTTATGAGTAGAGATGGTCAGTGTGGATTACAGAGTTTGTGAACAAAATGTGTTAGTTCATTGAACGATGAATTATTATTCTTCCACGTTACATATAGTTTTTAGGCGATAATTAAAATCGATATTTACAGACACAACAACAATAACAACAACAAAATAGCAATAGTAACATGATCTCATGGTCATAAGAAAATTGAAAAAATCTCGTTTTACAAAAAATAATCGAATGTTTAGCAGAAAACAAAAACAATTTCTCAGAAACGCGTTGGTAATTGTACTTCGGAGTGCGAAACACGACTTCCAGCATTTAGTTATTTGAAAGTCATGTACATACATGCATTGCAGTAATACTGCTTCAACACTGTTTAAGTGGTAAAATGTGAGTTTCATAACAACAATACATCAGAGTAAATGACATGCATAAACATTGCGTTCATGGCAGTTTTGACTTGAAACCCTCTCACTTGAAACAAAGCATTACCTTGCGGGTCTGAGGCATCATGGTCTTTCAGTTAACTGTATTAAAAACATTTACCTATAAAGTTTGCCAGTCTTAACGACATTTGTCTGTTTGCGTGTTGTGCTTTAAATGCTTATCGCCGTTTTCAAACAATGATGTACTTTACAGTTATTGTATCGTCAGCTTTAGCATGACCTGCTTGTAAGGTCTCGATTCATTTGACTTCTATGTCTGAAGGCTTACATCGTATTGTTGTGCTACCGTAGAAATATTGCCTAATGACTGGAGATTCGAAGTGGGTTTGTAATAGCATAGCACAATAATATCTAACGATGGCATATAGGTGGTTTGCATAGGTTTGTTTTTATTTATTTCTTTTATTTCGTTGCAGCGAGTTAGTAAGTCCTGCACACGCCTAAGTTATCTCGTTGTCACAAAATTATTAGCTTAGTCGTTGAAACGAGTAATCAAATCGTGAAATAAATTGGTAAATCGTAGGAACGACAAGTTAGTAAATTGTCGAAACGCAAAGTTAAATTGAAGGAACCGCGGCTGGTGTTTGTTCTACCGCACCACCAAGGTGTTGACGTCAAATTGGTAGCGCATGTTACAAATCTCAGCCAATTCCACGATTTCAAAACTGAAACTTTACCTAAAGGCGGCTGGATTCAATGGGGTTGAATCATATTTTTAGATTTTTGAATACTTGACTGAAAACGCATGAAAAGAAAAGCAAAACCCTACCCTAAAAACGCAAAACCGGAAGTTGTGCAAGCGATTTCGTCGTCAGCATCATGGTGGTGCGGTAGAGCGATCACCAGACGTTGGACCTTGGGGTAACTCATTGCCGCTTGATAAAAACGAATCTACGCACGACACCTTTAGGCCACCGTAAACAACCTTCCTGTGTATCAAACATCTCGCGTACCACACAGGGGATACGTTCGTTATGTAACAATGCCGGGGCGATATTACGCCCGATGAAAAATCACCAACACCAGTTTCCCGACGGGAAAACCTTCCGCGCGTTCCGCACGATATAGTTTAATTAAAACGTCTAGGCGACTCACACAGATTATCCTGGTGCTGCCTTCTAAACAAACAACGGATGCCATAGCTGCGACTGCCATGACGAAATATTTTTGGGACGAGTGGTGAAGAAGGGAGCGCACACGTAGGTCAAGTTAGAAATGATGTTCTTGTTGTTGTTCTTGTTGTTGTTGTTGTTGTTGTTGGTGGTGGTGGTGGTGGTGGTGGTGCTGTCAACAGTTGGTATCGTTGGGGATGAGCAGCTGAGAGAAAAACTCACAGTATGAACAAATATTTGCCTTTCTTTGTTGAAACCACATAATTAACTTGTAACATGAAAATGTATTACACCTTAGAAGGAAATGAGTAAAAACAAATAAAAGATTTAAAATAACACTTAGTATGTCATAGTTTCTTTGAATAAGTCACTTGCTAGTGATATATTTGGAAACAAATCCGTTCTGAATATTTATTCTTGATAAAATCTGAAAAATTAAATTCTTATTGCTATCATCATGTCGTCTACTGCAATTCAAGCTCTTGGGAACAAAAGTGAAATAATTCAATTATTCTTGATTTAGCAGTGGACGAACACACGGTTGTGGTTTTAATGCAAGGGGCGTACTGTTCACTTACGGGTATAAAAAAGACTAGTTATAAAAAACAAGTTTAACTGAATGGCAAATGATATATCCTTACAAAGACCTCAACAGCTACCTGCATCAAACTGGTACACAATTTATGGATTGTTCTGTAAAGGTTTAACTGGAAACCAAGTCTGATTTGTTCCTATCGCAATCTAAAACGCTCGAATGTGTCTTCTTCGCTCGAAAGATTGCATCAGTTATGACAAGCTATTTGCAAAGATTCCAATCTTCTAGTGGAATCGGATGTTTGTGTGATGTTTGATATAGTCTGCTCGGTGTAAACAGAAAATATGCAAAGATAAGCGGACTTTTATCGATACTAGAATTTTTCGCGGAATCGTTGCCATTCCTAATCACTTTGACAGGAGAGCTGTATGGACTTATCTCATTCGGCTGTTTTTCAAAATTCTATTTATAGATGACTCAGTACTCTTGAGACTTTATGATTGACGATGTTCGAACTTATTTCTGTAAACCTAAGTGATACGTGTCGAATAATGTCGAATGCCGTAGTGTGTATTTCGAACGCCTCTGTAAATTTGTGGGCTTTTATGCGCACTGAATGATGCGTAACAAATTCACAGGTACCATTTTTATATGTTTTCGCATGGGTTTTATATCGCGTCAAGATCATTTCAGTCACGTTATAATGATAAAGGTAAACCCGAAATTTAATTGTCTATAAGGGATGTTCAAGACCGACAGAAGCACAGAGGAGCTGCCTCTAATCAAAATGCAAATGACATTTCGGGGATTCGAATTAAGGCGGAGAAGGACTCAGTTTTTGTACTCAAACATCTAGGCCATTGAGGCTCCGATTTGATATGAATATCATTTTTATTCAGGACAAAACAATTCTATTTGTATACCAACAATGTGTTTATATCCCGTCTCCTTAACGAACTATCAAACATATTGACCGTAAGACTAACATAAATGGGAAACTAAAGTTAACAAACAAATCTTTCTGTTACTTTAGATAGGCAGAGGTGTTATACTGTATACCGTTAATTCTACGACGACATTAGTTCAACGTATGCATTCAACGAAGCGTATGTGTTTTAAAGGTTATTTCATTTTTTATAGTTTTAACCCTTATGGAAAGGGCCAGCCAGTTTTGGCTTATGAGACACTTTTCACTGTCACTGATTATACCAAGTACCTCCAAACTTCTATCACTATGCCAGGCGCATAACGGATATTAGTCGGTAACCATTAAATTTAACTACCTTGCGGCTCACAAACCGGCCATTTCGGAACAATTCCCACGTGAAACATTCTCACGACAAACGCCTCCCGTGAGGCACGAACCTTCGACCTCCCCGTCCCGAGGCGGACGCCTTTACCACTAGGCCACGATAACGGATATATTATACGAAGATTCTCTTAAAGCCACCCAATTATGTTGCCAGGTGGTAAGACAGAGATTTAAAAACATTTTGGCGTAAGTTCGCTAAGCGTGAACTGCGGATATAAAAGGTAATGAACCATTACTAATTGGATAATTTTGGAGTGTGTTTCAACATTGATAGAAATTGAGCATGTAATTAGTAATTGACATTACGCGTAATATTAATTAGTACAAACGAACGAACGGAGATAAACTTGAGAAAGACTGTGTTTCTTGTAGTGTGGCCATTTACACGATATTCTAGTGCAGTAAACAGATCATTGTGAAAGTGCTTGTTCACAAATGAAAACATTTGAAAGTCAAAAGAAGATGCATTTGAAACTCTGCAAACTTCGCTAATGCTCATTTGTCGGAACTGCTACAGCACCATAACAAAAAAGTCTACCCTTAAACAAACAAATCTGAGTTCAAGTAACACGCAGTATTCGAATATGGCATGCATATTATAAATTGTTTCTAGATTTTCGTATCAGATCTTTTCGAAACTAATCGTGCCAGAGTGCAGGAAATATTTGAACAAACAAACGAGGTTCCCTTACCGTACTTCCTTTATATAAAAACAACAACGATAAGGCCTCTCAGAATAATAGTGAGAATAAAGTGAGTTCACAGTGATAAGATGAACAGAGTTGAATCATTGATACATAGCCCTGTTGATAGGTCTGAATAGGATAAGATAAATAAAAACAAAATACTTAATCCTTATAGTGCTGTAACCGAGTTCATGCTTATGTAACCAGGTTAGATCAAAGGTCAGCCGCCAATTTACTTGGCGGCTGACCTTTGATCTAACCTGTATGCTACTCTGAGTATCTTTTCTAAAAAATGAAAATTAAGCAGATATTTAAGGTTTTGGAAAGCAGAAGACACGAAAATATATGTTCCGAAAATTACCCAGCATTCTTAGGTTTAAAACAGCAGAAACTGCTTCATATGAAAATGGTTTGCAACAAAGTTTGATTAAATCTCAATCGGACGCACAGTGCATTCGGCCGATATTTTAGATATCAGATATAGGACAAAGGAGATGACAGTGAAAGCATCGGTAATAAATCATTTCGATAAGCGAGAATTCCCGAGCCACAGGCTTTTGTTTTGTTTGGTTTTCATTTATGTTTGGTACCGGGAATTGAATCACAAAGCTGATGCACTTTGATGAAACTGCAACCTTTCCTGTTCTAACGTGCAAAACCGTCCATAAATAAGAGTTTGTACGCCTTTTGATTATAACCCTGATTGATGATGTTAGGTTCGGTTTTGAATGTTATTATTGTCCTTTAAAGGTGCTGTTAACAAAAGAGAAAAGATTTAAGTAAAAAAGAAATGTTAGTGACAATATACATGTTTTGCATTGCAGGTGGATATACAAATAAACGTAAGTATTGAACTCACAATCAATTCAGAAAGCATCAATTTATCTAGGTCTGTACAGCGCGAATCATTTAACAGTGCATCTGTTGTGCAGTTTTAAAGGAGTTGCTTTTTCATTTACATCATATTGCAAATTTATTACAGTTTTTAGTTATTTCACGACATTTTCTGTATCAAAACAGTGCTTTTTATATCATACGTAAGAAAGGGTTGCTACACTTATTGCCGCAACAGTGCTATCGATACAACATATATTAACAATAGTGTTGGTCTGTATGATCCACTGCTTACATCGAATCCACATGATTTAACGCAAGGCGGAATACCTTTCTCCGCAAAATCGCTTTTTTCGCAGATCAAAGTAATACCCGAATACATTCTAACTCTAAAAAACCGCAAGTAAAACCCCAAGATACGATTATATCAGAGCCTGTGTTTAACAATACAACCATTAAGCTATGAGTAATGGTTTATGAGTATGAGTCAATTTGAATAGGCCATCTGTCGACGTTCGTAAATATATTAATTGATGTCAGCAGCATACGGCATGATAGAATCACCAGCCCGGTCATAAAGCGCTTCCCTCACCGTGATCGACAGCGCTTTAACCCTTAGAATGCTGGGTAATTTTTCGAAAGATAGATTTTTGTGTCGTCTGCTTTTGAAAAGCTTGAATATATACTTAATTTCTATGAGGAAAGATACTCAGAGTAGCAAACAGGTAAGATCACAGGTCAGCCGCCAATTTACTTGGCGGCTGACCTGGATCCAACCTGTTTACATGAAAGTGAAGTCGGTCCCAGCACTATAAGGGTTAATGCAGTCAGATGATCGTATCTCATATTGAATCACGTGATGATCGCTTCATCTGGATTCATGGGTACATAGACGCTTTACAATGAACAACATTGGATAAATTAGATCATTGTTCTAGTCGTAGTTGTAGTTTTATCGCGGTGATGCCTGAATCAAAGATTCACAATTTGCTAACATGTTACTGGGTTTTCAACATACACTTTAGATTAATAGTATATGAGATAGCAAGGAGAATGCGCGTATTATCTAGACCTGTTACATAGGCCATTTTTCTTGTCGACGATAAAGTTTGGCATACCAGGAAGACCTGTCCGACATCTATTTCAATTTCAGTCAGCGTTCTCAAACACTCTATCGTGATGAAAAGGTGCGATGTCTTGGTTTATATTTAGCGAACTTAAAGTTATTCTCTACCAAGAAATGCATGCATACATTGGGAAAATATCAAGTCCAAATAGAAACAACGTACCATCCTTAGAAATGACGTAGCCAAAGCAATCTAATTGGTGTAGTATAATTGTTCATACTTCTTTTGATTTGTAAGAAAACTGCTTAAAATTACACGTGTATATGGCTGACGATATTGCTTTGTAGCGTCTTCTGTCCTTTGTTAGCTTATTCGAACAAAACACAAACTTGAATTCAGAACAAAGTTACACCAGGAGGCAAGTTAACTACCGAATGATGCAAACGAGTTTACCTGTTGTTTTACATAATTTAGATGTAACATTTCTTATCACCTTACTAGATAATACTCTTCATTAATGGAGATCATGGTGGGGGAAGATGAAAGCGGGAAGCATTAAAGATCAATTTCGGAGAGCATTACGATTAATTAAAGGATGTTTAACAAGATAATACAAAGATATGGTAACAGATGTTCACCCATTCTCAGGGACGTTTTTTCTCTATTCCCATGGGTAAGCGATTTCGATTGAAAAACCATTAAAACACTGAGTAAAACAACAGCATTGCGTCTACTGTCGTCTTGTATATGACATATGTGTCCTTTCATTCATACTAGTCGCGTCGATACTGAATGATGCTGGTTGTCATTAGCAGACGATCAAATTGTTAAATTTCGTAGATTATCATAAGCCGAAATGTAAATCGTGTTTTCGACAATGAGCAAAGTAACTTAGACCAATAGATCTTTTGACGAGGACAGAGGTGTAGGATAAGAACGTCGGCCTTGGATCACGAGGGTCGAGGGTTCGAATCCCTTCAGTAGCGGAATCCGCTTTTCAATCCACATTCGGCTCGAGTACTGGTATGTATCAATGAAGCAGAATGGAGAGTTATCAAACTAAGTTGTACAAACGTGCATTACATCGATGTAAAATAAAACTAATAAAAACTTGAAATGCTTTGTTATGCTTCTCTGGATCCACATTTTCTTTATGGTGGTTTTAATTTCTTAACGGCCATCAAAGGCGACCTGTTTAGTCTTACAGCTGTACGATGTCATTTCTTTACGCAACAAGTTCAGACGATTCGATGTTGGTGTTTAAAACATCATCATTCAAACAACGACACCGTGCCTCGCAAATATAATCCGTCTTTGATGTATTCTATTGATATAGGTTCTAAAAAGGTAGTCGATGATAGAGCTTTTAGAATGTAACAACCGTGACTTAAGTAGTTGGACTCAGAACAGAGAAAATCAAAATTATTTTGCTACTTTTGCATTTTGTTGGAATGTGCTGTAAGAAAGCGCCGAAGTATTCAGATGACTTTGATTCTTCATGGGCATTCTCAAACAAGAATGCAATTGAACAGAATTATTTAAGACTAAAGTGTCACTGTTTGATTTACCACGTATGTTGTTCTACTGATGCTGCATTGTCCTGACATCAACATTCCAAGAAATCCTGCACGGCTAGTGATTCTACTTAATTGCTATTACGATGTATGTGTACTGGTTGTTTATCATGATGTCAGGGAAACCGAATTGGTGGAATTCCGCATCCATTCTGTAAACCATCACGTTTCGTAAACACATTATACCATGGGACCTAAAGCGGGCTTGTTTTTCTCATGTGACTTAGAGTGGACTTAAATTTCGCATACACTTCCTAATATAACAACCATACTACGAGCTATAAACAAAAGCGGAATTGTATTATAACTTCGCATGTAATTCCCCATAGTACAGCCAAACTAAATTTATTGATTGAACGAACTATAAACAGTAAGAAGTATATTTTCAACGGAACTATTTCGCCTTTATACCCAAACGCTGCATCTCGCCCATGTACATTTACTAGATACGGTATGTTTGATTGAGTTTTTAAACCCATTCAAATGCTAAGCTCTTTCGTCTACAAACAACTAAAGACGCAATTAGGACAACCTTACCGGAAGAACTGTATTATCGCTGTATAACTAACGTTGAATATGATTGATGTTAGGCTCAGTGTGTTAGGACCAACGCAGTGCACAGGGGCATGGAAACAGTCTCAAGCGTAATGAGAAAAAATGATTAGAATGGATGGGACCAATGCCTGTATAACATTACTGCTACTTTATATTATATCTGACGGATCGTTTGTTTTGTTTTCATTCCAAGTCGCTATAATGTAAAACGGATAAAACGGATAAAACAACGCGAAACCTACCCAAAGAAAAAAGAAAGAAAGAAAAACACAAAACCGAAAGGCCCCATTATACGCTTGAATGAGACAAGAAATCGAGCACGCGCATGTGTAATTAATCAAATTATGGAAGCGGAAACGCACCGCATGTAAACTATGTGTCTGGAAAACTATCTCGGCTCGGCCAAATAACGACCCGGGACGGCACGCAACCCAGTAATCGTTCACTTTACTGTATGGATAAGTTTGACACCACCTTAATTTCCGGTATTGTTTGGTGTTCCGGTAAGCTGGTTCCCTAGCTCGTATAATATGGAATACGATGATGCGGACGTGTATGTATCGGGAATCAGAGGCATTTTAGTCAAAGAAGCATTTTTGTTTTATTTTTTTTTATGGAACAATGTCTTTAAGATCACATCCTTTATCATGATATGTTACCTGTAATAATCACGATGATCTTTGTAAAAGACTGGTACAGGTAACGTGAAAATGAAGTAAACTGAAACTGTCCATTGTGATGACTTCGTGGTTCCTATCAGATTTTATAATACACTATGGATATATGAAGCTAAGAATAGCCCATGATGATGGTTATTTCGATGATCATCCCATTCTACGTATATATTTACCTTTGTTATAACGGACCTATCACAGATTACATAAGAAACACAAGGAAAAATGTGAACACTACTATGTTCAACATAACACATTTGTCATTTGTATATCCCTTAACGTTACATGTCATAAAAGCTATAAATTGGATGTCTTCCCATTTATTTCGCCTAATCTGTGAGTGCACATTGTTCTATATATGTGCCAGTATTGTATGATGGACAAATACAAGCGGCACTTTTTGGATTACGCATGCGAGTCCCAATTCCAGATAGTTTCCATGTGCAATAACATTAGTTGAATGATTGGGAGTTTAAATCAAATAAAGTTTTGCCTAATTTGCCTAATTCATCATTTGTTGGTTTTCCTAGAAATATCCAACATAGAGCGTTTATAAAAATTGTGTTTTAGCATTGCGATTTTTGTGGTTAAGGTTAGGACACCTATTCATTATTATCTGCGTTCTTCGTTACTACAACACTATGTCTTATCCTGAAATTAAACACAAACAAAGTAACAAAGTATGTTAACTAAAAATGTATTTTTGACAGTGAACATGAATTCTTGAAATACGTTAGGATGCTTTGCAAATAGATATTTATTCCTGTACAAAAGGTCCTAATTCACATAGTATCTTAACACTGTCAGAAAGGCCTTGGTTAAGTATGGTGTCAAACACCTGGGTTCTGAGTTCAAGACCGAGCTTCGCAAACGTTTCCGACGCAACGAACTTAGCGTAGAATAATTTGTTCTTTTTCTCTCACAACTGATCAACTTTTTTTATATGGGAAAGAAGTAAGCCAAATTGTTGTATGGTACCTGCGAGCTAATATAAGAATCATGAACATATAAGTTGACCCCTGCGCGGTTAAACGAAGCTATTGTTGAAAGCGGTGTAAGACCCCAATTAATCCACCACCCATCCACTACTGGGTAATCACCAGATGAACTGTTAAGAGCAGGACGCTGTGAGTGCCGGGATGAACAAAGTCTGGGGCCACAGACCTTATCTAGATACGATGAAATGATGGGCGAATTTCCCATTAAAATTCCATTATTTCTATGATTGATTAAGCAATTTTGTATTCGCAAAATCTGACAGAACAGTGATTGATTTCGTTTGTGAATTATGAGGGATTTCGTTCCCCGGAATTGCGCCTCTGTTCAAACAAAACTGGACAGAAGTAGATGAAAGCGCTAGACTTGCAGTGTAAATAAGTCGGAAGTATTTCCGCCCAACTAATATTCTATACTTCATAGAGTAAGCCCAAGTCGATACAGTTCGAAAAAGTTTACTTCTGGGAAAGATTCGACAAGTTCTTGTATCGAGAACTCGATTGAAAGACGTTTTTGAAAATAAGCGGACTTTATATATTGCAATAAATGTAATGTAATGTTATCAAACGATGAGAACACTACATCTGGTATCGCCATTTTGTTCTGATTCATTAAAAGATATTTCCAAAATTTATGACAATGGCATTTGAAATTGGTTCCATCGTAAGGAAGAAATTGCTCTTCAAAGAAAGGGATGTTGCATTTATTTGCACTTTCAAACACTTAGCCATTACCAAACAATAACGACTTTTGACAAGTTCATTGCAGACTTCTCTAGAAAATATTTGTGGGCAAAGGAGAAATTGCCTATGATGAGCAATTTCTCCTTTTCCCACAATGTTTTCTGCCCTATCCGAAGATTATTTTTCAATTCTATCCCATTTTGAAAAGTCGTCTGCAAACTCTTTCAATTTTCGATAGTCGGAAATTTGGTGTTTGGTAACGGGTTAAAAGACGCATACGATCTAAAGAAGCAGCAGCACGTTCGTTAAATGTAATGTAAAAAGAATTATGTAATGTTATCAGACGATGAAAAATTACATGACTGTTATCGTCATTTTGTGCTGATATTAATATATCAGCACACAATGACATTAACAGTCATATATAAGCACAAAATGACGATAACAGTCATATATCAGCACAAAATGACGATAACAGTCATATATCAGCACAAAATGACGATAACAGTCATGTAATTTTTCATCGTCTGATAAAATTACATAATATCAGCACAAAATGACGATAACAGTCATGTATCAGCACAAAATGACTATAACAGTCATGTATCAGCACAAAATGACTATAACAGTCATGTATCAGCACACAATTACGATAACAGTCATGTATCAGCACAAAATTACGATAACAGTCATGTATCAGCACAAAATGACTATAACAGTCATGTAATTTTTCATCGTCTGATAACATTACATATTTTTTTTAACATTACATTTGACGTTTCCATAACTGTGATAAATAATTGTGTACTTCGTCAGAAAAATAACTGCTCTTTAGACAAATTGTCTTTTTCATTTATATGCACTTTTAACACTTGAATGTGTTAGATTAAACGCACATATAGACTATAGAAAACGGATACGTACTGGTAAAATGGTAAGTCTAAGTCTATGAACGAGTACATGTATATGTATATAAAAAGAAACAAACCCTCGTCTTTGGGCGGTCTGAATAAATGAATAACAGTGTCATAGAAAGAGCATGAAACGCTGGACCAAATATCTCTGGAAGACCTTGTTACCAACTAAGCTATCAGAATATACACAATGACACAAGACCGAAGGCACTATATTTTGAATACTATTATACCGAAGCGGCAGCTCTTGTAAAAAAATACAAAAAAAAAACAATGGTACTGTTCGAATGCAAACTGATAAGACTGAAGCTTCCCCTAATTATTGTTGACATGTAATTTTACAAAAATCCATCGCTGCATTTTATCGATAGGCTAGCATGAAACATTCTAATGGCAAGTTTGCTTGGGGTAAATATCTGTTTGCCGACAGACTATTATTGACGTTAAACTAATTTTGGAAATGTACATGTAGGTCTGTGTGATTATGATACTGTGTCAGAACGTAAACAACGTAACGATTTGTAAAGCGTTGCTTTATACGTTTCTTAATTCAGCCATATTTCGAAAATTATATACAATTAAACCCTTCTAAAACGATAATGCTGCCTTGTTTCCATCAACTTGAACCTACCTTAACGAAAATAAAAAGTGTATACTTCTTAGAATTATACCTGTTAGAACTTGTTGCCATAATGTTTAACAAGGTGTTTGAGATAGGGTGTTCCATTCCTGCATGTATCTCGACATAGAAATAGTTCTTTAATTTGAAGTCAAACCTGTATATAATTGTCTTCTCTTAGATTCTTCGGTTTATACTGGTATGTAAAATTATTCTGTTCACACGGGTCGCGATAACAGAAAATATTTCAACACAAAATCAAGTTTTTCTTTTATCTCATCAGTTGCATGCGTAAAGGAAACAATATAAACGAACATTTAAAAGTATCTTTGGATTATCCGTTTTCGCAGTATTTGACCCTAATATCAAACTCGTTCAGAGACCCAATCTTCCCAGGGGGAAACAAAAACCTCACAAATCATCGCCATTTTCAGGCCAAATTAAATTCCCCTCGGCGTTTGGAGAATAATGAGCCTAGTTACATGCCGTAATTAATTACTGCTATACACGAGCATTA
The DNA here is from genome assembly GCA_947846245.1 of Cerastoderma edule. NCBI lineage: Eukaryota > Metazoa > Mollusca > Bivalvia > Cardiida > Cardiidae > Cerastoderma > Cerastoderma edule. The sequence goes on from OX401412.1 coordinate 13,498,801, forward strand.
TTATGCACGATTGATTGCGGGGCCTCATTTCAAAACTCGGAGCGTTCATGCACAATGTTTCGAATACCTTGATGCAGTGATATTACGCGTTTGGATGTTTGCTTCTAATTTGCAAATACGTCCACATTCTAACAGAGACATGGGATGCAGATAAAGGGATGTGTATAAAGTATATAGATTTAGTATTGCAATCATAAGTAGTAAAACCCTGCTGTCTGGTCCCTTATTTTAGCCGGTCCAACGAGGCGGTTCAAATGAGTAACGGAAATCTAGGGTTTCAAAAGGGGAAAATGCCGAAAGAGTGCGAGATATATGTACATGTACGCATCCTATCGAAGGCTGTGTGTAGCTAAATGGTAAGCGTGTCTGTCCTATTCCTACCAGGGACCTGTCTTACTAAGGTAAGTGGATTTCTACGTAAACTTAAATATAAAGAGGAAAAGGTACCCCAGAACAGGGAAAACTTAAACGGAACAAGATGACTACCTGTCATGTCTTAATATTACTTTAAAAAAGCATATCTATTTTTCAAACGAACCCCTCACCCCAAAAATAAAAAAGAAAAAAAAGAAAAAAAAACCCCAAAGGATTGCGATCATTCCGTTTACGTAGACCTAACGTTACGGATCTTTGCAATACAGACCCATGTCATAACAAGGTTGATCCGATTGTGGACTCGGGTCGTGAACTCAGTTCTGACAGACTCCCAATGGACTAACATAAGGTCGGAAGTTCAACCTTGATGCTTAATTGAGCCTCTTTGGGTAACATGTTCAAAGCTGATACATTCTATTTCGGTCTCAAGATAAAAGGGTCGCGGGTCCGAATCCACCCACCGGTCTTGTATAAATCTAGGACAGTCCAGAACTATCAATATGCAGGACGCTATCTCTACCGCGAACTTCGGATTTTTGAACTCTCTATATATGTCTAAAATAAATACTGTGTCCCGAAATGTTTCCTATTTATTTCTATGTCCTAATATTCCAGACATATATACGTCGAACGTTCTCTATGTCGAACAGTAACATGAATTCCCTTCAGTTTGAGGTATAGAGATATTACAGTATATTGCAAACATGTTAATAATAATTATGTATAACTCAACTCAAACCATTTCCTTCATCACAATCGGTCGCACCTGCAGCTAAACATTTGAGAAACGAAAACAAGTAGCATAGATATGATTTCACTCGTAACGTGAATTTTACCTTTTGGTACATTTGTTTCTTAAGAAGAGACAAAAAAAAACCGCATACGTTTCCAGCCGAACATACCGTCGGATACTTTTGCCCTCATACATTGAGGACTTGACGAACCTCAAAGTCCTATATGGACTATATTTAACCTTTTACCAAACATCAAATTTTCGACTGTCCCAAATAGAAAGAGTTACCAGAAGATATTTCAAAACTTGCTGAAACTTGAAAATTATCTTCTGTTAGGGCAGAAAACATTGTTGGAAAAGGAAAAATTGCTCGTAGAGAGGAATTTCTCCTTTTCCAACAATGTTTTCTAAAGTCGTCTGCAACAAAGTGGTCAAATGTCGCTATTGTTTGGGAAAGAGTTAAACATTTTAAAATAATTCCTATAGATCGTAAACAAGCCTGGGTGTATATATCTCACTACAACCATTGTTTAAAACGACACATGATTTGACAATCACATCCGTTAACGAAGACAAGTGATAGAAATCGCAAACAAACTGCTATTTGCTTACGTCTTTGCAATTTTGCATAATCGATGGATTGCATAACGTTTTGCAAACACTTTATGCCAATTCTCCGATTTAGGAATATGTGACCGATCATGATTAAAAGCAACATCAGATGATATCACTAAAGTCTAACAAATACCTTTGTCTTTAATTTTGGGTTAGAAACAATTGTGACAAAATGAAATAACTGTTCATGAAAAGGAATTTCGTTTTGCTTCAAAGTTTTATAAAAGATTTTTGAAGCAGGTTCTGAAATGCTGAATAAAGGAGAAAACGCTCAACGACATTTTGCAGAAAGAGGCAAATAAGTTCACAATTCCAGATATTTTGGTAGTATTATTTTGAAGCCCTTGTTAGATATGATAAAAAAAGGCAATTTGCATAGCATTTAAAGGCGATTCCTTGTGTTGTGTTTGCATATTGCATGAGGATTTCGAAGATTGATTGGAAATAATAAGAAATAAATGTTATGAAATCAAAGCAATATTACCAACCTGTGACACTGTTTAAAGTGCCGTCCATTTGCTCCTACCTGCTAGAACTAAAAGTCTTGTAGCAAAGAGTTATATACAGTGTCTTTTATTGTGCACCAAATCAAGGACTCGATGCTCTTTTTCAAAATAATGTATTTATTCATAAAGAGTAGTTCCTATTTCTTCATACATGTAGTCGCAAACGACAACGCTGTCAAATCACGAGATAACACATCAGGGCAGGTAAGAATGGAAGACAAACCACTATAAATTATACCATAGGCTACGAATGGTTAAGGTAAGTATGCATTGTCAAATTCAAAGACGGGGCTCGTTCATCTTTCTTCTTTTTTGAAAACAATACCCATGCCAAAAATATATTACACAATGATACAGCAGGGATAAGACGACTGGGAGAAACCAACTTACCGAGTTCTAGGAACACCGTCAGTAACAAGGGGATGATTGGGGTTCGTCTAATCCACAGAAACAGTGCTATACCTTTCATAGTTAGTGACTAGGCAGTTAAATCCATACACTAGTAATCTTACAATACACCGCCAAAAGCGCGGGACACATATACTCTGAGGTTAATTCCACTGGTTATTGGTCACACTGTTTAAAGTATTCACAGTTGTTTTTCACTGGATAGCAAGTAGCAATGTCCAACACTCACAATACGAACACAAAAGTTCAGTTATATCACGTGGTATTTGTTTCACCGAGCTATATATCCTTCAATGAACATGCTTTGTGATTATAGTTAAAAACTTCCAACTAACATTACCCAAAACAAGACACTATAAAGATATTACGCCTTTCCAGGTGATGTGCACTAAAGTTTAAAGATATCTTTGACGCAATTAAATTCAATTTAACAGTAAAGGGCAAAACCCATTCAATTATAGCCAATTACACACTCGTTGGCACAAAGGTTATGCTAATAAAGTTTTAAATGAAAATAGTATAATTCAAACGTTCACTATTCAAGAGACGCACCGTATTCCATTCACAAGAATAAATCTGTTCTCATTACATTCTACTATATCAAACTATCTGTCGTTATTTTGGAGAAGTTTTAAATAGGTTAACACGTGTTTTAAACATTCCATTCCGCGCTTTGTAAGGAAATAATCCAACACGCTTTGTATTCAGTGTTCTATTGTTGTTGATTTGGCAACTGACCTTGCATTTATGTATAACGCTCACATTATCAGGTTTTTCATCCTATTGACATGATTGAATCGCACTTTCTGTTACTAAACACATACACGATTACCATATCCATGCATTATCTTTTCGGAACCGACGAATTGGATGCATCAAACCTTGCACTGAACCTCCTTTCTGATTTGCACGATTGGTGTAGGTTAAACAGAAATTGTCTGACGCAATTCAAAACTTTAATCACTTTTTAGAAGAGTCCTTGCTTAATCGGGTCCATGTCATATGTCTGCATTTTAACGATATAAACGTCTATCTGAAAAGAAACAATCGGAAATCAGTAAACATTTATTTAAGAATGGAGAGATGTAAGTACAAATATGCGGTTTGAACAAGGGCATCTATCTGTTCAATCGTTCTCGTCATGTGATTTAACCCACTTTCGCACATGGACGTTTATCAATAAAAGCAAAACCGGACAGGAAAAATGTCAGAACACATTAAAACTGTACTTAAAAGCATTGGGAAAATGTAATGTTAAGCGATATAATATGGTGTAAGGTCTAAAGGGGAAGGAGGCAAGCCATTGCCAAGGTTCATTGTATCCTAAAAACATGGGGACCCAAACATATGAAGTCGACAAGTCGTTTTACTTAATAAAAGGCATTACCGCATACATTTTGTAAAATAATATGTGTCAAACAAACTTTATTAGAAAATAAAAACACAATTCAACGGTGGTAGAAATATGTAAGTAGTGGTTAAATCAGGCATAAAGTACCATCTATTATCGAACGTGCCCCACAATGATATCAACTTGATTTCCGTTTGACCATCAATGCATAAAGTAGTCATAAACCCGACTATCCTTGGTCGTAAAACAAACAGTTCGTTCATTCTTTCCCCACACACATATTTGATAATGAATCACACGTACCCATCGGATAAACCCTTCCCATCGCGTTGAATTTTGAAATTGATCCGGATTGAAAAAAAAACAAAAAAATCTTATCAACGAAAAACCTTTGAAAAAATAAAATAATAAGTTATTTATGGTACATCGATTGTGAAACGTGTTCTTACAACTTCGATTAATCACTCTCGAACTATCTTTTCGAATAGAAACCATTGTGGCAAAAGAAGAAATTGTTCAAAATGAGCCAGTTCTTCTTTTGTGAGAATTGTTTCGTGAGCCATGTGGCTTAGGTGTTAGAGTAAAGAACTTTAAAACACACTGCCGCTGTCTGTGTTGGTTCAAATCCGATGACGGTATCTAAACTTTCTAGTGAGGTTGTTCGCCAATTTACTTACAGAATTTCAATGCTTCTACCCGTCTTTAGCAGCTCTTATATAAAGTCAAGTTTGTGAACATCCTTCATTAATATGAACCCGGCTTCAGAACATAACTGAAATAATGTTGACACGATGTAAAACGCGTATAAAATAAGATTTTTGTGTCATCTGTGTCAAAAACATTTAAACGCGTACCTATGAAGAAAAGGGCCAGATAAAATCAACCAATCGTGGTACACCTCGAGGGTTCAATGCAATACTATAGCAAGTGCTTCATGTTTATGAAGCACTTGCTATAGTCTTGCATTGAACCCTTGACATGGCATGTAAAGCTTTCAGTTATTCTAACACCTTTAAGTGCTATCATAATGGAGATTTAGCGTAAATAATTTGTAAACGCTGATTCAATATATTGACAGTAATAACGTTAATCGAGTTGGTTATTTAATCAGCCTGTTTGAAGCGTTAACTGACTAATAGGTCAATACCGATAGGCGCATTCTATACGAGTAGACGACATTGCAGATGGCGAATTTTGAACACTATCTTACATGAAAGGAACTGATCTTAAGCCATTTCATCTTTAGTTGTATCATTTCCCTTCAACAGTTTATAAGAAAATTATTTTTGTTGTGAAGAATATCTTAAAAGGCATGTATGACAAAACTACCTATTAACAGGAAAGATTAGGTTAAGCATGAGTTGTTTTTTATTACATATGTGTCCATTTAATCTAATCAGAATTCTTAATTTACTTGTAGGAAATGATCTAGCATGTATTTACACATGTAATTACAGGACACTTCATTCATCAAATCACATTTCAATTTTGATAGGCCTTTTAATATTTGTGCTAAACTGAATGTTCTAATGAGCAATAGCTCTGTCACATTGATGATTACAGCTGTAGTTCCGTGATCCATTTTCTCTCCCTAGATACACAGGACACTACCCAACTCAGTGCAGCCCGCCATATCGTTTTCAATTGGTTTGTTGGTTATAATTGGATGTATGCCTTTTCAAACCATACTTTGAACATATCATGGCGGACATTCAATGTATCCATGTCATATGCGTTTCTCCATAATTCAGTAAATATTACATGACTCTTTATTTGTGCAGTGTTTGGAAGCAGCATGAATGCAATCTGTTTGTCCTCGTGGTATAAAACGTCCAAACAGAAACAATCTTATGATATGATAATGAAAGCTAAATAAAAGCAAACATCACTACATTAAGTACTTTTTTTAATGTTTGCAAGTACATGGACAAGGCTGCTTATTACTTTCTATTTCTGCTTCCTACGGAATGACTTACATATGAATTACCCCATAGTAAGAAATACCTCTCATTAAAACATATGCGGGAAACTATTGCCACTAATTTGCGTGTGATTGAGCACATTGGACAATTAATCCATTTGCCACAAAGGCTCACAATCATCCATACGAAGAAAATGTTCTTTCACATACTATTTTTGTCCGCGTTTGCTTCCAAATTGAACCAGTCAAAGCTCCTTTGCTGTAAATGGATTTGACGTATAGTCTAAATCAAGGAAGGAATCAGCCAAAGCTCTTGTAGAGGGAATTGCTGAAAGCTAGGAGTATCCGAGAAAGGATCGCGGGGTGTGGAGTTTTTGCAATCAATTAGGTTTCCAGATAAATTGTTGTGTAAATATTGACTTTGTAATACAATTTATACGGTTTCACTGCACTTAAGCGCTCGTCGAATAAATGCTGTCTATCACAAAGGAACCATAAACATTTGTAAAACATGGTCGTTCAATGGGTCTAGTATGAAATTATTAAATTCAAACGAGTCGTCAAGCACCACCACTTTCATTCATTAAAAGCCATTAAGGCATTCGGCGAATGTCAAAATTGGTTTGACCCATTTTTCGCAATTATGGAAATGAGTTGCTGTCTCCAAGTTGAAACGAAAAGCATGCGTTAAGTGTGTATCATATTATAAACAAGTTTTGTTATTAAATTATTGTGAAAAGAATAATGTGGAGTAAAAATGAGCATTTTTACCCTTTTCCACAGACCCTTTGTTCACTTTTGTAACCTATGTATATGAACTATCACTACAAAAACGACCAGATTGCTCATTTAGATCAATTCATAATTTTGTTACAGTCATTTGTGTTGACTTCTGAAGCATATTCGTTAGAATGCAGTGTTATTGAGTAAGATGTAACTTAGAATCATTCTCGGAAAACAGTTTTTTTCATCATTTAGATTAATACCCTAATCTTATGAGTTATTGAAAACACTGTAAAAGGAAGAAGGGTTTGCTTCAAACGAGCATTTACGCCAAACAGAACAATGATAAAGTCGAAAAGCTTGGTGAAATTATTGACGACTTAAGTGTGTACAATTGAATCTATGTGAAGTAAAATAGCTTCGGATTTAAAAATCTTACAATCAGTCATAGAGCCATAGTGTATATCATTATTTCTCAATCAAAACTGCATTCGAATTAATCGTAGATCCTCATCCATGAAAAGAGTAGATGTTTATCCATGTGAAGTATTATCGTTGAGATATTCGATGCAAGGATTGGTTTGTATTGGCAATAATAAATCATGATGCAGAAAAAAGATGACCCGTATGCCAAATATCCCATTAGTGCATGAATGCGCATATCGACATGATAATGCAGCCTTAACCCTTAGAATGCTGGGTAATTTTCTAAAAAGACATTTATGTGAAGTCTGCTTTCTAAAACCTTTGTTATCTGTATAATTTTGTCAAGGAACGATACTCAGAGTAGCAAACAGGTTAGTTCACAGGATAGCAACCAATCCATTGGGGGCTAGCCTAGATCTAACCTGTTTGCATACACATGCAGTCCGTCCCAACACTTTAAGGGTTGACTACATCTTTGGACCAAATATAGAATAAGACAAATGCATTTTCTCTTTCTGTTTTGCTTGCCCTCATGATTTCCTCTAGAATTCATTAGAATCTCCCCGTGAGTACTAGAGATTTCTTGGATACCTTGCATTATTCCGCTTTAATTCAAGGACACATGTATCATACCGAATTGTAACGAAAAAAGGCAGACTCGAGAGTGATAAAAATAAGTTGTAATAACTTGTTTTTCTATCGAAGTTAAATGAATTTAGCTCTTAAGAATTGCACGATACAATTAAATGCTTCTGTCGTCTATCTCATAGTACCATAACGAAACCATCCACTAATTCGCTTTAATGGCGAATATCTCTTGCAAGAGTATATATTAGTCATGGTCAAGAGACACAAACCGGCGGACCGGATAACGTCAAATAACTTTTCGAACGTCGGTTAATTAAAACGATGGTAAAGGGCGATTGTCGTTGATTTGAAACCTTCTATTCTGGATCTGCAACCTCGAGTGGCAATTATATTACTATGAATTTAATTGAGCACATTTTCTTACCCAACCCAATTGTATATTGTCATATAAGTAGACACCAATAAAAAGTTGCCGTATTACAGCAAACATATCTACCCTTATATGTAACATGATATGCAGTGACGTCTCGTTAATCCGGACACGCCCTTTCCCAACAAAAATTCCGGATTAACAAGTCGACCGGACTAATGAAGCAATGCCTGGTCTTATACACATTAAGACATAAACGGTCTATATGCACTTGCATTTTTTTTATATGGGTTTTACATCACATCAACATTATTTCAGTTATGTAGCGATGCCCGACTCTTAATGATGGAGGAAGACATGCACGTGCATACTTATAATCCTTTACCAAACGCCAAATTTTCTTTCGTTTGCAAACGAAATTTCAAAAAGTGATCAAATTCAAAAATAATATTCTGATATGCCAGAACACATTGTGGGAAAAGGAGAAATTGCTCGTCACGAGCAATTTCTCCTTTTCCCTTAATGTTTTCAAAAGTCGTCTGCAACAAACTGGTTTAATGTTCTAAGGGTTAGGCCAATTACTACAAATAATTCCGGTCCCTTACAATTTCGTTCGGATTGCGAGACATCCGGATAAACGGTGTCCGGATAAACGAGGTTTCACTGTATTCGTACTTATATGTTGTATTATAATAAACACATAACAAATCCCTCACAGAACCTCTATCCTATTTCTATAAATAGTTCTACATCTTGAATACTTCCATTCCTAGCGGGACCACCATTGGCATCAATGCCTATGATAAATTACACGACATATACAACACAAAGACAATGCTATGGCAGTATTATCACCCGTTTTGAATTAATACGTTAAAATCCGACCCTTGATATGTAAACACATATATCTGTCAGTGCTATGTGAATGTTGAATACGTGTCTTCATGATCCTGGTGTGAATTAAACCTATAAGTGCTGGAACCGAATTCATGCTCGTGCAAACAGGTTAGATCCAGGCCAGCCGCCAAGTAAATTGGCGGCTGGCCTGTGATCTAACCTGTTTGCTACTCTAAGTATCTTTCCTCGTCATAATTTTGCTGATACTTAAGGTTTTGGAAAGCAGACGACACAAAAATCTATTTTTTGAATATTTCCGAGCGTTCGAAGGGTTAACAACAACGATGTGAGGTGTCAAATGTAGGAACGACGCATATCTAATTGTTTGCGCAAAGAATGGCGGTGAAGAAAAGGACTGTGTGCCTGTTTGTTTATTTGTATGCCCGTCGTTTCAAACTCATCAGCGTATAGATAATGATATGCTCTTTCCACTTTTATGGCCACATATACCTTTACCCTGAAACAAACGCCTTTAACATAGCCAAGCATTGTAGACAGCATTACTTTTTTTAAAGCACCTTTTACCCATTACCAAACAATAACGACATTTAATCATTTTGTTGCTTACAACTTTGGAAAACATTGTTGGAAAAGGAAAAATTGTTCTTAACGAGTAATTTTTCCTTTTCCCACAATGTTTTCTACCCTATCAGAATTAACTCTCCAATTTCAACACAATTTGAAATGTCGTCTGCAAACTCTTTCAATTTGCGACAGTCAAAAATTTGGCGTTCGGTAAAGGGTTAAATGGAGATTTTAGATATCAACTGCTCATCTGGTTAGAATGATCCAGACGTAGACATTTCAATCTTACAGCTTAGATCATCCGAGTTATGACCTCAACATGATCAATGTTTCAACTTTTCAGAAGTTTGTAAGCGCGATTTCACAAAGACCATGTACCAATTTATTGATAATTGATAATTGACTTGATCGCTTTTGGTAATTCTAGTGCACTAACGTTAATGTGAAAACCAAAACCCATATACCCCAAAATAACCACCTTTTCATTGTTTACATCCTTATAAACTATTTTTTAACTCTCTTTTGTAAGATTTAATGGTGTTTTCAACAAATCTTAGGTGGTATATGACGTCTTTGTCAATACAAACAAAATTACCAAGGTGCTATTTGAGTACAAAGCAAACATCTTAGATATACATGTATCGCAAAACTTTATATGGATTTATCAAAATCATTTAAGAAGTACCCTATTATAAAGCATTATTTTAGAATGTTGATCAACACAACACAGGTCTGTCCATTCCCAGGAACTCTCCAACGAATTCCTATTTTCATTCAGTAGCAGATGCACCATTATCGCACATGCAGGAGAAATAAAGCTGTCGGCAGGTGTGTGATAAATACCCATACCACCTTGTCAAGATTGGATAGCGTAATCGTGAATAACCCGAAACCTGCTCGCAAACCAAACTGTTTTACCTCCTTACATTAAATGGTTTGACGAAGCCGATATGCTATATTGCGTGTCATGCTTAATTTGAAAAATTTGAGGAAGTAATCAGTGGGGAGCAAAAATTCTGGTATTTCAAAATGAAATACGTTACATAATACCAGCCGCTACGTTGTAAAACGTGCCTTTATCTATCAACGTAAAATTGTTTTATGTGATAGAAACCGACTGGTCGGAATACATGTTGTTTTTTAACTTGAAGTGCTGGAACCGACTTCATGCTTATGCAAACATGTTAGATCCAGGCCAGCCGCCAATTAATTGACGTCTGACCTGTGATCTAACCTGATTGCCACTTTAAGTATCGTTCCTCATATTAAATATTTTTGAAAGTTTTTGAAAGCAAACGACACAAAAATCTATTTCTAGAAATTACCCAGCATTCCAAGGGTTAAAACTCTAAATACTACAGCAAGAGGTGACATCACTTACTACAACATAGGCCATTGTGAACGTCTGTAGCCTCAAAACCATTGTGACTAAATAATAAATAAACCCTGATGAGCAATGATCCCTTAACAAAATGATTTCTATCCAATAAAGAAAATCTATTTCGATCATGCATTTTTCGTCTACTGTTTACTAAAATATAGACTGCTCTCCAACCTCAATATGATGGAATGAGTTTTCGATACGACTTGGCCTGGATGTTGCTCAAGTTTCTTGTCGGACCTAACAAAACATTATCCATGAATGGGTTAGGGGTAAGGGGTTCAGGAATATCTTTTAAACATATGTTCCCGTTTAAATGTGAGTTTCTTTCCCTCTTCACACTGTGGGATTCTAGATAAGGATTAGGGCAAAACCACAAAATAAACTCGGCTTATATTTTTACGGCAAAGCGCGGCCCGGTCATTTGTCTTGATTTATCATCAAAGAATAGAATACCGATCCAATAAAATGTATAATCTTCCAGTGTTAGACCAAGGGTTTATGATAACGCTCTTGTCTGAGAGACAGTTTCGCTGAATCTAGAAATGCTTCTCTATCAGAAAAGGAAGGTTCAATTCAGCGTGTATATACGTAAGATAGAAGAAAAAGATGGTTGACATAAAGAGGTTTGTGAAACCTATGATATCCATATAGAAAATGTACCTCATAGGGAAACCGAAATACAATAGCAAAAAAAAACCCAACAACAACATACCATATTGGCTTCACGATTGTGAAAAATTAACGATTACTAGCATATAAATGCAATTGACTAAACCGGGATGTGATTACAGGTCGGAACAATCTTGGCATAAAATATAAGCCAGTTTATCGAACCTTTTGGAATGAAGTACCGACGTGGGCGTTTCTTTATAAGTTGTTACTATATACCGACGAGAATAAATAAGGGCCTCCAGCAATCTACCGTTATTCAGACATGATTTCTCCTCTACCGTATGGTGAATTAATACGCATTCATACAAGGAAATGAAATGTATAGCTTAATTAATCCTTCCTGACCGAGAATCCTCCGTACAAATCACGAAGCTGGTTTCTCTTAAAAGATTGCCCCAGTCCGTAAGGTTACACATGTAAGAGGAAGGGTATGTTTCTCTGGACAAAGACCCACATGTTGACAAGAATATGTAGCAGAGAGCTATCTAATTGTAAAATAAGGTTTGTTAGATAACCTTTATGTGTTAAATTGATTGAATTCTATTTTACAAATCGGTCTGGATACCGTTTTACTCAACGACTTAAGGAAAATATTTGCATAATCCGAAACTGATAAACATGGGCAGTATCTTGAATTAAAAGACTCTATTGGGATGTGACATGTCATTGGAAGCAGCTCGGAGAGGCGAATCCAATGACGTGTTACCATGCAATATTGCTTAACAAAGTATTGAAAGAAAAGGGAAAGTTATTTTAAACTTACGCGCATTTTAAGCATGAAATGTTATGTAAAACGGTACCCTGGTCATGAATGCTCTCTGCACAAGTGGGCAACTATTCAAACGAGTGCATCTTCGGGTTCCCATCATGCATGAAGTTAAATAGCTCAAGGCATTTTTTTCTCACAGTGCTGGTTAATTATGTGTTTTTCACCGGGAAAAATATGTCAGCCTACATTCCCCTCTAGATAGACGGCATGACGATATGCGGTCCTCACTGCATGGTTTCACTAAACGAGTCTTAACAGCTGTCGTTGAATTAATACTGCAGCTCCTGCCTACCCTTAGGCGGAGCATTGGTTCATGTAGTGGTCTTAGTAGTTGGCATGAGAACATAAAGTATTTTTCGTCACTGACACTTTTTAGAGATTTAAAATCAACTTTTAAAAGATCATCATATCTAGATATAGTGACCTTTTCAAAGTATAGAAAGATTCTAGCAAAAGTCAGATTATCATCTCACAGCCTCAATATAGAAACAGGTAGACATAAAAAAAAAGGAAATCAAAGAATATGTACACTATGTAATTTAACTGAACTCGAGGATGAGTACCACTTTATAATGATTTGTCCGTTTTACAATGACATAAGAAAGCATCTGATACCTGAGTACTATATCAATCGACCTTGCATGTTTAAATTTATTCAGCTTTTGAAATCAGACAAGAAAAATGATCAGTACAGACTTGCTTCATATTGTATTAAAGCTTTTAACCGGAGAAAACTAAAGTTAGATGATAGTTAGCTATCATCACGGTATTTTCCTAACTAGTTAATTAAAATTCTAAGATGATATATGTTTGTATATTTGCATGTATGTATATGTATATAAGTATATATGCATAGATGTATATGAATAAACATTTGAAACTTTCTTTAAGACATTTACCACCTAAATACATTAAGAATTGTTGTGTGTATGTGTGAGCGTATGTATGGGTGTGCGTGGGTGGGTGTGTCGGGTGGGAGTGTGTGTGGGTGTGTGTGGGCGTATGTATGTTTACCATTTCTACAATTGTATGCGAAGATAAATTCATTGTTATATACTTTATCAACCATGAGCTGTATATGCATCAGTTGAAATAAAATGTTATTCTTTATCTGTACGTCCTCTTTTCATGTATATCGCTCCCCTTATTGCATTATTTTACATTTCGTTGATTATTTTATTGGTACTAAGGTAGCTAAATGTGTCTTGTCAAATGACACTTTACCTTGAAATTAATAGCCCTAGTCGAGAATCGAACCAGAGTTTCCGATCGCAGGTCCACCACACTACTTGTGAAATATATCCTTTCGGAAAAGTATGTTCATGATATCTAAGAGGATCAAGGGAAATAATCTCTTTCTGCCCCTTTATAAGACCAATAATTGACCAACTGTCTATCTCAGAATTCCATAAAAATCTTATCTATGTGTTGAATGTTTGCATATATACCCGTACGTTACATTCGATCAGTACATGTGCACATTATTGCTTAAACATATCATCTTAACCGTTTGCACAATAAAATATAGCCGTGTCATCCCTCTTGAAAAGGGGAATATGAGTACGACTCCGCGGCCGCGTGCAGGTTAATAGAAAAGTTGAGAATACTAATTAAATTGTCAATATATGAAAAGTCATCACAATAGAATGGTTACATGTACATGTTAACCCTTAAAATGCTGGAACTGACTTCATGCTTATGCAAACAGATTAGATCCAGACCAGCAGCCGAGTAAATTGGTGGCTGGCCTGTTTGCTACTCTGTGTATCCTTCCACAACAAAGTTTAGCAGATTTTTAAAGATTTGGTAAGCAGATGATACAAAGATATATTTTTAAAAATTACCTAGCATTTTAGGGGTAAAGAACATGAATGATCAACGGAAATAACCTGCCAGAAAAAGTAATAAGTTGTTAGATAAGCAACTGTATTCTAGGCAACCCCTCATATAAAGTTTATCGAATACTTAATTTAGGTTGCATTTCTGAATGAACATTTTTAAGCATACAGCCATTCCTTTAGATCAACATTGTATATGCTCACCTTGAACGGATAAAGGTTTCCGCCTCCCATTCTAAACAAATATACACATCCAGGTTTATCACATTCTAACATGTTAAGTATCTATTTTATGTTTGTTTGAAAAACAAATCGGAAAGCCAAATGTTATTTCACATGTTTCAATAACAAACAGCTGCTACCATTCTAAAGAGGCTGAAACGGGGTTCGATTGCATTCCTATGCATACAGGGAAGGAATAAACGGACACAGTAGAGAGGGATGGCGTATAGGTACGACGGGGTGTAAGTTCGTGGAAATGAACCGAATTGATTCCTATCACTCATGCGGTCTGTCCAAACAAAATGTAGGAGCTGTGAATCGCTACATGTGTTGTTTTTTACGGATGAACCAGTCTATATATTCACGTTATGAAGAAATTCTCCGTACTTCACAATTTTACGGTTATCAAATATATGAGCAAATCCACTTAATACATGTCAAAGAGGAAACTGTATTTATAACAGAGGCAGATGGGGAGTCATGCGTGTTGTTATCATGGGTACAGCTTCCTTAACACCTTATGCTGAGAGCTTGATTAAGTTTAAAACAGCATTCCCACACCTTCTCTTCTGTTGAGAGAAGCATTTTGCAATATTATAGGTTTTTTGAATCGTCTTGGAGAGATGCTTCCAACGAATTGTTACATTTCAATATTGTAGGTTTGTTCAAGAATTTATCCATGTGTATGGGTTTTGGCTCAGACAAAAGGTTTCCCCTTCTTGTTACAAACAACATGGAACGCAATGTAAAACAAAGAACATTTACGTATTATAAGCACACTAGTTTACTATCGTTATCAGTTCATTATCTAAGGCATTGTTACATTTACGCTCTTTTGGTTTGTGTATTTTGATCATTAACTTGCAACGTCGGCTTCAGACAACTCGCTGAATTGCAGAAGGTCTTATATCTTATATTTTCAAAAGGCAGATAGGATACAAAGAAAAGCCATTAAATAACGTTGCGTCCAAAAAGCCGCGGAATCATTAGATGTGTTCTTCCATAAGCCAGAGACAACTGTGATATAATACTGGAACTTTCCACAAATATGTCGGTAAGTTGGTTAATATTATCTATAAGGTGATTATCATACTCGAGTTAACTGTACAAGGCAAACGTACCTTTCCACAAGAGAGGAAAATACAATATGATTTACCGATGTGTTTACAAGAACTGTTTTCAAACAATACGACCATTATCTTCTCAAGTTAAATTTGCAGACGGCATGTAAAATCGAAATAAACGAGATAGACAACTTTTATGCTAGAATTTTTACAACAGAATATGATTTTAAGAAGAGGAAACTTGAACAAAAAAAGTGTCCATTTAGTGTCGATACATGACAATGATTATACATTGTTAGATCTTATTGATACTCTTCTTTTCTATTATTTTCTTTTAATCCAGGTAGGACAAGACCGACACATCATACTTGTCAAGCAAGTGTATGCAAAGGTGATAATGCATTGTTTTTACACATAATGACATAGGTACAATCGTAGGATACGAAATACTGATACGTTTTTATCCTATTTCCTTTTTCAAATATTTTCTTACAAAAATCGAAACAACGAGAAAGGGAAAAACTATGCAACGATCGTGCAAATGGCAATCTGAAGAATGTTAACATTCAACCATCCCTTTCTTTTTGCCACAGAATTGCATTTCCGACAAAATTTAATTTCAGCCGATGAGTGGCTTCTGGAAGCTTAACGAGAATTCGAATCGAGGGCGCGAATAGATGAATCCCTGCAACCACTTTTAACGGGAGCCGCGGAGCTGTAAAATGGCCGACCATATGCATAACGATTAAACTGTCATTCCGGTTTTTGAGGATCTCACAGAAAGATCCTGGAAAAACAGTTTATAAATAGATTGATGCTTTACTTTCAAACCAAAGTCTGTTAAAAAAAACATATAAACGTTGTTTGGTATGGGACTTTTTTTTCTGTTTCGATATTCCCGTTGAGTTTGAGTATGGCGCTCGCGGATGATAGTGTTTGTAATTTTGCGAAAGTAGTTCCGTCTTCTTTCATGGCGTCTAACCTCTATGGGAGCGTAGTTTCAGACGCTGCGAAATAATTAGAAACTTCTTGATTGCAACGCATTGAAATAAAAACAGTCTTATTAATAGTTTTGGTACTGGGTGTATATGCTTGAAATGTCTGGAAGATTCCTTTCAAAATCGAAGTGATATCAACATATCTCAAGGAGTTCGAATATTGTGTGTCATATGCAGAAATACAACGGTTTGCAAAACGATTCAAACAATGAGTCCTGTATGCAGGCGAGACAACATCTAGGGCAAAACGATCATTAAAGCGCGTCGTTGGTCATAGAATTATATTTTAAATTAAAACTGATAGGTTACATGAACACGTATAAGCGAAGTCTATAGTTGTATTGCCAAAACTAAAAGGTGATAACCTGATTAAATCACATCGCTTTTACAATAAAGTTATTTTGGAACTAACCGGCCTATACCGACGGTTAAAAGACACTTGCTGCATATGTTATCGGTCCGAACCCTTCTGGTGATATTTTGAAACATAAACCGCCTATGTGAAGCAATCAATTATCTCCATATATAAATCATGATCTTTACTGTATGTTTTATGTATAATCAATTTAAAGAACGATTTTGGCATGACATAATCATACATTGCTACATCCTTTTGTTGTGCAGCAATTCCTATATGATACTTTTCCATGTGAATTAAGAGCGTTTTACCGTCACGATGTCATTATCTTGAACAAAAAACAAACAAACAAACAACATAAACGGAAACGATGACTGCAGTCGAAATGAAATTGGGATATTTTTCTTTGTAAGATAGAATCCATGTTTGGAGAGAACCAATAATCATAATAATGAACAATTACAATTTATTCCACAATAGCTTTTAAAGCCTGTGTGTCCAAATTTTCTTCAAGGTCCAAAACGGTTTACTTAAAGTTTTGAAGCGCTTGCATTTGTATTTTAACACTCATTAAGCATTCTGTGCAAACCATAATTCAAGACCCAAAATCAGTAAAGCATTTCTTTCAATGAAGGCGAAAGAGAGACCTTTGAGTTTTTACTGCAATCTTTGACGATACATAAGCAAAAGGCAATAACGCTTCTGCGAAACACCGGATGAAACAAAAGACTTTTCTACGTTGCTTCAGATGTCCCTGATTTTTATTATACATGTAGGCCAACATTTCATGTGAAAGACATCATTTATCGGTAGCTACTGAACATTGAAACAAAAATCTATATTGTTTTGGCGAGATTCTGTTTTAGACAATCATTGTATATACTTCTTCAACTTTGGTTGTCTTCGGAGATGCGTGTGTTTTTTCAAGAACGTTATACAATTGATATAGGTCATTCTTGCAGTTTTGCTGCAAGATGTTTCCAAAGACATGTGTTCCAAACGAAGCATGTCTACAAATCGTTTCATGTGCTTTCACCTAGATATCATTGTTCAGTCCCGCCTATTGTTCAGAACGGCACGATGCTTCTTGGTTTAAATTCATTTTAACATATATATATAAAACCAGGAAAAGTATACGAGTATAAGGTTTGAACGTTGTAGTTAGTAGCGTACTGTATAATTAAGGGCAATTGTACGTTTTCAGCGTGCCCGCCTGGTAAACCGAAATCCCGTGCGGATCATTTCAGTTTGAACGACGTCCAATTTCAATTATGAAACTTCTATATCAAAACTTTTATAAATGTTTTTAAAGAATTATAACATTGAAATGAATTAATAAAGCACTTGACTCGCTTATCAGGTAAACGAGAGGAAACGTATTATTGCTATCCTCAAAATCTGTCTATTTGATAAATTCCTGGCGGCTTTTTTTCACCGGCAATCGCATCAATTGGCATCATATTTCAGTGCAACTCAGCATGTGGTGCGAGAAATACCGTCACTCAATGAGTAGTACTGTTGCAAAAAAAGTGGGAAATACTTTTGAAAGTAATTCCGATAAAAGATAGATGTTGGTCGTTATAATTATATAATACAGATCTAACTGAGCATTGTCATTTTGTCACGCCCATTTCGCCCTTTTTGTCTAATTTATTACCAATTCAACGAGAAGACTCGTTGTTATAACCAGTTCAGGCGTATAGCTAGCCCTCCATGGACGAGGATTCGGGATTAAGCTAGGTGGTCCGGAGGCATGCTTCTCCGTAGAATTCTGAAAACATTGGTGCAATCTGGTGTATTCTAGGCGATTTTAGGGTCATTAATGAAGTATTTTATTAGATCATGGACAAATGAAATACTTTAAGGCGTCACCGGTATATACATCAATTAATCAGATTTTTGTGATTTTAAAACATTCCTGGTTTTTGGTTTTTGTTTGTCAAGCGAAATGTTCGTCCTTATCCTAATGAATGTCATATTTTATTTTGAAGACCATAGACATAGACATGTTTATTCAAGTACAGAGGCCATAGGCCCATAGTACAGCATACAGTAACATAATATACACACAAAAGAGTGACAATCCACAAACAAATACCTTACAATAGTTCTTGAATTAGATTTTGTCTTAGTTCAAAGGCTTTTATAAGATATGTTGATACTTTGAATATAGTTGATTTATTATTACATTCCAAAATAGAATAGAAGGTTTGCTGATTTACGTTTCTAAGCCATGTTTTTTAAAAATACACATTGCGCAGCAGTTGGTAACTTTTGCATTCTAAAAAGAAATGATATTCGTCATCAATAATGTTAAAGTTTAGTTGTTTACAAAGTTGGCAAAATCTCTGCTCTCTTTCTATCTTTAAATATCTACCCTTTTCAACCATTAAAGCATGGGATGTACACCTAAAATTAGCTAATGTCTTTTTTTGTATATAGGATAGGTCAGTTTTAAGGTATATTTCTGGAGTTAACATAGATTTAAAATATCTATAGTGCAATGCTTTTGGTGACTCATTTAGATCAGCAAACCATTTTTGTGTATAACAATTCTCTGAGAAAAAGCATTTAAAAATTCATCAATATTTCTCCCATCATGTATTATCCAAACATGTCCAAAGCCATAAGAAAAAAAAGATTCTTTACATATGTAGCCCATATGTTTTATCAGTTTCATCCATGCGAAATAACATGAAACCAGTATTTGACCCGTGCACCGTGTGTCTGGGCTTGAAGCGAGATCTTTTTCTATTCCAGATATCGTCACGATTTCAAAAACAATAATTCTGCGTGGGAGGTCCGCCTAAGGAACGACACATCTGTGAATATGACAAACACGAGACGATTGGTTTCGTGATAAAAGGCTTTGTTTTAATTACAAGAATGTCATTTGACAGTTTAACATTTAAATGATATGTGCAATGGAGCTTTCTATTTACAGTCAGATACATTGATTTAAGAATTATTGTTTGAAACAAAAACGCCTTCCGACAGTTTTAGACTTCAGACCCACGTATAAAGATGCGTTCTATCATTACAAGTTAATACAATCTTTAATGCGCGTGTGGTAGTAACAAAAACGTTTTCTGACAGATTAACAATAAAATAGCATGTGCAAAGACGCATTGTATCTCTGCATTATAATCCGATGATTAACCCTTAGAATGATGGGTCATTGTTTTATGGTGTATGCTTTCCAAAACCTTAAATATATACCTAATTTTGATGAGGAAAGATATCCAAAGTAGCAAACAGGTAAGATCAGAGGCCAGCCGCCAATTTACTTGGCGACTGGCCTGTGATCTAACCCGTTTGCATAAGCATGAAGTCGGTTACAACACTATGATTGTCAAATCATTTCTGTTTATAACGGGGACGCATCCTCACATGAACATGCTCTATAGATACTATAGATATATAAACGCAGATGCATTCGCTCTCTGCAGGTAGATGTAATGATTAGAATATCGTGTTAATAACAGGAAAACCTCTTTGAAGATGAGCTCATTTTAAAATGGGGATGTGTAAAAGACGACGCTAGTGAGGCAATAATCTTGATAAAACTTTACATGAAGGAATTACATCACGGCTTACACTCTTAGAATGCTGTATAATCTAAAAAAAGAGTTCTGTGTCGTTTGCTTTCCAAATCCTTAAGTTTATGCCTTATTTTGATGAGAAAATATACTTAATGTAGCAAACAGGTTAGATCACAGGCCAGCCGCCAATTTAATTGGCGGCTGGCCTGTGATCTAACCTGTTTGCATATGCATGAAGACGGTTCAAACACTATATTAGTCAAATGCGTTCTGTTTATAAACCGTTGCACCCTGATATGTACATGCTCTATAGATACTATAGATACATACACGAAGATACATTCGCTCTCTGCAGGCATATGTAATGATAATAATTTCGTGTTAATAACAGGAAAACCTCTTGGCAGATTAGCTCTTAAGACGCTTGTAGAAATTGTACTTGATTTACCGGCAATATTATCTCAGAAAGTGTTTCTTGTGTTATTTTTTTTCCATTTGAAAGGGTTATGCTCGTTAGATCACAATCTTGATAATAATTTGCATGAATGTGTAATGTCACGGCTTTAAAGCTACATATATAAACTCATGAATGAATGAAAATATGATGTCTTCAAGTAAAGAAAAAATAATATACTTGACATAATTAAACAACGATTGATTCCTTACATTAAGTTCGAAAAAAAATCATTTTTATAGGAATCCATTTAACCTTATTGACTACGTTCGAACAAGATGTGCTTTTCTTATCCATTCCACAAATATTTTCGTTACGTAACACAAAACTTATCTTTCAGCGTGTATTACTGAATTCAGCACAATGTCTTTACTGCGCCATAAGAGAGTCATCTATTCTTTTATACACATTAGCAAATTATACCAATGCGTAGGTAGGCTTTTCTGTATCATAACAGACCATATGCACTAAATATAAACAGCCGTCGAAATGCTTTTGAATTAATTCAAATATCAATCAACTGCATATGGGCTCTTTAGACTTGAAAACGAACGTATTGTGCTTGAAATTGCCATTTTCAAGTTTGTATACAACACAAACGCTGTATACTTAAATGGATATGAAAATCTAACTTCCTAATTTCATTATAATTATAAACAAATCGCTTTTGATCTTCAAAGTCATGTTTTAGTTAATGTCTTACAGTATAACGTGATATGCCTCTTAAATTACGATGTCGAATTCTTTTTTTTTATATATCCTTGGGATATGCGACTTCGTGAATTTACATCATACATGTCATACAGGTGTTAAGTTAATTCATAAAGAGGGAGTTAAATGGAATATGTATTCTAGATTTTTGGATAATGCACCGAATGTGTGTTAAAGACATTATCTATCTAACATCTTGAACAGTTTGAGAGTTATGTCAGTCCGTAGGGAAATTCAGAGTTATTCAGAGAATATCCCGTAATATTCACTTGAGTGATTACATTATTCATGAAAGCAATTCATGACCTCTCGCACATATACAATAAAAGACAGACGCTATTTGGGTGAATTGTATACGTTCGATCGATGTGTAGATTCAAAAAATATTCTGAGAAAGAGAAGAAATACTCTGCAACACGCATGATGAGTTGTAAAGAATGCACATTTTTCACCTGGGAAGGACGTTGAGGAACAGAATGTGTATCGTACCTTTAACTAACTCATCAAATCAGTATGCACTAATGTATGAACTACCTCTCTTTCCAAAATAGCCATATATATCAGTCAAATTTGAAAAACGTAAAGGGAAATCTTAGTTTAAGATATTCATGACACGTTTTTATCTTTTGATATATTCTTAAAGAGGATTTAATCCTCCACAAAGAAATCAAAACGGTTCGCAGATTGAGATTGAAATCAAATTGATTAAACATAAAAAAATGAAGATGCTTCTGATAGAGGGAAAAATCATACATTTCATTGGAAGACTATCGATGATTCTTACATTCATAATTCCCGAGTTTGACTTTCTTATATTGAAAAGCGTTTTACTACGATATTAATCAAAACATATCTAAAATAATATGATCATCTATCTATTCGTCTGCTTCTTAACGTTAAACACTAATGTAAGAAAGCGGAGGAAAATATTTAGTTAAGGTAAGTTATCATAATTCAAAGAGCTGCACGGCTGCAAATGTTTAAACATTTAAATTGATGCATATTCGATTTCACTAGTTTTGGTTGCATCACGCTCGAATTGTCATTAAGTGAATCACAGTTGCGTCGTTATTAAACAGTCAATGGTCATGTGACAGAACAGATGTTTGAAAATTAAAAGAAACGTAAAATATTCCTAAAATATGATTCATTAAAGCTATGCGATAGCGAATGATTAGGTGTTCTTTGAGAAGAAAAAGGTAAACTAGAATATAAACTTTGGTGACATTAAACTCCTTTTGGGCACACAAACTAAGAACCACAAAATAACAATTCAGGAAATATTCTTCTAATCACAAACCGTGTTTGTAATTTCTTTGTGTTAGTACTTTCCCTTCATAAGTAAACAAGTTAGTAAGTAAAACAAACTAGCAAATTTCAATTTACCTCCGGAATTCATTTAAAACTTCCACATTTGTTAAATTCGAATCGAAAACTTCCTAGCTGATGGAAAAAGTGTCGTTTTGGTAATCCACATTAACAACTGAAAAGGAAATCCGTGAATTAAATAGTCCGTCCTTATTCCTTGTCCAGAAATCTAATCAATATTTGCTATTTTTCACAAGTTCTATCCCATTAAAAAGAGTAACGAAATAGCATAAAACTATATAAAACAAACTACAACAAAATGTAACACGCTTAACTACACAATCAGCAATCGTTTTTATAATTCCAACTACACCTCCGACTGTGTGTTAAAACATGATAATCACTGAGGCTGGGTTCTTCCCTCTCACTTATAGCTCGGTAACGTTACTGCTCTCTATCGGAGAAACATTCACTCAAATAGCAGCATAGCGGGACGGCTTGTGCCTGCAAGTACGTAATATCTAACGACGTCTGAAGAGATAATGGTGATGGCTTTGCGAAATACTAAGCTAAGTTCTTCACGAAACGTGAAGGACTTAGCTTAGTATTGCACTGAGCCATTGGTATGCTGTTAATCCGTTACTCCATATACAGTTTGCACAACTGACAAATGAAATGTTTGTGAAGAAAGAAGTCAGTTTGCATTTCGCAAAAAAACTACATAGTAAAAAGACATACTAGTATTACCAAGGAACTCCGCCATGGCCGGTCACAAGCCCGGATGCAAAAGGAGGAGCATTGTGCGCAGGGTCAGCACCCCCGTCACGTAAAAAACAGCAAGCTACAGAAACAAACACCAGAGAAATCAACGATGCGAAGGCCTTATGCACAAATCAGCGCGATGAGGACTAGATAGTATTATCAAGGAAATGATTCAACCTTTAAGATAAAAAAAGAATAATGAGAAGTACTTAGCTTAGTATTGTACAAAGCCATTGATATGGTGTTAACCCGTTATTTCATATGCAGTCCGGATAACTGACGCATACAAAGACCACCCAGTAAAAAACATTAAAGGAAAATGAAGCAGCTTTTCTAAAGAAAAACGTGATTGACGAAGCCTAGTATTTAGGCGGGTGATCACGTATTCAATATTCATTGTTAACGATAAAAAACACACATAGCAAATGGCGGCGTCCATGAATAAACAGGTATTTATGCACTTTTCACTAGATTACTTTTGTTTTCCTCTATTTTATATACGTCATGTTCCGATCAATTATTTGCAACCGCCGGTTAGTGTTGAGACCATGCAGAGAGTTTCGAGTCGAGGGGTGCGAATGACCAAAAAACATCACTTATCGACTGCAATTTCTCTATCGAGTGTTATAAATCATGGTTCAATAGTGAGTTATGTCAATATTGCAACTATACAACACGATTGAAACATGAAAATAGTTTGAAAATGTAAAAAAAAACTCACCTAATACAACGAAACTCAGAACACACCAACGATTCCACTAGCCTTTCATTTATTAGCCCAATATGAAATGATTGAATTTACTTTTAATGAAAGCCATCAGATGTATTGCCGAATGTGTTTCAACAAGTTTTGCTTCATTTTAATGTCCAATTGTGTCCGCTTGGGAGTCATCTGTGAGTAACTATTTCTTTTCGGTAGAGAGAGAAAAAAAAGTTCGCGGTTAACAATGTCGTAAACCAACACGATTGTTGGCATGATTGCATACGGTTCGCGAACGTTCTTTGTTATTAACCCTTAGAATGCTGGGTAATTTTCTAAAACTAGATTTTTGTGTCGTCTGCTTTCCAAAACCTTAAATATCTGCTTAATTCTAATAAGGAAAGAGATTCAGAGTTGTAAACAGGTTATATCACAGGCCAGCCGCCAACTTTCTTGGCGGCTGGCCTGTGATCTAACCTGTTTGCATAAACGTGAAGTCGGTTCAAGCACTACAAGGGTTAAAGGGTAGAAAGTCTGTTCTGTGAAACACACATAAAAGGCATGTGCGTGACACTGGTAATTGTTTAAAAATAGTTTATATTTCGAAATTGTACTCGCGAAAGTCTTGTAATTGGACTAATCAACTTATTAACTTCTCAATTATGGATACTAGGACACCTCATAGGAAAGAAGAAGAAATTCATGAATACCAATTTATGACTGGTCCAAATAGAAAACAACAAAGGCTGACACACACACATACACAAAAAACATGATAAAAAAAGAAAAGGGTTCTTTGCGATTTAAGGTATAGACACGTATTATACTGAGAGAGATTGTTCAATATGGGCAATCTGTTCTTCCGTCTTAGTAATTCTGAAACAGATATGTCAAAGTTATTGATAATGAAGTATTATGTTATATAATTGAAGATAGCAACCAACCTGTTCTAGGAGGGCGGTACAATCTGTTTTTGGCGACATTGTTCGTCTTTCAATGAATTAATGTATTGTGTTTTGTGTAATTAACCGTACTATCCTTAATCTATTTAGTATTGTCTGGACAAGTTAATGGTGTAATGATCCTTGTAATCCACTATTTCATAAAGTAGAAATGCTCTCAAGAAACAATGTATTATAATGCATTTTCTATTGTCCATGTTTTCATTTCAAAGTGACTCATGGGCCCAATGTAGCCGATTGTTCTAAATATTATTATGTAACTGTACATTTTTATGTACATAACACAATGTAACTACAATAAAATTTACTTCCTCACTAACTTATCACCAAGCGAAAAGTGCTTAAACTCTTATAAGTGTTTTCGACCAAGGCTCGCACTTTTGGAAACCTGTAATTTTAACAAAAGGCAGGCAATAGGTTTTATGTGTCTGATATACATCATTGATTTATTAAAGGCATGTGAGTTGAGTCGTATTATCTTAGATGAAACTTCTAAATGAAAAAGCACCATTAAGACAACTGGGGCCTGTCTAACAAAGGTTCGCACGATAGATTTGCTTGTAAACATAGACGCGAAGGGAACACGAGTCTTACCTGTGAAATATTATAGTACTACATGTATTGAAACGCATGCATATTTTCATTTACAAAAACGTCCTTTTTCAAGGGTTACGAAAATGTTTGAAAAGTAAACATAAAGTAACGGGTCTTTGTAAGACAGTCACCTGGTCTCTAGGTATTTCTTAGCATTGATAATTCTGTTAAAGTCTTCATAATTTTACTATATGGCTTTGTCTTTAATCAATGAGGAAAGACCACAATAAGATAGTTCCAGGCATTATTGTTTACGACCGGACATGTCTGCTAGAGTTCTGGATCTGAAACGCCGTCAAATGTTACATGTATATGATCAATCATTTCCTTCACATATTCGGTCTAACACAATCAACACAGTTGATTAAAGATAACATTTCAACAAAATCTTTCGAAGATTTTCCAGTTCTCATATATCGCTGAACGTCTAGAACTTCAAGCCTAATTTTTGTGTTCATAGCTTATAAGGTGCGTAAAGTGCAGATTTCCCCAAATTGTCCAGATGTAGGGCGTAATAAGTGATGAACGGTTTATAATGAATAAAGAAAGACGGAACGAATAAACTCACATAAAGACAGAACCCAGCATATGTGAGGAAACATACAGGCATACAATTTCGAATAGTGATATCAGTCTCTTGATAATAAAAGCAAAAAAAATAACAAAGCGATAACCGGCGGACAGACCTTAATTACGACTTGTTCCGGAAACCTTGAAACTGAAAACATGTATCTATTGCGCCTGTGTACACTTTCAGAACATACATTGGCTTTGGATAGCACAACAGATATGGATTCAACACTCTACAACAGACTAGTCCTGGTATGTTCTAATTATTATACTTTTAAACATGTTAATCATTTTATTATTGCAACTGAGTGCTTTGCAACGAGCACACATTTTGAAATGGTAAGAAACAAATTCCAAAGTAAGGATCGAACCGACTTCTCTGTATTTGATTTAAAATAGTAGTGATTTTATAATTGGACAAGCAATAATTGATGAGTAACATATCGTGAAATTATATCATGGGTTTAGAAAGTTTTTTCTCAAACTATTGCAATTATAAACATATTTAACCACGCTAAGAATGTCAATATGTATTCCCCTTAATTCCCATATGAAAGGGCATCCGTGGCCTAGTGGTTAGAGTACAGAACTTAAAATAACATGGTCCCTCTCCGCGTGGGTTCAAATCCCGAGAGGGATGTGGATTTTCATGAGAGGCAGTCTCCCGACTGACCCACGGAATGCCGATGGTTCTACCCGCCTTGATCAGCCCTTATGGGCAGTTTAGTATGGGGTCTTCCTCCATCATTAATAGACTAGCCCTTGCATGTTCTAACTGTTACACTTTTTATGCGTTATTAATTCATCGCCATTAAGTGTTTTGCAACGACCCCACATTTTTTAGATGGTGAGAAACAAATCCCAATTGTTAAAGTAAGGATCGAACGTGAGTCCGCTGTATTTCAGTTCAACTAAGGTTTATTTCCTTCAGCGAGTCTTTACGTATTTAGCATACAATACAAAACAGTATCATATTTTTTTTTTTTTTTGCAAAGTTATACAAAGTCATGTGCATATTACAGAATAACAAAGTTGATTTAAAATAGTAATTATGTTATGATAGGATAAGATATCAGTGTTCAGAAACATACAGTGAAGTTATAATGGGTTTAGGATTTTTTTTTTTCTCAAAATAATTTTGCTATAAATATATTCAGCCATGCTTACAATTTCAATTCCCCTTAACTTTCGCATTGTTATGAGTCCATCTGAGCAATGTTTACCGATCTACGCGACAGCCGTTGGATTAAAGTAACGTATTTGTACATCACTCTTAACCCTTTACCAAACTGTTTGTCAAATGACTCTTTTTGGTTGTGGTTATTTCCGAAAATATTTTTCTTTTTTAAATCCTCAAAGGCAGCATGCACTATGCGAATTTTACGAATCTTATCGAAATATTCCTTGACCCTTAAAGTGCTGGAACCGACTTCATGCTTATGCAAACAGGTTAGGTCCAGACCGGCTTGCCTCTGATCTAACCTGTTTGCTACTCTGAGTAATCTCTTCATCAAAATTAAGCAGATATCTAAGGCTTTGGAAATCAGACGACAAAAAAAAATCTATTTTTTGAAAAAATACCCAGCATTCTAAGGGTTAACCACGACGCCAACGCTTCCTCACGTTAAATAAACCCCGCTTTGGAAATCTTGTCAATACGAGATGTGTCTAATCAAACATTGTAATGAATCAATTAATTCATTTTACATAAAACACTCTTGTCGATATTGACTTTACCCGTAATGTGATTGATGAAAGCCAATTCGACTTTGGACCGACCTGGTGATGATTCGAACCAGTAATTGTAGCCATCCGGTCAATGATGTTTAATGTCTACAGTCGTGTCAGCGTGCTTTTGTTCTATATTCTATATGTATGTTTCCACGGTAATCTTAATTTACCACGAAGTACACGGCACAAAGGCATTCGTCAAGGATATCTTTGCGTGTATGGGAATCGTACTTGGACCGCCCACTCGCATACCAGTACAAATAACCACTACACCACAGCAGCGAAAAGTTCGTACACACCTCACCATTAAGACACATACAGTCACATTCCTCTATAACTCTAATGTAATTGTACTTCCCGAACCCAGATATACAACCAGCCATTAACATAAGTGATTAACCAAACACCACGTTCGTAATGACACGATGATACTCTGATCGTGGTGGCGGGCGATCTCTATCATTCGGGTTTTTGATTCGCTAATATTCGACTTGCTCTTTAATTCTGGCTTTCGATTAGTTTACATATACCTTGCTCTTCCATTCTGCTAACATTCGACATGCTTTTCCATTATGTGTAAGATTGGCTAACATTTGACTGGTTCTTCTATTCTTGATTTCGACTGACTTACATTTGATTTGCTCTTTAGTTCTGGTTTTCGATTTGCTGACTTTTGATTTGCTCATTCATTCTGGTTTTCGATTGACTTACATTTGATTTGCTCTTTAGTTCTGGTTTTCGATTTGCTTACTTTTGACTTGCTCTATCATTATGGTGTACGATATGGTAACATTTGACTGGATCTTCTATCCTAGACTTCGATTGACTTACATTTGGCTTGAACCTTTATTCCGCTTTTCTTTCGACTAATATTCGACTTCTATAATACCAACATTCGAATTGTTTTAATGTCGTCCTAACCAAATGTAATTGTGAATGCGCTAGTTTGCTTAAACAACACCGAGTTTGGCAAATGTTGCGCTATCTTTCAGATCACGTTTTTCCAAGAGAGCGGGATACTAGACGGATCATAAAACCATTTCTGAAGGAGATAACTAGAAAAAACCTTCCATATGGTTGGTTGTCTAAACAATTAACCGTCACATTTATCTTTTCGACAATCCCAAACTGTGTCGAAAGAACGTTACAGGGGTGAAATTCCCGACGGGGTCATTACGATGCATGCTGACGTCTAAAACACGGGACCTAACCCTTAGATTGCTGGGTAATTTTCTAAAAATAGATTTTTGTGTCGTCTGCTTTCCAAAACCTTTGATATATACTTAATTTTGATGGGGTAAGATGCTTAGAGTAACAAACAGGTTAGATCCAGATCAGCCGCCAATTTACTTGGCGGCTGGCCTAGATCTAACCTGTTTGCATAAGTAATAAGTCGGTTCCAGCACCATAAGGGTTAACCAAAATCATTCAGCGGATGTTCCGCCATCGAAAGAGGCTTTAGTAAGGGCGAATAAAGGTCTCTTTTCAACTAGACTTCCTAGTTATATTGACAAAGGTATACAATATACCCATGGACTAGGGGTCCGGATTATCGAGGCTTCACTGTGTAAAAAAGGCAGACTCAGTCAAAAACGGATAAATAATTGAACATGGTTACCTCGAACGGTTCGAATTTTATCACTTCAAAAGCTACTTTCAAATTGAAAGTGTAGACCTATACGTATTCTGGGGCCATGTCCCGTGCGTATACCCCGCACTAGTCGAGTGCGGGGTATACGCACGGGCCAGGACCCCTGGCTAACCCTACACGCCACTGTTAACGACATATCAGATATAATGCGGTTGGTTGTTACCGGCACATTTCCGTGGCATTTTCCCGTGGTACCATTCAATATTTTCAACATCCCTTTACTGCTTTCCCACATGCTCAACATAATGTAACGTGTACCGGGAAAATTTGACCTATATTAAGATAGAAATCTGACGATTGATGAGCCTAACATGGCCAATGCAATACTGTTGGTTATTGTAGAAACGCAGAAACATTATAGCCTTTGTAAATTTATCTTCTTAAGTGCAAAATGGACGTTTCAAAAAGATCCAAGTAGACAATATTAAGGTAGAATACCCTTGATGCACCACTTTTTCTTTCGTTGGATTACTTCGGTCGTTCTCGGTCATTGCCGGAACAAGTCTGTTTACACGGATCTTTTCCGTGTAAAGAAAAGACTTCCGGCACCGACCGATGTAAACCGAGGTTAATCAAAGTAAACTGACGAGAGAATTAGTTTCAAATTGCCGGATTCTAGGTATTCTACCGTAAGTCCAACTTTGTCGAAACACGTCCCTGGCTCCAAGAGTCATCCCGATGTATTTCCCATGCGTCGACCTTTATCATAAATCAAGGACGGGTTTAGTTATTTAGCAGAACAGTGTAATTACGAATTAGGTTTATGGAGCGTATTTTGGCTATATTTTGTGAAGACACCGTTTTTGTTACCTGTAACTTCAGAGAAATGAATAATTTCAGTGATGTAGTTCTTAACCTGGCTCCTTGAAGACAGAACATAAATAGGGTAAACCATTCATGCTTTTTTGTATATTCCTATATCATCAAATAAAGTTTATGTTATATTTGGAAGTAATTATCTTGATTTGAAGACAAAACTTAAAAAAGGTGAAATTGTACATGCTTTAATGTAAATTCCTATACCATCAACTAAAGTTAATATTTTATTCTAAGTTAATCATCTAAGTTTGAAGACAGAACTTAAATAGGTGAATTCATACATTCTTTAATGTAAATTCCTATATGATCAAATGAAGTTAATGTTATATTTTGAAGTTATTACACTAATGGGGCGTCAGCATCGTTTCTTTAATTCATTAAATGGTTATGTTTAGACGTTAGGATTAAATTTACGCTAGAACCTATAACATTCCATTAAGCATGTGCTTTTAACGAACACTTAAATCCCAATGACTTAGTGTGCCGCCTTTTAATAGACATAACCATTAATACGCTTCCAAAAATCGGTTTCAAGCATTTAACCATTCTGTTAGGTGGTGTTCTATGGTTATCCCAATTGAATTCAACAACTGACGACAAAAAAGCATTTGGACATTATATTTCTCTTTCTTACATTTGACAAACCTTTGAAAGAGGGATTAAAACATACAAAGTGTTATGTAAGATGAATAGTTATTTCTTATTACAATTGAGAAATGCATCAGACTAAAACGTTCTTCTTATTCGAAAAAAGTTGTTTAAACTCTACGGCGGATAGGTTCAACTGGAATTTCGATTCTCATTCTTACTATTTACCTATTATTGTTCAGTTTTGTTGTTATCAAACGTATATAACAGTACACACGAATATATATCCAATTTCTTTAGCTAATTCTACTGACAAAACATTTCTAAATAACTTTATTTCAGAAGAATCACCGCCAAAAGAAGAATATGAATGTCTGAGAGCGGTCTAGCGTTTTGATTATGGTCTCAAATTCAAAATTATTATCATATTTCACGTTTATTGAATTTTGATCTGGCACATAACAGACAGTTTCAATGTCCCTCTGTGTTAAGTATGGATTACTCAAACCTTATAACTGCAAAACATCTCGAATACGACCGATTTCAACGTGTGTCCTCAATGTCTTGTGTTCTTGTAAAGCATATCAGAGACTGCTCAAAAACCCACTCTTAAAGTTAGAATCCCCAAGATGCGCTATTATGAAACTCATTCTTTCGTCGGAATACGTCGGTTGATCTTAGTATACATCGGTACGGCCGGAACTACTTGGTTAAATGGAAATAGTTTCGGCCCAGACTGATGTAAACCGAGAACGACCGAAGTGATCCGACGAGAGAATGAGTTTCAAAGTTGCCAGACTATGCGGATTCTACCTAACCTGGGTTCCTGGCCCATGCATACCCGCATTAGTGCGGGGAATACGCACGGGCAAGGCTCCAGGCTAGATTCTACCTTACTTCATAAAAGGATATGAGTCTTGCATCCTTGGATGTCCGAGTTTGTGGGCAGCTGATAGTGTCTGAAATTGCAATGTATATATACCTTCACCGAATTGCGAATGACTTTGGTTTTAAAACAATCGAAAACAGCAAATCAAAACTGCATTTTCGCATCTTATCAAATTTGCAGAGAAATCATAAAACGAACTCAATGGCAAAATGATACCATATAAAAAGGTATATGAAAAGTGTGACTTAATTACGATAAATTGGGGATTTCCTCTTATTAATGTGCAGATAGAAACATTATATAATGCCCATGTTCTGTATGAAATATGCATTGCAGCAATATTTATATCAATGTCGAATGCAGGTTTTATAAGAATATATACACTTCTCCGACATGTTATGCATACGATATTGTCTTTCCCATTATTTTGAAATTTATTACAAACCCTCGGGAAACTGCCGAGGTTAAAACAACACACACAAGTGAAAAACAAGTGAAAAACAAACAAGCCAAAACCAATAAATACGGAATGGCGGCATCATATATTATCTCAAACCGTTCCTAGCCTGACGAGAGGCTGGCTCAAATTAGACGGCTATTTATCATTTGTAACGGAGAAAGTGAATAAAGTCGACGCTAGAAATAACTCTTGTTTGATGTCTGCTACTTGTTGAGTGTCGTTCAAGAAATGCAAAGTTCGTAGGTGCTCTGTCGCTGGCCCCCTTCCTGACAACTGCATGAGACTTTGAATCATGGGACCATCAGCCAATCGCCCGTATGCCCAAACTTACGAATACACATAATTCATATATGCTAGTAAGAATTGACTTTTCCACTTGGAAAGATATACAATGCAAAACATTAACGCATAATTGATATGCTGCGAACTGAATCTGAACCCCTTCCTTGGAATATTAAATACGATGCGCACACTCTTTCATTTATACAATGCCAAAAACATTTATTGGGATATGACTCTAACGAATACTTAGATACGAAATGGGGAAGCTAGTAATAGGGAAATACACATTAGTCTTGACTTTTTTTCATCATATTCCTTAGAATCTGGGTTTTTCTTTAAAAAAAGATGTTGGTGTCGTGTGCTTCCTAAAACCTTAAATATCTGCTTAATTTTGACGAGGGAAGATACTCAGAGTAGCAAACAGGTTATATTACAGGCTAGCCTTGGCGGCTGGTCTGGATCCAACCTGTTTGCACAAGCACGAATTCGGTTCCAGCACTATAAGTGTTAAAAATTTAGATTTCTTTCTAGTAACAAAGAAATCGGGCGACCTACATGAAGGTGCCCCTCTATATGTTCTCAGTAGACGTAAACAGGGGCACGTTTATAACTATGTAAGATTTGTAGTATAATATTTCTATCACATGTCATAATTTCCCCCGGGATGTTACAGTCGTGGGTAGTTCTTTCTTATACAAGTACCATTTGTTTTCTTCATCAGCATTCGCTTCCTCAATCAACCAAGACTCGGCAAGAACATATGGACAAATAACAATATTGTAGGAGAAACTTTCACCCTAGATATGACTTAATTAAGTGTCGAAACCCTAGATATTAGTACATGTATTTGTCAAGAGTGTTATCTCCTTAGTTATAATTAAAATTTCATGATGATGTGTCTCCCTTCGAAGATTCTGTCAATTCCACCCAATGCAATAACATTGGTATATGGGAAACGTGGAAATGTTTACTTCTGGGGAAGGTTGTGGTTTTCGAACATGGACCGGTGAAGCCGAGGACAAAATCTCTTTTTTGACTGAATCCTCTTGAGTCTTTATAACAGAGATGGTAATTTGGCTAACAAGGATAATTCGGATCAAAAGCACGATAGTACACATTGGAGCATTGCCACATGGTTTCTTAACTGTGGCCCATTTAAAAACTGAGGTATCGCTAAATATGGTGTTCATAACTTAGTAGTTACATGTAGCATGGAACTAAAAGAAATGCATGTTTTTATTTAAAATGATAAAGGTATGTTGCAATTTGATTGATCAAGAATAAAATTTTAAGACAGAGGAATTTCTAGTGGTCAACAACGTTTATGATTACTTCTAAGCATTCCAATTAGATACTGTGGTATCGTAAATTAAAGATGAACTGGGGTCTCCGTGGTCTTACGGTTAGAGGAGTACCAAAGATCCTCATCGGTTAATTGGTTTATCATTAGACATATGTCTTTCAATTATGTAACATGCTACAGTGTACCGGTTCTGCTGTTCAGACTTGACCAAACCCTTATAAGCAATGGAGGGTTGGCCCATCGGTCTCTTACAAGACTACTTTCGTTGATAGTTTTCAAATGAAAATGCTAATTGTAATATCTAAACAGTCATGTTATTTAAATAAGGAAATAAACATGTTTCAAAACTTATATTTTCACTATTACGTATGGTTTTAAATGATATTCAACACTTCCATCTTCGTTGAACTACTCAACGTGGACGCTCATAGGAAATTTGTTATAAGCCTGGTTATTTGACACAAAATGTGTCACCATACACTTATGTACGAGCAGTATTTCTCAGTTCACGGAAATACCCGAGTAGTTACGATTGGCGTTGGGCATCTTCCTTTGATTTTGGGAAGATACCCTTATAGCGAGGAGTAAAAGGCAAAGTTTACGAAATAGAATCAAAGCTACAATAATTTGCTGAACCTGCCTAGCAACGTAAATCTTTTTTTTATCAAATTACTATTCTTTCGAAAAAGACGTTTCACGGTGCAAATAACACCAGTTCTAACGTAAGCTCAGAATACATCATTACTTCCTTCGCTCGTGACTCTAACCGTCTAATTGATATGTCTAAAGGAACACTACTTTAATATGCAATGATCAAAGCTCGGTGGTATAAACCAAACTGGCTTAATTAGCTATACACTGAGACAATCGGAAGAAGAAATAAACAGCGACCCGTCTGGCACTTTTTCATATCTGTTACACATCGAACCATTTACTTCACAGTTACATTTTCAAGGTTAACGGCTATAGACAACTTCTATAATCATTTGATGTTCTTAGAATGATTTGCTCTCAAGCAATTTCGCGTTTAAACAATGAGTTCGATGCTTGTACAAAAATACAGCCAATGTTAATTGAATCACAAGTATTATGTGGAAGTTCCCAAATAATACCAAACAATCGATGGTGATTAAAGAGGCGTTATATTTTTGCAGTGCGGGAAAGCGTTCCTTGTTGTGTTTCTATCAGTTAGATTTTACCTTTTCTGTTATAAGAGGGGGAGAGCAAGGTTCATGGGTGAGATCCCGTAAAAAGCGGGTTCATTGCGACCTTTCATCAATTAACATTCGGAGCGAGTACTGGTTATGATCCAGGGTGCAGAGTCGAGAGTTATTAAAAAATCGAAGTTGTAAGAACTTGTTTCACAATCGATGTAAAATAGATAAATGATAACCATTGAAAAACAAAGCAGCTAAAAGGTTGATATTTATAAGTTGGCAGTACCCAACACTACAGAAGCCAAACACCTCTAAGTTGACTTATATGTATTCTTTGAAGGGGCGTTGTCAGATGGCATTCCGTGTAAAGTGTCA
Source organism: Cerastoderma edule (assembly GCA_947846245.1). Lineage (NCBI taxonomy): Eukaryota > Metazoa > Mollusca > Bivalvia > Cardiida > Cardiidae > Cerastoderma > Cerastoderma edule. The sequence continues at coordinate 13,534,402 of OX401412.1, forward strand.
GCCCGTTACCATCTCACAGCGATACGCCTGTGTGACTATAACGATATATAGTCATACTATTCGTATTAAGGGCGTCCGATAGGGCACAGTTGTTATGCACAAATAACATGTACAAAATGGAGTAAAGAGTAATAAAGAGTAATGATTTATATACTGTTAACCATCAAGATGCAGATTCCTTTGTTAAAAACCACGACTTTAACTCTATTCTAGACTTCAATGAAGAACTAGACTTTCCTATTACTTTAAACGAGCTTCAAACATCGGTTAAAAAGTTAAATACCGGTAAGGCACATGGAAATGATAACATATTAAATGAATATCTAATTGAAACTGTGGATATTCTCGGTTCTCATTTATGTGATATTTTCAATGGTATTCTCGATACTGGTTATTTTCCAGATCAATGGTCTATAGGCAATGTTATCCCTATATACAAAAAAGGTGACAAACAAGATACAAATAACTATAGAGGTGTCACTCTACTTAGCTGTTTCTCAAAACTTTTACAACTATACTTAATCAAAGAATAATGAATTATTGTAACAAACATAACAGTATCTCTGATGCACAATTCGGTTTTAAAAAAGGCAGCTCTACAGTAGATGCTACTTTTGCCTTATTTTCTTTAATCGAACATTATTTAAACCACAATAAAAAACTGTACATAGCCTTTGTTGACTTAAAGAAGTGCTTTGATAGTATAAATAGAAACGCGTTACTGTTCAAACTCCATAGTAAGGATTTTCGTGGAAAGACCCTTAGAATTGTTAAATGTATGTATGAAAACGTAAAGTCTCGAGTAAAACATTGTGGAAATTTATCCGACCTGTTTGAGTACTCGATTGGGCTTAGACAAGGGGAGATAATGTCACCTGTTCTTGTGTCTTTATTCCTTGAAGACCTAGAGTTATCGTTATTTATGAATGGAAATTCTGGTATTTTAATTGATGATCTTGTTTTGATGTTGTTATTATTTGCAGACGACATGGTTTTGTTTGGCGACTCGCCTGATAACCTGCAAAAATGCCTTGATTCTTTGTTACAATATTGTAAAACATGGAGCCTTGAGGTAAATTCCTCTAAAACCAAAGTTATGGTCATTAGAAAGAGAGGTCGAGTAAAGCAAGACGTGAACTTGTATTACGATGGGAGCGTTTTAGAAATTGTAGATCATTTTAATTATTTAGGAACTGTGTTGAGCTATAATGGTTATTTTAATCATAATAACGAATATTTAATAGGTAAAGCCTTAAAAGCTGTTAACACATTGTTAAAACATTGTATAAGATATCATTTAAAACCAAAAACACTGTCTCAATTGTTCGATTCTTTTGTTGGGTCAATCTTGGGGTTCTCCTCGGAAATTTGGGGATTCACCAAATCAAAAACGATAGAAAGAGTGCACTTGAATTTCTGTAGGAGAATCCTGAGAGTGAGAACTAGCACCACGTCTGCAGGTGTTTATGGTGATTTAGGTCGATTTCCACTTTATGTAATGCGCTATTATAAAATTATTAAGTATTGGTGTAAGATATTACAAACAGACAATATTATAATCAAGAATCTTTATATACTATCTTTGTCAGATTGTAACTTAGGGAAGAAAAACTGGGTGTCAAATGTTAAACACCTGTTAGATAACTTTGGATTTTCGATTGCTTTTACAAATACACCAACAATCTGCCTTAAATCGTTTCCAAAACTTTTCAAAAACAGAGTCATTGAATGTTTCATACAAGAATGGCAATGCTCCCTTGAGTCTAGTTCATCTCTTTCAGAGCTAAGATATTTTAAACCTTATTTTGAGTATGAACAATACTTAGACATTTTGCCGCCAAATCTTAGATTCTATTTGTCGAGAATGAGATTATCGGCACATTCTCTAAGAATACAGACAGGGCGTTACACCCAGAATGCTATACCTCGAAATGAGAGATTTTGTATGTGTTGCACAACCCATGACATTGAGGACGTTTATCATTTTATTTGTATTTGTAAAGCCTTCGAAAAAATCAGAAAACAATATATAACTGAGTATTACTATAAAAAACCATCTGTTTTTAAGTTCAATGCTCTCATGTCTACAAATAATGAAGCTTTACTAATTAATTTGGCAAAATACATAAAAACGGCATTGGAGGCACGTCAACTATTCTTAAGCATTCATAATCATACACAACAATCTTAATTACCTATTTTTACTTATTTCTTCACTCTTTGATAATCAAATATTGTTTTACGTGTTTAGTATAACTTTCCTTAAAAACCACATGGTATAATATTTTGTACAAACTATGTATAATATGACTATGTACTATGTACTTGTTTAATAAAATATGTTCTGTTCTGTTCTGTTCAGTAATAAAATCCCCCAGAATACATTTACGTAACGTAGAAATATTTCAATCTTTTTCCGTTGTTTTTTTTAAATAAAGTTAAAAGGGACAAAACATCCAATTATGTAGCTGAAATCAAATCAGAGAGCTAATTAAGAACAAAGAAACTACACGACGAATACTATGTAATTAGCAAGAGAGGACGGCGGTAAAAATTAGATATCTGAAGTAAGCTAAATGCAGAAATCAAGGCAAGGAGCCATCTTATATGCTCAAGATATTTACTGTTTCACTTGACTTAATTTTGTATAAATTTCATGAATTAAAACCTTTATATCTACTTCGGTGATTAACATGTATGCATTTGGCCGGCAGTCATATAAAAACTCAGTGTGCCTATTAACGTTTTTCCAGATTTCCAACATAGTGGATTTGCTTACAATATCTGATATTGGATTGATATGGTGTTGCTAAAATGCTAAAATGTCGTACAATGTCTTGCATATGCGTTTTTATAGACTGGCTCATATCAACGGTGCTCAAAGACCGAGTGGTTAGGGTACAGAATCGACATCGCAAGGCCCTTCCCAATGTGGGTTTAAACCCCGGTGATGCCATTTAGATATTTATGAGAGTTAGTCTCCTTGTTGTCTTACGGAATGCCGATTATTCTACCCGGCTTGATTTGAGTATGTTTTCTACTTCCATCATTATGAACCAGGCATAGAAACAAAAGATGTTGATGCAATGTAAAACTGTTATAAACGTACCAATGTCAAATTCAAGAAAAGATTCGATGCAATGATGTCTGGTCAATATACTGGTTTTATCATATATTGTTATACAACATTCCGTCCTACCAAACATTTACGCACAGCTTATATTTGTCAGAAATTTAAACAAGAGCATTATAGATGCTGGGATTTGTGACAATATGTGAAAAGGTCCTAAGATTAAAAGCAGTACAAATTGGCTAACTGCAATACTCAAATATTGCATTCACTATGCACATGAACCTGGTCTTTTTTTATTTAATATATTTCGACTTGAAATACCATCTGCCAAAAGTTTCTGGAAATTGGAAGAAGCGTTCAGTGCATAAATCTTACTTATATATATCTGCGCGCTCGCGGCAAATGAATTATTGTCTGTGATCCCAATTGCCTAGATAATAATCAAATTTGGAGTCAGCCACTTTACTATCGGAACATTTGTGACAGATTTAGAGAAAAAATACACAGTCAGTATATTTCGGTAGGAATTGGGTAAGGTTAGACATTTCCAGAAAAATGTAACGATTTACTATACTGTCATGGGGTTTTGCTGGTAGTACTTTTTACGATTTACATATAACAATAGTATAGGCCTGTATTTGAATGTGCTTGTTCAAAGATAAGAAAGTTTGATAGTCAAAATAGAATGACATCGAAACAATGCAGTCTCTGTATTGTTGTTTGATATTTAAATGAAAACATCTATTTAAATCATGATAATATCAGGAACCGTCAATTCATCTTAGATTGTACAATTTATATTCGATATACCTCAAAAGCAGTTTCACGTTTTTTTGATAAAAATACATATCAAGTCACTATATACACACTTTAAAGTAAAAAATGAAGATCATGGAAAAAACCTTGGTTCTACTAAGACAAACTCACTCTGTCCTCATATTTGCCATGTTTCTATGGAAATAACACTTCCTCCAAAATACTAAACAACTAGTTGAAAATTATAGAGGAAATCGTTAAAGAGAAACCGTCGATATTTGCACGGAAGAATTGAATTGAAAACAGATTAGGCCGCCAAAGAATACATTGCTTCAGTTAGTGTGTCAATCTTAGTCGTCCAATCTTTTCTACTGTTATGTCTTAGATGATTTCCATATTGTATCTAACGCAAGACCATTATACATGTACGTTAATTGTATGAGGGAAAGAACCAAACACATTCAAGGCAATCGTCTCTTCCCGAGGAGGGGGGAACATTGTTTAGTGGTCGTAACATCTGCAATTAAAACAGCAATAGAAATGTCTAACCCCACACAAGGTTTGCTGTGCACTTCTTTGTTTACAGAAGAATATGTATTACTTTTCACAAACATATCTTTAGCTTAATCAAAAGGTGCTCTGCAATCTGACTCATAACCTTCATGTGAATATGATGAGTTAATGAATACAATAAAAAGGAGTATTATCACCGAATCATTACTAATACGTTGTCTGTTTTATAAAGTGTATGTTCACTGATAACAAGAAGGGTTGAATAACCTAACATTTTGCAGTTACACTTTAATAGCTAATCGATGGCGTTCAAGACAAACGAGGAATTTGAAACCATAACCAAATGTGAAACAAATTAATGATATAGATACAAATGTTCCCATTAACAAATGAAATGCAACCATCTACACAAATTCTCTCAATCCCTATCGCCAATATGTAGCGTTATATTCGAAAGAGCCATAGAGAGGACGGGTCTACCTTGAGCAGTCATCACGTCACATGTTCTCCAAGTTCTAAAAATTAGCCTGACGGTTTCCCCCAGGGGGGCAATTAGCCATGCGATTTTGACAGGTTTGTGCTGATCATCTCTAAAGACACCGAATGTTGTCTCCGTGTCTCGAAACTGCGGAGCAGATATTGACGTCAATATGGTCTAGTTTGGGCAAGATGTTGCAACGATGGGTACTGTAAATACATCTCCCTTGATATATACAGTTGAATGACTTTTTTGCTAAAATTTTAGGAATGTCTATTACAATTGACAAAAATTAACGTATCTATTTCTTCGTTCTACAGGGTATAGGCGCATTTTCAAAATGGCTGTATACTTATTAGTTTTAAGATGCTGTTTGAATAAGGTTTTTGTTTGGTCATGTCTTCTTATTTGACATGCTTTGGTTAAACAATGCTACCGAAATTTGATGCGTACTTGTATGGCACTTGGATGAGTTTAATCTGACAAACTTGTAGATTTTACACTTTAAACCCACACGAACATAGCAGCGTTTTAATTGGAAACGAAGAAACCATGGAGCAATGACTTCAATAAAGGTTCGAACGAATATTGTTCAAGCATCCAGGTATCAAGCGCAAAATCGATGTTTACGGCTCAATGTCAACTATCCTTTGTTCAAAGGGAGATGCATTGTTCACAGTGTAAAGCAACTCAAACATCGACAGTTATAAACTGTAATGGACTTAGGGTATGACAACCTCTAATGTGTTTCCTCTTAGCTTACTCTTTACTGTGAAGTGTAAATGTCTTTTGACAAGACACTTTTTGTTAGCCTATTATTGACACATAACTATGGGAACATATGCAATGACAAAAGTGGGTAAGCACTGTGTATTATTGGAAGAACAAGACGCATCTTTCTCTCGATTTAGGCTTTGTCTATTTTCATATGTATTTCTATATATAAAAAAAGAAGTTTCCCGTTTTACGTACAAATGCATTGTCTGATTCAAAGAAGGAATACTGTTTTACAGAGATAGCAGTTCATTTAAATTGAACAAAATAGAAAACAGGAATCATTACCGTTCAACAAACAAATCATTTTAGAATTTCTTTTCATTTGTATAACAAAGCTGTGTTAACTTCTGTATGTATTTATTGCCTGAATACGCAAGGCATTCGTGCATTTCTACTTTTACAGAGACAGAACATTATTTTGAGTGGGGAAAACGTGTATTTCCTCGCATTACAAGACAAACCAATATCCACGTTTGACACTGCAAGAATAAACAACAATATAACGAGGTTGCTGCTCTAACGAACAAGTTGTTCAATCACAGAGGATGCCATGTCACAAAACTATGAGCGCAATCTCAGTAAACTTAACATGTGTAAAAGGGTTAAACATCCAAGCTAAAAGCCGCAGCAAAATCAGAACTAAGTATTTTTCAATAATAAACACGTATCTTGGGTTACAGTATAGATTGGCTTTAGATTCCACCTTTTTAGACCGTGATACAGTTTTGTTACGTTGGTGATTGTGCGTGTCAATGCTAAAGACACGCATTTAAAAATCGTGTACACTATATTTCATTCCGAGCTATTGGCATTTTTACGACACAGACACATTGTTTCAGTGGTGCTTGGTGAATGAATAATTTTACAAAGACCCAAGTCGGATTGATTAGTGACCAGGCATGCGTATCGGAAACGCGACGCATGAATTAGCATAAATCGGTGCGCAACCTACAAACTCTTTAGACTCGCTTTAACAAAAGAAAAACAAACGGAGAAGTGAAAACTCGTATTCCGAGAAATTATCCTTTTGTCAAACTGAGTTCTATAGTTTCCTGTGGTAGATGCATGGGACAACGCGAGGTGTCATTGAGTAAAGGGTTGTATAGCGCTCTCGTTGATGGATACCACTCTGTTGCACTTGTAACGTTTGTATTCTGCACACTTCGATTTCAATAAAAAAACATTTGTGTCGAATGATTAATTTGTATTACGGAGTAAACTCAGTAAATATATACAAATAGGTGCCTTGCCATTCTCTATGAGTAAGGTTTATCACCTATTGAGTAAACAGTTGTTATTAAAGATAAATCTCTGAGAAAATGTTATAATGGAGAAATGAACATCGTAAAAGAAGAAGACGATGCTGGTCATCAGCAAATTATAGTGCGGCCTCAATTGTTTTCATGCATATGGGATAAGACCCATTACTCTGTAATACCTCAGTAAGAGCAACTTTTCTTTAAACCAATGAATTGTTTTCATAATCATATAGGAACTACAGTCAAACTTGTGTTAAGAGGCCAGCCTATGGGACAGAGTAAATTGGCTGTTTATGATAGGTTGGCTGCTTAACACAAGTTGATGTACACTATAAACCTAACAATGGGACTTTCTGCAGTGGTTGTTTAAGGCAGGTTGGCTGCTTAAAAGGATGGCTGCTTAACACAAGTTAGACTGTATATAATCTTTGATAATACTTTTGTTGTCTCTTATTAATAAGTTGGTAATGTCCTACTTAACTATACATGTACTTGGAACGGGTTAATACAAACAAATCCGTACAGCTATTTGGATATTCTGTTAACAAATCAAATATAAAAAAAACAAGGATCAGCTCAAATCGTTTTTTTGTAACATATTGTCCACGTAATAGCAAGTTTCTGTGGTGCTCTGTGGAAAGAAGTGTTTCAATGTTTGGCATCACCATCAAAATAAACACCCACTAATGGATTCCCCTTTTATCATTCTCTACAACCCCGGTGTATGTTCTGCAATATAGACGCTTAAACGAGGTATTAATGCGAATTACTGAGATGGCATTCGTGCTTCCTCGTCCGTATTTTTAGCACAATTCCACTAACAACAGTTCGCCTTTTTAACTAGGGAAGCGTGTGACTATGCCGCTTTTAGCAAACCACAAGCCTCCTTCTTTGGTTAACTGCGTAGTTAAATTCAGCAAAATTCAGCGTAGCTAAATATATACCACCTCCTCCCATTCCATCCTCCTTTATTGAGGTTGAGTCTGCTATTCCTGTTAGGTACAACTCTTAGAACATCTTTATGTAAATTCATGAGCTGGGGTGTTTCTAGCGGATATTTTGTAGCATATACGGCTACAAACCTCATAAAGGCAGTTGTCCAAGTATCAATAGTAGTAATTTTCCTGGACTTATGGGAAGGTGTTAAAGAAATCTGAGAATTACCATCCATTTGCAAGGAAAATGTTGGAGGGTTATTTAAGTTTGAATTAATCGTGTGGGGAAGGAGACAAGCTAAATCAATGAATTCATTTGCCCAAATTTGTTTCCTTATCCATTTAGATATTTGAGCCATGATTGGCGAGCTGATTGGTTCTGCAACTGCAGAGGGTGTGCCATTACCTGTAATTTTCGTTGAGTGAGAAATCTCCGGGACATCGCCCTCAGAGTCCGAGCTTGAGGACTCATAATGTTGACTGGGAAACCGATTGCGCATGCTCTCTTCGGGGTTAATGGAGACAGTTTGTGTCCTTGAGCGATTCAGAGTCAAAATTGACCGTTGGTTGTTGGAGTCTTGTTGGTCTTCGTCAGTGTCCGAATGGTGCATTGAAATCACAACACTATTTGAAGAACTTCCAGATGTCGATGGATGGTTCCCAACATCTTCATCAATTCGAGGTGTTTGGGCTTTCTTTCCAGATGTCGATGGATGGTTCCCAACATCTTCATTAATTCGAGTTGTTCGGGTTTTCTTTGCCCGTGTCCGAGTGGAAGCTTTAGTCGGGCCAACAGATTTTCTTTTCATCTGAAATAAACCGACCAACATGTAGGTACCGGTCCGTTCTATTTTACAAACGGAAAGACGCAAAAGGGTCTGTATGAAGGGCTTTTACAGCAGACTATTTCGCCATACCTATACACTTAACAAATATCACCCTTCCTTATAAAGGGGGAAAGCACTGCTATATAAATGAGTATCGTTAATGACAATTTTCACCATGATTGTATAGGCCAAGCACTGCAAGACCTTCACAACATATTGCACAGCTTATAAAGACACAACAGTATGAGCAATCATGATATACAGACTGCACACAAATAAAACAATAACTATTTGACCTTAAATAAAGATTCATATTAACATGGATCGGACATGCTCGAACCAAAATATTTCTTTTACTATACTCACTGCGTCATTCTGGTCATGCTCTGCATTGACCTGTGCTTATTGTATATACACATGTAAATCGGGGATGTGCACTGCACGATATCCACAAATATGCTCATAGAAAAATACGCACTGCGTAATGAGGGACATGCACTGCACTGACCCCACGAAATCTGTCATAGAAAAATACGCACTGCGTAATGAGGGAAATGCACTGCAATGACCCATGGAAATATCATAGAGAAATACGCACTGCGTAATGAGGGATATGCACTGCAATGACCCCACCAAATATGTCATAGAAAAATATGCCCTGCATAATGAGGGACATGCACTGCGTTGGCCCCACAAAGTATGTCATAGAAAAATACGCATTGCGTAATGAGGGACATGCACTGCATTGGCCCTATAAAGTATAGTCAACTCCATAATGTGGGACATGCACTGCACTGTACCCACAAATATGTTCTATCAAAAATGAAAAAAAAATAATAATAATAAGCACTGCATAATGTGGGACATGCACTGCAGGAATTAATTCAAAGGAACGTACGCACGGCGTAGCTTGGGACATGCACCGCATTGACCCTACGAATTCCTTAATAAATCGCACTGTTCAGTTTGGGATATTCACTGAATCGACCCTACATAAGCAGGGCTAGAACCCTGTCGGTCGGCTTTGGTGGAGCAAGAAGTCAATTTTAGATAAAAAATGAAATACTTAAATAATGATTGAAGTAAATGAACCAACTTAACTGGTTTATATGATGGTTGAGCATATTGCTGCAACAGAAGCTGCCCGGAGATTTGATAGCAACTTAAACTGTCCATCCCTAGACAGATGACAACCGTCCGCACAGAAATTTCGTCTCTTTGTTTCGGCTGACCAGAATCCTTTCATCCTCCATAAGTGGGACTTTCCTGGAAATCTTGATTTCAACAAGGTATCGAGACGCACATTTAGCCTGTCCACACGTTCATTGAACCAATCAATGTCAACTGGGAACCGTGTTGGTTTACTCGGCTCGCAACGATGCAACACTTGACCAACAATCACTCGAGTCACGGATAATTCCAACAAGGCTTTATGGACCAACTGACAAATGCCTGAAGCGACGTCCTCAATGGTGATGTCGGGTTTGTATAAATCGTTCGTACCCACAAGCACCACAAGAATGTCTGGTCCAAAGTCTTTCACCACTTCCAGATTCGATATCAAACGATTCACGTTCGCCCCAGGATATCCAGAGTATTGCACCAACGGAAAATTATGCAGTCCGAGATCGTAGCGAAGGTTTTCCTCATCACGAATAAACAAACGCAGTCGAGATACAAAGGAATGACCGAAGATCTGTATCTTAATGGGCGCGGCCATCTTTCTTTTTTGTAAACACAAACAATGTCCAACGTTGAAAACTCTAAAAGAACTGTCACTAGACGGTTGCCACAATAGGGATGGATCCTACTAGGTAAAACAGTTAATACACTATGTAAAACACGCAACGCTCACCTTTATAGTGATATAATTAAGCAGAGAATATATATATTTAGCTACGCTGAATTTTGCTGAATTTAACTACGCAGTTAACCAAAGAAGGAGGCTTGTGGTTTGCTAAAAGCGGCATAGTCACACGCTTCCCTCTCATTGGTCAGATTATAGTAAACAAGAACGTCATTGGTCAGATTAATAAAAACAAGTTTACTCCATTTAGTAGTAGTAGCTATTAATTAACCGAACAAGCTTTTCCATTCCATAAATTATTTTATGTGTGCATAAAATATTATATATATAAATCATAGCTATAAGTATGCACGAAGAAGAATATTAGACAGTGGAAACAGTGTAACAACATGAGGAACTATCCGATAAATTCTGAAGACAATGTGTTACGTTTCATTTTGCCTTACGTTCTCCAGTCTGCAATTCCTATATTCAATTAGATCCACTCAGAAAATGGTATCAAAATATACAGGTAAGATATATTGTTTGAAATGAGATAGGTTTCATATCGGAACGTTTTATCCTTTGAACGGGTATCAACTCGAATTTTGTTACAAAGATATACATGTGAGCCAGTACAGAAAAGAAAATGCCACTTTGATAAAATAAAGACATTGGATGCATTTAAATTTTCCAGCAAGCTTATGTCAAACAGAATTGAAATCCTATATCCATTGTCTTTTACCTAAATATTCGTTATTATCGTACGCTGATATCAAACTATTTGATATATACATGTAGATAATAATCTATACATTTCAAGATATCTTGAAAATGTGTAAGAAGCTTTATGGTTGGCGTAGATTATTGTTAAAGCTTTTAAAGGCCTATTGTAATGTTGAAATAAGGGATGCACGGGCGATCGTGCGTTGCTTTAATTGAGGAGTATGACAAAACACATTTGTTAAAACATAAGGGTATTGGATTATGTCAAGGCTAAAAGAAGCAACACACGTTAGATGTACTTCTTCCATAATTTGAATAAGAAAACGATCTAGGATCCAGAGGAAACATTAATAGGTAACAAACAATATCCTCTACAGAGATATATCTTCTTTGTTTTCATACGCTTAACCTAAAAGAGGCAACTTCATCTAATACCAACGGCATACAATTCATTGAATATTGAAGAAACAGATCAATAGAAAATGGGAACAAAAAGGTGTGTCTGTTCTGATATAAACATTATAGGTATTAGAAATCGTCTCCATGGAGTAAACAAACATAACAACCGCATAACAACGACCAATTAGTGAGACATTATATCGTAAAGACGAATTCCGTTCCTTAAAGCAACACAAGAGAGAAAAAACACACCCGCTTCCCCAGCAAATGGGTCTATGTGCCGGTGGTTATTATCGTGTACCAGATTGGATGATGAATTTAGTAGGTTGTAAATCGGGAGGCTTTGATAACAATTTTGCAGTTTTCAACAATGTTACAGATATGTTACGATAGTAATCACTAATAGACACCAGGCAAACCAATCCAGGACTCGGTAACTACTACAAATAGATTTCTTCAATAGTAAGACGTAATGGAAAAACGGTCGAATATACCTGCTTTGGAAAGGCTCTTTATGCTAAGTCGTTGTCTTGAATTATATAAAAATGCAATCTAGGCTTGGACAGGGTGTTGCAGTTTCTAATAGTGTCAAATATATATGTCATGACGGTCACTCTCAAACACTGTTCTTACATGTACATGTACCAAGCAAGGGATTGGTAACCAATACAAATACATCTCTAGAGGAGTAATGTCTAATGGAACACTTTTGCAAAGACTTGATATTAAGATGTCGAAGTCGGGAGCACTGTATGGTAAAATATATGCACCCCAATCAGAAATCACTCTCATTGTATAAATACCAGTCCACATTAATCTGTTGCTCTGATATATTCATCATGCCCATGCATTTGGGAATTTGGCGTATTAATTCGGTTATTTTTCATCGATTCTGGAGTTTCATGGACATTATACTTGTATTTCACTCATTCGACGTAAATGGTTTAACAGTGTTCTGTAAATACAAACATTGTAGCAAAGTGATAGATGATTCGTTATCTATTTGTCGTAGCAATTTCATTATCCGCTGACTATAATTCCTCTTTAATTGAAATGGTAATTAATATGAAGGTATCTCGAAAGTGGATAGGGAATTGATCTAAAGTAAGATAGTCTATGTTATTAAAAAATGACTGATTAGACATTGTAGTAAGACATAGTTTTCTCGGGTACCAGCCCAATATCGATGTCGGGGAAGTTCAAAAGAAGAAAGGAATGAAGCAATCATTCGCCAAAATAAACTATCAGGTAGCTGAGCTAACACCTGGAATACGTATAAACCCGTCGGGATGCTTAAGAAGATGACTACGTCGAAGCTACTGGGTAAGTCGCAGATATTCCTCATTCAAATGTTGTCTTCATCTTCCCGAAATAATATTCCGTCCCGCTGTGCTTCTGTGCAGCGTTTTACTTAACATTTTACGCTAAGAATTCGCGTGTTAAAAAAAAGGTTTCCACCTTATTTCAATAGTGAGATAAGCACTATTGCAAAGTGACAGATCATTGGAATCGCCTCTCCAAGACGCTTTCAATGATGTGTCACATTACAATATTTCTCTTTTATTCATGATGCTATTGATGTATTTAAGATTTATACAGAGACAATAATTCTTCTTAAGTCGTTTAGTGAAATGGTACTCTGTTGAATAAAAATGATGTACAAAAAACAGTATTAAAGGCAAGAAAGAGAGGAGTTATTCAATTTTCGACTCATCTAAAATTACACGTACAAATTTATCAAATTAATAGCTCAACAAGATCACACTTTTTTAACTATAAAAACGAAAGTAGTTATTTACCTTTAAGAGTGGTTATTCCATCTGCTAATCCAACAATTACACGTGTATCGATCTTAACCTGACTATCTACGGTATAAATCACTCTTGTTAACCTTTATCCCCATATAATGACAACTTGTGATTGATCAAAATTAACAGCACCAACAACAGACAATACTTATAAAGCATGAACCATAAGTCTTTTTGCAATCAAGAAAACATTATGACGCAATGAGTAAATGTCTTGTCAGTTAATCCCTTTCTAAAGCAATCCTTTTCGTGTTGTCTTGTAGAATCGTCAAAATGAGGTAAAACGAAGTTAAGTCCCACGAAATACCAATCATTGTTGTCTATGATGAGTATGGGTATTACACCTAGGTCGAAACATTCATGACCAGGGGCCCGTTTTACTAAACAACTTACGGAAAATGTTTGCGTAAGTCATAATTGATTAACATGGATAATATCTTCAATGAAAGTACAATATTGCAATGTGACACGTCATTGGAAGCGTCTCGGAGAGACGATTCCAATGATGTGTTACTTTGCAATATTGCTTTGCCAAATATTGAAATAAAAGGACTTGTTGTTTTAGACTTACGCAAATCTTAAGCGTAAACTGTTTAGTAAAACGGGCCACATGGTTGTATATGACTTATCAAACAGTATAAGGATTGAACAAACGTAGATATCTGAGTGTATTTATGTTGGTAAATAAATAACGCAGGTTAGAAACCAGAATGTTTCACAGGGCAATCTGACTGGCCAATGTTCCATATAGTTGGATTGGTTAGTATATCTATATGCCGTGACTTCTCTCCATAACACTAATTAAAATCTTCTTACAGGATCAATGGTATCAATAGAGCAGAACTAGATTATACACACCATCAATGTAACAGCGTTAATTGTCATCCTATACTTGCATAGTACGTCGTCCTATCAAGGATGACTCTTTAGACGTTTGAGTGATTATACGTATGACGTGCGACGTGAGAAAACCCACCTTATGGTTTAACGTGCAATAATCGATAAATCGCTGTCAAAGTGACGTCATTTATTACAGCGTTGTTTAAGTTTCCCCGCTGTTTTCAAACGCGATATTGTTTGAACATTCTTTCTTTAATCCCTCGAATAAATGTTCCAGTCTTAGAAGGAACTGCAGTTAAGAGTAAAAATCATTCTTCATTTATTTACTATGTATAACATTTAGATCTAGACTACTATGATACTCATTTTCATTGAAATCTCAGCCGCGATCGGGAAAGTAAATATATCAACAATGCTACCGACAAATCTTTTCTCATTCTTATATACATGGTTGAATCAAGGTTTTTTTAAACTCATTTTCTATTGAATGCGTGACTACATGTAAAGTACGACATATTGCCTGCAGATTATCAGTCAATTCTTCAAGGATTCGATTTTAAAAACCGTGATTGTAGCAAAACTTACTACGTACCGCGTCGTTATGTCTAACAATAAGGTTATTGAGTTTCTTTATTCGCTTTCCTTTAAACAACTATTATATAATTGATTTGTATAAATGTTTTACATGTATACAGCTGTATTAAGATTAAAGTTACCCCTATGTTTAACAGTTATGTCCTTGGATTTTAGGAATTAGAATCATTCTTATCAAACCACTTCGAAATGACATCAACCATATGTCAGAACTTGTTTGAGGATGTTTTCAAGGAAAAACGACAGCGGACACCCAGTAGTTGATAACGGTAATAAATTTAGTGAATCAGTGGTCGGGCTAGCTCATATGTTGCGTCCATTAGTAAGGATGGGTCATTTACTCATTGTGACTTTAATACAGATCAGGAACCCTATTCTGGGGATGTTTGCATCAACGAGTGTGGTCAAGGATGTTAACTTAAGTACCAAACAAATTATGTTCTGTCGTTCGTCCTCTAGCCTCGTAAAATCAGGAAAAAGATCTGAAAGTCATGACACTCTTACAGATCCTGGTCACGGAGCTTGAAAAAGGCGGGGCAAAAAGGCAGAGATGTGGAACACACTTCCTTGAAAATGGAATAGTTGTTTGTTGTGATACGTTACCGCTATTTCACGACATATCCATTAATAATATGAAGAAGCTCCAAAACAGCACAAAGATTCGAGCACTCCACATTTGACTTAAGTCAGAGCGTGAGCCTCCCACACTATGTCCGACCAACGGGACCGCTCTATTCTTTTCCTTAGAAAAATTCAACTTTTTGGAGTCAGCATTAGTCTCCAGTCAAAGCAAGTCAATTCCCCAATAGCTGAGAATCAGAATATCGGGCAATATGGAAGCTAGACACACGGAACAGAGTCTGTTATCTCCATGTAGAACTGGGAACTGGAGAATTGTGAATGAGGTCACGATGCATGCTTTATCAATGCAGACAACTGGTGTGGTCCGCCACATATCTAAGTACAGACAAAAGTCGTTCCGGAAGACTTGCGCGTTTTATGTTGTTCATTTTCTTTTGACTGACATTGTTTTAATAAGTCATTTCACCATTCTTTTTATTAGTATGTCACACCTTAACAGTTGCATGCTGCCTTTGATGAAAAGTGTCCTCCATCGGTTATGACATACAAAAAACATGGCTAGTTTTACTGAATACGGTGACATGACTGTATCATGACATGTACTTTATCACAGTGATATATAGACAATAGATGGTTAGTCTCGTGAATCGGTAATGGTATCGGGCAAGGCGTAGGAATACTATTCTGTGAGCCGAATGACAATCGGATAATTATCCGAAGCCTATCCCGATAACCATTCCTACACAAAGACACAAATCATCTATTTTGTTTACCCTGTTAGTGATATGGATTCAAATTAATAGTAAAAACTGAAAATAAAACATGAAAAAAGGGAAACAAAGCTGAAAATCGACATTAAGCGACAGTTAACAGGTAGAGAATGGCGTCATATGCCATAACGTATCTATGACATCATGATTCGTCAAACGGCTGCATGTTACATGTATATGGTTAGTGCCCAACATCACAATGTTATATGGCATCCGGTTATCGGTCTGTGATTCGCACTGCTGACCTTGATAAATTTGGCTCTTGAGAAAACGCGATCTGCCTCACTATTGACCTCTTTATCAATTTGATTATGCATTTCAAGATGTATAATATAGACTTTTATTTTTTTCCCAATGAACAGCTTACACTGTATTTATTTTGGGGTAAAACAATAAGTTTGTCGTTGGCTACCTTATTTGGATGATGATGACAGGGCAGTCAAGAACGATAGTATACCACATGCACGTTTTATGTAGGTCTCGGATTCACAACTCTTTTTGAATTGACACATATCTTCTTTTCCAATATGGGCAAATTGTCTTCAATCATTGACTGTAGGTCAATAATCGCAATATAACACATATATACTCCGCAATTAAACAAATGTACACGCTTTTTAAACATTATTGAAACGATCGACACATGCAGCTCTGTGTTTTATGCGTATACTAATGAAAGGGATTGTCTTCAATAGAACTGGTCATACATTGTGTTTAGTTAACTTTGTATTAGCTCACATAACGTTTAAGTGTCATCGCATGAAAAAAAGAAAAAAAAACACTTTTAACCATGCATTGCGCTTAGATGACAATAATAAATAAGCCTTGAATTTGACATCACATAAAATACATTTTAAATATATTTTATTTTGTTTCTGAATTGTTTACTTTCAAGAATTATTGTAGAAAAAGTCGATCAATTTCAAACATAAACAGGATGATCTGTTCGTTGTCTATCGTCTTACGAAAAACAATCTGAATCTTCAAGCCTCATGATGAAGATTGTTCAATGTTAATAGAGCGCGTTTCAATCGGCAAGGGAAGCAAACTTTTCATGGAACAGAACGACATGCTTTACAAATAAATATTCCCTGATTTCTTGCAATCTACCATGCGCCATTAAAAATGTACCAAATTATATTGTTAAAACAATCGGTTCTCGAGAAACAAACATGTAATTTGTACTTCTCAGTCAAGCACGTCGATAAGTTTCCATAATCAAGCCCAGAAATACACGCTTAGGACATTGTTTTACACGGGAATTACAATAAATTGATTAATTTTGGGATAATACAGAAACGTGTACTGTTAAGCGTGTATAAATCCATATCTGTCTGTGATATCCCGACCAATTTTTCCATAAAATTGCTAGTTGCAATCGGTCCGACACAACCGAAGTCGGTCCAAAACCGGCATTTTCTTGATCTCTGGCGAGTAGTGAAAAAGAAAACAATTCTGCCCTTTTCAAGTAGTGACCTGTTTATTTCGAAGGTTTGACACAAACTACAGTAAGTCATGTCAAAAGGGAGTATATCCTTTCGTTGACCCAGAGACATATGTCTCTGGTTGACCACTAGATCTGTACTGTTTAATTTCCTTTGATGTAAATATGAACCGATTTAATTGGAATATTTATTATTTTGAATTAAATCTAAACACGATTGTTTTGTTTCCTAAGCTTAAGCACTAGGATTAACTAAAAAGGTGTTTCCGTAAAATGAAGAGCTCAGAGGTGGAAACTCCAAAACTCAAACGTCGATTTAGATTACGTCGTTCGCCAAAAAGCTGACGTCGCGTCACTTGCGTGATATTTCACTACTTACCTGACGTCTTTGAACGGTTATAGGAACCGTATTTTCTGTCGCATTTACATGAGACTTATATCATTTTAACAAAGGCAAATCGAACTAAAATAATCGCTGAAAAAAACGAAAATCGAAAATTTTGGTCATAAGGTGGGTTTTCTCACGTCGCTCCCCATATGTATTGTTCTAATTCGATTCTAGTATCGAAACTATGGACATTAAGAGCAATTTGTTTATATTAAAAAGCTCACAGCATAATAGTTGCCTGTAGTTATCATGGAAATGGGGGAAGAAGCCTTCACGAGGAAGACAGCCTGTTCCTATAGTAGTACCTTTCTAAGCAAAGAAAGCTTATGCTACATGATCCGACATTTTAAAAGTCGGCATCCTAACCCATTTAGATTCGGACAGTATAGAACGCCTCGTTAAATATTCGTTAAATATAGCAATAAAAGACGAAGATAAATGCTATAAAACCTTTGCTATTGATTTGGTTTGGTAATTTGATATGATGGCTGGATGTCATTGTTGGCCTGACCTTTGTACCATATATGAATACACCTACCTATCTATCTATGAAATCCTCAATTACACATAGTATGTTTGGTATATGAGATTGTACGAAAACGTTGAGAATTACACTACTAAATTATGCATGACGTGTTCCATGTACAGGTCATTCAAGTAAGTTGTAAATACCTTGGACTTACCGACCCCTTGCTTCGTAATTCCAGACCCAGACTCAGCATGCAGTTGAAAATATGAGAAACCAATGTGAGAAAAGGGGAAATTGCTTTCAAAGAACATTTTGCCCTTTTTTCACGTTGGATTTTCAGTTAAGAATGAGCAACTTGTCCTTTTCTCACAATTGTTTCAATGCAATCCTACAAAGAAGGTGTTGGTTTTAAATCATTTCATTGTCGTATGCATGTTTTCAATTCTGACCAGTCACAATTCATGAATAAATGAGTAACAAACTCACCAGAGTAAATACTCACACAATATACAGCAGCGATCAATAGAATCCAAATAAATGAAATTGACACATCATTGCGGCCCGTTAATCATTTCTTAACCAATACCTTTGTAAATACCGTGTTTACACGTTGTGAAAGAGTTTCATTCAGAACGATATAAAGTATCGGTTTTGTGTTTGCTTTTGTAACGGATTCGTACAATTCCTACATGAGAGATCAATAATAATAAAGTGTTTATATTATACTATTACAAAGTCACTCATTTTTCTCATGCCTGAGGCATTAATTGGTATGTTTGTGGGAGGTATTTCTGAAATGAATCACCCGACGTTTTTGTATAACTACAATAATAAACACCAAAATCGCTTTTACGTAAAGGGAATTGAGTGTAACAAATAAAGAATTTGTATTGAATTGAGTGATGCTAGAGAGAAAACAATGTAAGATATAGAGAAAATGCTCGTCGTGAGCAATGTTTACTTTTGTCATATATGCTTTTGAAGGCCCCTAAAGAGGATGTGTTAAATCATACATATGTGAAGAAAAAAGGCTAAGCTTCGTCAAAGTGTAATTTTACCGTGTCATTCCAGTTGTCCCATCTTTTCTGTTTAAAAAGATCGAAATAAGAGTCAGAAAACCCCTTAAGTAACGAACCCTTAATGAGGCCGAAAGAGTGGAGCAAAGAGTCAATATAGTTCAAAAGTGTGACCAAAACTTGGGCTATTTGATAAGAAAATAGAAGACGACTCAGGAGTATGAAATAAATATATTTATACGATTACATTGCGTAGAAAACAAAGCGACTAATAAACAAATTGCTCGCTGCATGTATTTTCCTATTTATCCACGGTGGTTTCTTATGTTATGTGTTGCATATGTTTGTCGAAGCACGCTATCAAGAAATAAAGGCTCCAAGTTCGGGTTGATGTTGTTGTCGTTCATTATAAAGACAAAAGACGGCCCCTAAAGAAAGAACGGAGCATATTTTACAATATTGCGTAGAAATCATTGTGAATAACGGAGAATTTGCTGGCCACAAGCAATTTATTTTTTCTCCAATCGTGTTGGTTTTTCAAGTATTTTCATGCAGGTGTGTCAAAGCATGACATTATGGAAAAAGGGATAATTCCAATTCTACATTTTACATGTGGGACAATCGTGAATTGATCACGGATTGGACGTTTGAAGACATTGTACTATCGTTCATGCTAGACTAAGTAACATTATTTCATGCGTATGTTGTGACGTTTTGCTATATAGAATGTTGTTGTTTTTTCAGGCTGAAGACTGAAACAGAATGCAGAAGGATCTGAAGCAACTCCTGAATTACAATGCACCTTTAAGAGATTATAAACTTAAAATTCTTATTTAAATCGAAAGGTCGCATCTCGCATTTGTTTAAGGCAATACGACTATTTGACATACTAACGAAGAAACGTATTTTTAAGTTTTTATTTGATTGAAACTTGTTTTCTAATTCTTTTTACGTGTTTTGTTAGAAGACAAAGTTTGTGTGGGATGTTTTAATAAGCAAAAACTGTTTTCAAATCAAATATCAATATCTGCTCTTCTGCGAAAATTAATTGAAATTCCGCACAATCAATTAGAAAACATTTCCCAGTTGAGACGGGGAATTAAAGTGAAAACTCTTTGAAGTTTCTCTATTGAAATGATGTTAACCAATGCAATCCAATATACACACGGAAATCTCGTGTAAATAATTACAATGTTTCAGCTTTCCATCACTTAACCTGCGGGATAATTTGAAATAATCCTTAACAGTACATGTCAAACCCCTTTCCACATATGATTACAATTAAGTTACCTTTAGAAATGTAGCAAACGACGGACTTAAACCTGTTACGAAAGAAAAATAATCTTCGTGTTGAGCAACATCTTCGTTCGTAACAATGGTTTCTGATCCGAATAACAATAAAATCGGTTAGGTTTAGTTCATATGTTTCCTCGCCTTCCACGTTTTTCACTTTGGATTATTCTCTACACACTACTTTAGGCTATGCATCAATTTAGATGGTAAAGATGGTCTTGAATTAGGACGTAGTTGTTACATTTATTAAAACTAATGCAAAGCAATGGATTAACTTCACAAATCCCCTACAAACTCATCCTGAAATTCGCGTTGACATTGACGACATAGTTCTTATGTTCAGGTTATCCCTCCGCAAAAATATTTCTTTCTAATGAGAGAAACATGGACAATGTTCAATTTCTTTTCATATGTGACCTGCAATTATTTTCAGTTTGAATGATAAAAGAAACTTGACTGATGCAGAGATTACCGATGGTGGGATTTGATTGGTTCATAGCCTGAAAACACCTTCTTGGGAGGGAGTATTGTGGATTTATACAAATTTTTACCGAATTAAGAAATACAATGTGAAAGTGGTATAGCAAACAGTTCGTGTTTATTATGTTTATGTTTGTCACAAAGGCTTTCTCTTTTACATCATTAACCGGTGTTTAAATCACGTTGATCACGTGGTTTGGAAAACGATTACAACTGTTGATACTTCTAGTAGCAAACGACTTCATCGGTAATTGAGTATGTGTTCAATGGTTTGTATTATCTTTATGTAAACTATTTCGACATTGTTCTTGGTGGCATTCAAATGAAGAAATGTGGTGGGGAATTAAAACAACAAACGAAAGTAATAGTTCAGCCAAAAGAAACGTGTCGGAGAAACAAATAAAGAAATAATTAAAAAGAAACTTACAAGTTTTACGAATCAAATATCCACACAAAATGATATCCAAGTACAATGTATTATAAAACAGATCCTACAAGAGCGTATGGCAATGTAGGTTATAGTTATAGTTTGTAAAGATGTACTGAATGACAACTACAATGTTATGAAGGTTTACTACAGAATTCCCGGTCAAATCGATGCGTCGTCCTTTCACCAAACACAGATGTTACCCAATGCCTGCCTTTCACCCTCCCTCCCGTACGTGAGTAGAACAACACGGGAGTGGGCACTTGCTTAACCCTTTACCAAACGCCAAATTATCGACTGTCCCAAATTGAGAGAGTTTGCAGACGACATTTCAAAATGTGATGAAATTGGAAAGTAATCTTGATAGGACAGAAACCATTGTGGGAAAAAGAGGAAATTGCTCGTTACAACAATTTCTCCTTTTCCTGCAGTGATTTCAAGAGTCGTCTGCAACAACCTGGTCAAATGTCGTTATTGTTTGGTAATGGGTTGACCCTTAGAATGCTTGGTAATTCCTAAAAAAAGATATTTTTGTGTCGTCTGCTTTTCAAAAAATTAAATATCTGCTTAATTTTGACGCCAAAAGAATCTCAGGGTAGCAAACAGGTTAGATCACAGGCCAGTCGCCAATTTACTTGGCAGCTAGCCCGAATCTAACCTGTTTACATAAGCATGAACTCGGTTCCAGCACTATAAGGGTTAACGTTTGATCAAATAAATATTGAAAAGAAGTTGTGTCTTATATCGAACCTTCACTTACCTGTGAAGTAAATAAACTTTAGAAATAAGAAAACAAAAATAAGTAAGACTTCTGTAAGTATGTCTATTGATTGAAAATACTCATCCATTTCCCTCTTTTGAGACTGCTGTTTGTCCTCTATCGAACTTGACCCATGTTTATTCTTAAATCTTTGGAAGTACGTTACATCTGTAATGATAGGTGTATCTGTAGCTATTCAGCGCTGGCTTCAATTTGTGATTATTATATTCTTCGTTGACCCGATACATATGTAAGCACATCATTTTAGACAGCACATTACGACCAAAAATTTGGCACTTCACTTGCGATCGAAATTTTGAATCGAATGAAATGACGCACGTGCTTAGCATATCAATGAAAGGAGATTACATTATTTGGCTCAAGTTTTATATTTCCTCTTCTACATCGAAATTTCTGCTAGTATATCCTTTCATTTAAGAGTTTTAGGCACAGTTCACTTGTCGAAGTAAACGGAATCTCCTGTTACCGTCTTTGGGTTTCTTGCAATAGACAAGAGCGAAGATTCAAAACCGACCAAAACCAAGACGGACATATCATTAATCCATAAAGTGCTGGATCCGACTTCATGCTTATGCAGGTAAGATCCAGGCCAGTCATCAAGTCACTTGGTGGCTGGCATTTTACATAACCTGTAAGCTTCTCTGAGTATCTTTCATCGTCGAAATTAAGCAGTTATTTAAGGTTTGGGTGAGCAGATTACACCCAAATATATCTTAAGGAAATTACCCAGTATTCTAAGGGTTAATGCAATGCATCCAACACATGATAAAAAGTCCCTTTACTCCAAATAGTAGAATCCTGTTCCATGATCCAGTTATAGCGGAAATGCATCATTCCCGTTTTCCTATGGGACCTACTCCAACATCGGGAATGTAAATAACGATAATACCATATGCATTTACAGCAATGCTAATTGTATAATACTCGACATTAGAAACCATAATTATGATTAATGAGGTAGTGGTATGTATTGACATAATGCTGTAGCAAAACATTGGTATATGAACAACATAGATATGTACTATATATACTATATGTTTACTAGTATATGAAAGCTGATGCTCTAAATTATAAACGCATGTATTACAAAGAGATCCTGTCCTGCTTAAATATTGATTTTGGTTTATATCGTTTAAAAATTGGTTGGTCACAGATAAGAAAATCTGAAAATAAAAGAAGAAACTTGTCGAAACAATACACGTTCTGCATGGTTGTATGATATATAATAAAAAGAACGATTCAGAAAGCGTCAATACACCTATGTTTGTCATGCTTATATGTGGTATATCTTAAAACCATTACAATGCTTGTTTACAATGCTAAATACCAATTAACTTCCTGTATACAGGCTAAACAAAACTTACTTTTCTTCTAGAGGCTTATCTCCAGTACGCATTATACAACTTTATAGCTGTTACACGATTTTCAGGAAATTTATTTTTAACTTTCCCATTGCATGGTATCTGTGAACAAGTGGCTTTAAGGTATTGGTTTTGGTGTTTTAACATATCAAACAGAAAAATAGAGCTTTCCCTGGAGGGTTGCAAATCTTACAGAATAACTATCAATCACAAGTTATTTGCATCATTTATTTTGATAACCCTGATTGGTTAAGTACGTTCATATAAAAGATGCATTGACCCAACAATTCGCAAATGAAAGATACTAACTTAAAATATATAGCGCTTACCTGAAGTTGCGAGCATTGGCTTAATTCTCAGACCTATTTGTCGAGATCTCACGGGTTATTGTCCTGTCGTGTGACCCATCCCCAATAAAGGTAATTGGTAATCTATTGTGAAGTGACAGGTAAATGAATGCAAATCATATCCTCCTTTCTTAACAAGATCGGATATCCGCATCTAATAAATACCATTAACATGCACAAGTCAACTGGTATATATATATGATACCATTCGGAACACCTCGGCCATTTCTTAAAATAACCTCGGAAGCAATGGGGAGCCATTTTTGAAAGTAGGTCAGCAACGAAGGGCATGTCCGTTTGCAATCGTATCTACTCGGCAATCCCCGGCACAAGCCGGGGATTGCCGAGTAGATACGATTGACAAAATATGAATCAAAGATGTGTTGATATGGTCATCTTTAATGAAAAGGGTAAAAACAAACATTCAATTGTGATATATAACCAATTTGTGTGTATTTAAATACATATTTAGTGCCTGTGTGCATTTTGCGTTAGCCGCCGGAAATAAGGCGAATTACCCCAGGATTTCTGGTGTATTCATGTACTGCCTACGAGGTATATCTACCGACTTGTTACGGGGATTGCCGAGTAGATACGATTGATATGATACCTGAATGCACTGCTCGGGCTTGCCTTACAACTAATTGGAACCTGTACGTCTACATTTATTAAATTTTCGTCACCATTAACTCTCAAAAGTAGCCTTGTCTTTGGGAATGACAAATTGGACATACAATACAATACAATATACAATACAACATTTTTATTTGCAATACTTACAAAATCATTTGCATATTACAAAACATTAGAATTGTATCAAAATAGAACTGATGTTATAAAAGGACA
Organism: Cerastoderma edule; assembly: GCA_947846245.1. NCBI lineage: Eukaryota > Metazoa > Mollusca > Bivalvia > Cardiida > Cardiidae > Cerastoderma > Cerastoderma edule. The sequence goes on from OX401412.1 coordinate 13,559,377, forward strand.
ATTTATAAGTGATGAGTACCATATAGTACAATATAATTCATAATAAGTTTAGAAAGTTTTGTCTCATAATGTTGCTGGTATAAATATATTTAGCTATGTTTAGAATTTCTTTTTTTGTTTTTTACATACACTATATATCAAATACAAGACAATGATTTTACAATATACATTATACAACGTCATTTCCATATTACAAAATAACAAAGTTGATTTCAAGTAGTAATGATGTTATGATAGGAAAATATGGACAATATGAAACTAATGAGATGCTATTTTGTGGTTAGAATTTTCTGTCTCAACATAGTACCGTTTGGATATATTTAGCCACGTTTAGAGTTTGTCTTTTTAATTTTTGATGCCATAAGCGTTTCGAAATAGTTTAACTCTTTCCCAAACAACAAATTTTCGACTGTCCCAAATTGAAAGAGTTTGCAGACGACATTTCAAAATGTGAAGCAATTGGAAAATAATCTTATGGTAGGACAGAAAACATTGTGAGAAAAGGAACAATTGCTCGAAGACATTTGAATTTGTGTCGTTTGCAACGAAGTGGTCAAGTGTCGTTATTGTTTTGGAAAGGCTTAAAAGCACGATATAGTTTTCACAAGAAGGACGTATGCTCTGTTTACGTCTAAGTAAACGTTTTCATAGGGTACTATTTTCTCTTTTTTGTATACATTTACAAGAACATCTATCGTAAGAACCATTGTGAGACAGGCTCATAGTAAGCTGCTCTTAATTCATTGACCCTTTCCAAAACAATAGCGACATTTGACTACTTTGTTGCAGACGACTTTAGAAAACATTGTGGGAAAAGGAGTAATTGCTCATAACGAGCAATTTTTCCTTTTTCACAAGGTTTTCTGCTCTTTCTGAAGAATATTTTTCAATTCCATCACATTTCGAAATGTCATCTGCAAACTCTTTCAATTTGGGACAGTCCAAAATGTGTTGTTTGAGAAAGGGTTAAATCAGTAAGAAAGCTATAGATTATTCAAGAAAGTGTTTGAAATGGAAAGTGACCATACACATATTACAAAACAAACATACAGATTCACACTAGCGCAGTATGTTCTGCATTTTCTCTACGAATCTAAGTGGTCTGACAAGGAAACATGGACAGAGAAGATGTTTGTGAAACATTGTACTTCATACTTAGTCGTACATTTGTATTTAATTTGAGTTGTGAATTATGTATCTGTAGGAGGCCTGTTTACTGAAATAAATGTATTGTTTTGTGTTATAGTGGGAACGATTATTGACATTATCGTACAGAAAACACTTATACTGTTGTTGATAATTCCCAGTATAGAGTAAAACAAACTCTGTGAATTATGTTGCACACAATTGCATTGCTGGAGAAAAAGCATTGTCATTAACAAAATAGCTGCCAAACCAAGAGACATCGTTAAGAAAAGTGTTTTATCTACTTATATGCTTATGCAATAGGAACAAATCAGTTGTTTTCATTATGGACCATTCGTCTGATGTCATGCAAAATTATAGTTGCACATAATTGATCCATCAACCACGGAATCGGTCGTATCTAAGCCTAATGACATATTAGCCAACGACAGCTGAATGTAAATTTGTTGCATAATTAGGGCTGGTTTTACCGAAAATTCGCATATTTCACGCAGGAGTCAGGGGTCTTTACGACAGCGTTTTTTTGGCGCGGAAATGATGATATATAGGCCAGTCTCTCCTCAGAGGAAATCTCTGTCACTGGATGAAAAAATTTATGGTTTATTGCGAGCTCCCGCGCCTAATAATGATTTCTCATAAATTATGTGTCGGATGATAGGAAGTGATTATGTTAAATCGCACAGCGTTTACGCAAGAGGCGACTTGTAACGTAGAGAGAGACTGTAAACTGATATGACTTGTTGGTTGGGAAGCTGCTATAAAATCAATTATTTAATCAAGAATGTAGTTTTGCACAATTTTACATCGTGTCAACAATTTCTTCAGTTATATAGCTACACGTGGCTCCTAAGAGATATACAAAGACCACACTTACATTTCCACCAGAGCTAAACCAAACGACTATCAGAACTATTTACCGTGTTTCTCAAAGTGCCAGATGGAAGACGTTCCCACACGCTAATTTTAGCCCAAAACCTGCTTCCAATCGCTATATATGTACATGTACTTAAACGTACTTCTTTTATCAAAGAGGTGTTGGGAGTTTGGGAATTACAGCTATGATTGAGTTGCTTCAGCTTCAGTTGTTGTTTAGTACTGAGATTGGGCTTGTTTTTTTTTTTTTAGCTTCTTAACGTATTTCTTAACACTTGCAATGTAAACAGCTTCTTCGACTGCAAATGTCAACGTTCATTTCAAACTGATCCTCGCAAAGTGTATAACTTATTTACAATTATTAACATATATCATCTAACTACCCCTAATAGATAAATATTTTCGGGTTTAAATGCCTTTGTTGTCATGAAATGGAATGTCAGAATTTACATTAATCATAGCTGTTTGGTATATGAATACCTAGTCTTTTTTATTTAAAAATTATTTTAATTCTAAATCTATATGTCAACACATTGTATATATAATATTTCGGTTCTTTGTTCTCTTTCCTTTATCCGTTCTAGATAGCATTTGAGCCCCATAAGAATGCAATTCAACTCATATTCAGCGTATTTTCAATATTGAACTAAAATACAGTTCATGGCTTATTTATAAAATGGATATACCGGCGTCCTACATCGTTAAGGAAAGTATTAATACTAATATAAGCATTTGGAAGATAAATGCCGTTTTAAATATTTCTATTATATCTCAAGAATCATTTTGTACATTCAAGAGTCACTGTTGTCTTTTTGGCATTGGACCTGCTTTCCACTTCTCATTTTATCGATTCCTCAGTGTGACGTAGAGGAAATATATTTATTTCAAACTTTATTTAATTTTCTTCAATCCTTGATATGCGAGTAAGGCACAACTAAATGATATGCGTCTTAAACCCCTTTATACATGCTAAGTGATTTTACAACGTGACAAAAGGAAAGAAAATGGTTGGTTATGGAAAACAACTCTGGTGCTGAGGATAACCTCTGTTTAAGTTGACAGATACATATAAGCTGCCGCTTTATAACTCGACCCATTTCTTTAAATGTAGGATATTTTTATCATAGACAAAACTTACGGGCATTACTAATATGACTTGCTCCATAATTGTTATCTATCCAGGCGATAAGAACAATCTATCACTAAATTTGACTCTCAAAATATCTGATTATAAGGACCTTTTTCTACTTTTAATTTTGAAAGAAAGGTGATTAAACGTCGTTCAGTTTATACAGGATACCTCTGGTTCAATCTTGATTATATCCTTAAGAGTTTTTGGACAAGAGGCCTTGCCCACCAAAGCACTTATAGATTATACAAATACCATGTGTATAACCGTACATCTGTTGACATTTGTTTTTCGTGGTGTAAGCCAATCAGTGAATTGAATCGTTCTTCATCATATCATAGATTGTTCTGAATAAGATAGGAATTGACATGTCTAAGTTTATATACATGTTAACGACAAAAAGCATATTGGGACCAAACATATTGAGTAGCATGTTTACTTTTCGAATACAATGTAGAAATCATACGGTATCATCCATGAAGTGTGTTCGTTGTATTTTGGATAATCGCTCGCTGTAAACTTTATGAGTTAAAACAGCCGAAATACTACGGAAGTATTAACTCGGGTACTGCCGTGAAGGTCACGGGCATATCTCACAAAAAATGGTAACTTTACGTCTGCGTTTACTCTAATCTTTAAGGTCACTTTGATTTTGTGAATGTAGATTTTACATGCGTTCAAAGGGTTTAAATGTCGGAATCCTTTTCGTTCACGTCTAAGATTACGATTTCCTTAGACACTTTACGTTTTGCGACCTTAGTGTTTGGCATTCGGCGTAAGAGTTCGTAACTCCATTAGATAGATAAATCATTTTATAAGTATAGACTGAACGTGTTAGGGTTTGGATAATACAAGTATTTCCTGGTATTTCCTTATCTAATTTCATCTTCAATCCAGAACACACGACAAGTATGGTAGGTGCCGACATTACTAAATTAGACTGTCTCGAGAAATTCCGACTTGCCTTTATTTGATTATGTCATCTTGATTTGGTGAACATTCGTCGCCATTAATCATTTCCTAACTCGTTACGCTCTCGAGATTTCTTAGAAAATTGAGATAAATGCCAATTAAGGTATGGAAGTTGTGCCCAAGTGCAATCCGGGATATATTTGAGGTAAGATAAGTGGGAAAGCCTAATGGATTACGATACCTATATATACCCAGTGGACGGTGGTTCCATAGACATGAACAAGATTGGTTTCGCATTTATCTTTTTAAAACGGGATTAGGTTACTGTCGTTGTCTCTGATGCAAAACTTATGGTATAAAACTACAACGCCTTCAGACGGGTCATCATGTAAATATATAATTGGGAAAAAACCCATGAGCCTATGTACTTTATGTTAAAATATAATTGAAATATGTTTGTTATGTTAAGTTCATGTAACGTACATAAGTACATACTCATATCATCTGTAGTATGTAGACCAAACCGTAATGAATTTATTGAATTAATAAACACCACTACATTGTAAGATATAGTTTTTCAGACAACCCAACTTACGAAAAGCGCTTTCAGTAGAGTAATTATACAAATAAAAGAACCGACATTTCGAAGCCAAATGTCGCTCTCCACTGTTTAGAAATCAATATATATGATATAAAACGTGAGTACTGGGTAATGGAGTCTACATACTGTCCGTCCGGGGGTGAAATTTTCACAGAGTATGTTCGTGGCTTTTTCCACGCTCTCTGTTCCAAACATACGTTAACAAATTACATTAACTGTTATTCAACTCTCGCATGGCTCCTAATTCGCAACCATAGATATCACATCAGCTCTAAACCTCTTCCAGCTAATCGAATCAACACTTTCGAGGTTTCAACTTTTACACTGTCTAAGGTTTCCCGTATACCATCTAAGATCTGTGAAATGTACTTTAATCTGTAGTTTTATTAACTAAATCGTGTTTATACGATACAATAATTTAATTCGGAATATTCACAAAACATTTTTGTATGACAAAACATGGTCATTAAAGTAGAATTGATAGAGTGCTTTGGTTAGAATATAAAGCGATTGGTAGGCAGTATTTAGGTTATGATTTGAGCAGAACTATGTGTCTCATAATCTTGGTCTTATGGATATATGTTGAGGGATCTATGTATTTATTCATTGTAGAAGTGAATTTAACTTACACCTAAATGTATAAGCGATTGTTTATCGTACAGCTTTATCAAGGGACAGGACATTACATGTACAACAATTGTCTCTAGATTAGAAGCTACATTTGGAGCACGCCATGCTATTAAGGAAGCAGAAGTGCATTGTAGAACACTATATCTATGAACATGCTAGAAAACCAGCAGATTTCAATAAGGTATAACTTTTCTCGGTCTAAGAACAGCAGGGGACGCTAAATGGTAATGTCTTGTAAAGTATTATTACAATGGCGTAACGAGTTAAAATCAATGTTGAGTCTCCTCTTGTTGTATTTCATTTAAACCCCATTGTCTACAGAATCGAACATAAGCGTAAACTCTTGGCTGAACTTAAAAACAGCAATTGTCAACGTATTTTGATAAACCAAGTCTAGAAGATTAGCAAATATATCGAGTGATTTGATGAGACGTGCGTTAAATAGTTGCATTTGAGCAATCTCAACTATTTGGCTTCTCTGCATATTCTTTACGTGTAAAAAATGTTACTACGTTGAACCTAGAAATGCGTCAGCTGTGTCTATTCGCGTGTCTTTCATGTATTATCACAGTCAGAACGTTGGACCTTCAAATGTCTCATCGTTAATGTTTGAGAGCTTTAATTAGAAAGCTTAAAAAATGACGTCAATGAATAGCGCAAATCGGAACTACTCGGGTATTTCTGTGAGCTGTGAAATACACCTCGGATAAAGGTGTAGGGTTACAATTTTTCGGGTAAATCGGCCAGGCGATTAGCACATTTTCTAAGCGTGCAAGTTAAGAAGTTCAATGTATATAGAAGAGTTTGATATCCTTTTCAATATTTTTTTTTCGATAACTCATACAAAATAGCGAAATTATAAGTTGCGACATATTTAGTTGTTTCCTTAATAAAATTAAACGACTTTTTAGATTTAACATTTAAGATCTATTTTTTGGAAACGAAAGTAAAGGGACACCATTCCGCGGGAACCATTATGGCGTCATCCCTATTATTTCAGAGGTGTTTTCATCGGATAAACCCGATGCGTTCAGATTGGAAAACGTTAGATAAATATTTAAATGTTCAATAGGATAAAACCACATAATATATGTTGTGTATGAAAACAGCTCGCACATTTGTCATGCTTGATAGATTCACCAATCACTGTTTCGCCCTGAAAGCACAGAATCATGTTTATTGATGAGTTTTCAAATATTTACCTAGTATATATCTTTTATTTCATTTCCACAGATTACAATATGTAATTACATGTGACTATATATCATAAGAAAAACATAATACACAGTAAGAGTGGGTGATGATCCTGGGGAACGTGGATCTAAAGACAGCATGTATAAGTCAAAATGATTTCAAATCAACAGATTGGAAACTTTTAAGCACATTCCTTATGTGAAGATTCTGTATACAAAGATGTTTAAACACCATTTGTAAGTCTAAATGATTTCAAATCATCAGATAAACAAAATTTGAGCATATTAGTTTTCGAATATTCTGTAAACAATGATGTTTAGACAACATTTATAAGTCAAAAAAGAATAATTTCAAATCAACACATGAACAGCTTTTTAGCCTTTTATTATTGTTAAGATTATGTTAAGCAAGGCGTTTAAATAGTATCCATAAGTCAAAGTAATTTCGAGTTAACAGATGAGTAACAATCAATTTTATAAAGGCAATCGTGACTAATACGTGTCCAGCAAAAATATATTAAATGGAAGACAGTCAATTTTCAAATTCTATCAAGTTATTGTGCAACTCATATTGAAAACTTAAAAAAAAAAAGTCGATAGTCTCATGACTAACAGGAAAGCCATTACGACAATGACTTTTTCACATGTAGCGGGTGAGCATATCGAATGTCAAAGTGACATCATTGGTCTTTTAACAGGGGTTGAAGCCTTTTTGCTTTGTATTTTTTCAAGTCAACAAATTGCTATCGATTTAATTGTTTGATGTGAACGTTCTGGTTAGCACGCTAATAGCACATTCTTGTAATTCAAACTCAACACCCGCCGGCAAATCACACAGACACATGCACGGGTTTTCCTCGCCTCTTACTTACGAGCTGTCATTAAGTGTCTAGATGGTAACCATTCCAGATACATGAACGCTTTCATCTTATTTGATGCTACGGACGCATTTCCGTTACGACTTGAATGACATAATCCGCATGTTCAGTGAACCCGCATCTGAGTGCCTTAATATCCGCAATGTCAATCGATGGTTGAACCGCCCCATGTGAGAATTAAAACGCATGTCAAATTCTGAAGCGTGTGAATTCTGATCAGACTGCGCATGCGTTTCACGCATGCGCAGTCTGATCAGAAACACACACCAGCTAAATATCATGTGGGACCGATTGCGAAGTTATTGGCACAACAAAGTCGAACAATACACCTTTAAACGTTCTGTTCACATATATGTATTGTTACTTACAAATAGTTTCATTTGTGAATGGTACATTTCTCAATGCACCTAAAGACACAGCTTCCCCACCCACTCCCGTTGCCTATTCAGATTGATATAAAGCAGAGATCGATTCCGTACATTCAAACAAACACTTCGGATAATTGAGGACGTCGATATTCCATTGCATGTTGGGAATGTAATTACCCGAAGAATAAACGATTCCAACAAATGCTCCTTTAAAATTCCAAGGGCCACGAAGTTAATAGGTTCAACACGTTTACAAGCGATTTTAGATTCCATGTTGCATTTGGAAAGCAATGAAAACGGTTTAAGTGTACTATTTATACACGTGGCTAATAAAATGTCATTATACATTCTGAATAACCATTTTAATATACTCGTAACGGATTTATTAGATAGCCGACAGGCATATCTCGCTATATAACACACTGCAACTGGCCAACTTGAAAATTAAAGAAGGCAATATCGTTGAAGCATAGAAGATAAATCTATTTCGTGAAAGTGACTAGAAGTTATTGTGCTAAATTGACAATACGCCTTATTGGGCCAACCCTTATTATCTTTAGCCGAACTCGCTGCTAAACATTGTCAAAAATGTAACAAATTAATGTTTCTAAATTGCATTTTCATAATGCTTTTAAAGTGGATTATCTTAAGTTTAAAAAGGAAAAGTGTGTCTTATAATAAGCAACATACCTCACCACCAATGTGGAGAATACATGTTACCCGGCATGTCCCGGATAATTACATTAGATATATACGAGCCGGAGACACAACCGAATTAACTCACACATGTGATCAATTGTAGATGAACAATGGGAAAGCGGTTCGTGAAGATAGGTCAGAGTGATTAGTTAGAAAGTTTTGAAACAACAGGGGCCATGCAGTGTATGCCATTATAATGTGTCATTTACCTTCCAACGCCATAAAAAGAACTGTTGGGTGCTTTGTAAATAACTAAGCAATTGTAAGGTGTCCCCTTGCTCCGATAAGCTCTACGGATCTGTTTACTACTATTAGAGTTGATTACGTAAAGACACAGTCGAAACATGACCTTGAGATTGAGCAGTACCAAAAAATATGGTTTAACAGCAGTGTAAAGGGTAAACATGTAAGATATCTTCCCCTCATTTCAAAGAAAGATAGTTCACGTGCGTATATTTTTCCCAGGTTCAAAGAGGATTGCATATCAAGCTTGAATATATTCGCGTAAGACCAAATGCACTTTTGCAAGAAAGACAATTGCTTATATGGGCGTTTACTTTTTCCAATAAAGATTTGAAATATCCTACGCAGCTTACATGTTAGCACGGACGTTTTTCTTTTGTTTGAAATGCCAAACGTTTAAAATCCTAAAGCAACGTTTTAAGTCCATTGAAATGAACCATACATACTTGTTTGTTGTAAGCTACAAGCTTTTATCAAATCTTACAGCGAACAGTTTCATTCTTGGATGAGCATTTAAGCAAGTCTGTGGTGATTAATTGCTTGCCAAAAAAGGGCACAATGCTTAAGTAGATGTCATTTCCTAAAAGACACGTGTTCGTTGATTAATGGTTTTACAACTACTACTCGCGTATGAGACATTAATCAAATACAAAGAGAATTAACCAATGCAATATGGGGAGCCGTGGCTGTATCACAGGTTTGATCATCGTATTTGAATAAACCGCCATAATAGACGAGGTAAGATACCGAGTTAATGCGTGGACACGAATTCTACTTTAATCATTTCAACTTTACCGATGATTCTCAAATACCGGTTCTCATCACTCTTGTGAATTTACTATGAGACTGATTTTGACCCATCGTCTTTGTTAGAGATATTCGATTTACCTTAACAGACTGTTCCTGTCCTAAGGAAATAGATCCTGCTAAACTCCTAACATCGGTCACCTTTCCGAGTCATATAGCAAGTTCTAAAAGGGTTCGCAATTCCTTGCACATCTTTGAAACATGCACCGTTTTAACCAATGCCTTGTATATGTATCGGAAAACGTAAACATTAAGAAATTGGTATTTTCTTGAAGTATATAAAGATATATTTTGAATAGATGTCCGAAGACACTCAGGTGTAAATAAGGAAACATTAATTAAAACCTGCACTAAGTCTTAAACACTTAACATGTACATATCTGCCCTCAATAAGCACCAAACACCTCAGATAAGTTATAGTATGTGCATATCGGTTTAAACCAAACACATAAAGAAAAGAAGAAAGCATGTTAGTCAATGTGATCCGATGAGAAAGGGGAATCCCGTGGTAATATTTAAACCCTAAGAATGCTGGGTAATTTTCCCAAAAAATAACATTGTTGTGTCGTCTGCTTTCAAGAACATAAGATATCTGCTGCATTTTGATGAGGAAAGATACTTAGAGAAACTAACAGGTTATATCGCAGGTCAGCCGCCAATTTACTTGGCGTCTGGCCTGCGATCAAACCTGTTTGCTAAAGCATAAAGTCGGTTCCAGCGCTATAAAGGTTAAAGACTAAACCAGGTACACACAGGTCATTTTGAGGACATACATGTTGTGCTCCTGTTGTGTTGCACCCATTTTAGCATTGCTATGCAACGACTACCTTCTATGATTTGCATCGACGTTTATTGCCGTTTCTCAGAAAATAACGTAAACTGCATGGCGTATTTATTGCATCAGTCTCAGTCGCGTACATGGAAGTCAGACCTGAATGCATGTGCCAATATGTAACAATTTACATTGAATTTATCCTTAAGAACGGCAGCGTCTGCCAGTTTTGTCAGTCATGTACTACCGTCGCAACTTAATGTGAGTTTTTATGTGCAAAACTTTAAATCTCGAAACAGTATTTGAGCACATATAGGCCTACTCAAATAACTATAGAAAAACATGACATCATAGTTAAACCGGTATGTCGAATTCACTCCATTCTTTATACAAGAGATACGCCCTTTCAGTTCTGCGGTCATGACCCGGCTAAGGGTCTTTGTAACAGATCACAGCTGACTACAAGATATATTTGTTAGATAGATATACAATCCACGAACTTTATCCGTATGGCTCGGTTTGTACATAATTATTACAGTCTTGTTTTGACCATGGTCTGGATCTAAAAAGGCCTGTAATGTTGATTACATTATGACAGATTGTTCTATATTTGATCTTTATTATCTGCAAAAGCTTCACTATACACTGATATAGTTTTCTAAATAATTGTAAATAGCTTTATCCAATTCAGAATCCTAGATGACCATCAAAGTAGGCTAGATTAATTGACTGTTACCACATTTTTGGCTGGCATGCCAGTTTTTCCTCTTTTGTTGTTCACTGGAAACTGTAAGTCTACTTAAAATCTTTAGTATCCAGACGACAATTTATACATATATCAATTGAGAATAATCCTCTTGCACTCATTTCACGGAATTTCCTTCCCTGAACTCACCTTTTATAATGGGGCAATGCTACCATGTCTTCCTCGGTTCTAGGTGAAACACTGGTTCCATAACAATGTAAACAACAAACCAAATAATCGGTTTCGAAAGTGAATTATGAATTACAACTTCCTTATGAAGAGAAATGAATATTTCTTATTGTTTTATGTTCCACCAGGTTTGTACTGCATCCAGCGCAGTTCGGGTGTTATTGATGGATAACAAAACGAGTTATATATAACATACACAATGAATTTCTATGGAAGAATAACCTTACTCCCAAAAACGGGTGTAAGAATGTCCGTTAAAAGGATCAAACGTGTGTTCTTCATCTGTAGGTTGGTGTTTACATAGCAGAAATATAATCAAATTCTAAGTTATCTTGCCACGTTGTGATTTTACTAACCAGGTGATCGGTACTCATTTATCTGAGAGTTCCTTGCCATTTTAGATGTTACTCGCATTTAAACAATGAAGTTAAATTGGTGGGAACCAAATTCGTGAAAATAGCTCGTTGAAAAATAGATGATTAATGGTGCAGGCGTTATATTGTCATGATCCTGTGTATTGTTGCTATGTTTCAACATATTCTATCATAATGTATAAAACATTTTACACAAAGCACACCGGTTGTCGCTTTAAGCAATACTGAATATAGTTTGAAAATTTGTTCTTATCAGTAATCTTTTTCTTTTCAATGGAAACTTTCAACGGTGTGTCTAGGTGGCACTTTTGAAATCCCGCGAAAGCTTTGGTTGATGTCGTTGAAGCCTATGTTATTTGCACTAAGGGATTTAGAAGGAATCGTAAAGGTTTACTTTACGTTTAATGCAATTGGTCGTAAATCCAGATTTTCAAAGAAGCTCGTCTTCACCAATATATCTTCGGATTCGGAGTACAATTGAAGGAACCTTCTGCGGAAATTCTATTGAAATCTTTTCGAGACAAATTTATTGCGGGTTTGTTAGTAAATTGTGAAATATCCGAGGGGAATCAGACAACGGTTCTATGGTTGACTAATAGAAACTGTCAGTATAAATATATAGACGCGTTATGATTGGGTTCATGCGAAAACCGCGAAAATAGACTTTTCGGTTTGGACAAATTCATCAGAATTTTCAAGTGACAGAATGAGTTGATAAGCATTTGGTTTGACGAAATCATGAAAGGACAAATCCATGAATTGTTAGATGGTTTAACCAATTAATGAGTAAACGACCGAATAAAGGAGTAACCGATAGATCGACTGGCCACAAAATGAATACAAGTAATTAACAAAGAATAAACAAATCAATGAGCAAATGAAACTATAAGATTAACCAACTGTAAAGGAAGTAGATCAACAACAATAGCGATTTCCCATGAACCTTTAATAAAGGAACTACATATTTCCTCTACCATCATGTACCCTAATAAAGGTAGCACACAAGCCTATTGGATCGGGTGTTGTTCATTCATTTTTATGTTTTTACACTCCGTTTACACATGTCAAGGTTTTACAACAAGTTATATGCTAAATAGGTTTCAACAAATACATGTTCAATATGTTTTAACTAAAAGCATGTTGGAATGTTCTGCACTATTTGTAAAGCAAATCAGAATGTAGTAATGTTGTAATGATGATCAATATGTTCCAAATGTATTATTCTACATAATTGTACTCATAAATCGAATCATTTGAATTAGATTATCATTTAATTGTTCTTACTTTCCTTAACAATCAATGCATATGAAATATGTATTGTTTGTTATTGTAGCGCGAAAAAATGCGGTCTTACACATTTTCTCACGAAACCTAACGAAAATGCTTCACGATAACATACCGCACAATGTACATCTATACGGAACAGCCATACTGTATATGTGAGGTCCCTCAAATATGCCATACCCTCTCATTCCCGGTGTCTTTGGGTTTAACGTATGCCACGGTGAACAGTTCGTCGAGGTTTTATATAACCATCCAAACAAATTGATGTTATGTCAAACTATTCACAAGTTCTGTCGCAAAAATGGTATATTCGGTTCTCTATTCATACAATTGAACATTACGGCGGGTTCAGAAATGGCAGTTTTGAAAGGTTTATGGCATCTCTGGTCCGGTTCTGTTCTTGTACTTTAGGAATAGTCCAGGGCGGTTTTACAACTGAAATACATCTTACACTTAGAAAATAACATATGTATACATTTGAAGGTGAAAACAATTTGTTGGAAATGTTTTACGCTTACAGACTGCATATATTTTAATTAGAAACAACTTTACCTTGTTTTTATTGAACTGATTTAATCGATTGTGACGGAAGCTTGAAGCTTAGTAACTTCACATGCGGTGACAGCATCCTGTATGCATGACCAGTTTTCGCACCGAATCCGGGGTTTGTCCCTGCATTTTCACTTCGTTGCTTTCGAGGATTTAATCCCGGAAGTGGACGATCTGTCTCTGCATAACAAGTCTTTAAAAGTGAGAAGTATGTCAATGAAAATACTGACATTTCTGACACAGGTTCCTTAGGGGTTCACTTCGCCAGTGACGTACCAACGATGTTGCAGTCTTGTTACGGATTCACCAGTACTAGACTTTGGCCTTAAAGTAACTTGCCAAAGGCCACTCCCACGACACAAAGGTCTCAGCGAGTTTAGTCAAATGGCACGTAAAGAAACAATCAACAATACTATATGTCCAATAATATTGTATGCATGTTTAACTGTTTAGCACTACCAATGTCTTTTTTTGTTATAGAGTTCGTTATTTATTCAGCCTACGTATTCGCATGATTCGGACGCGTCCTAAAATCCAATGCAAACGATTTAATTGAACGAAACAAGTTTTCTCTTACGACCATATTCAAGTTGCCTCAGAGCCAGGAATTATCAAGTACGGATTTCGCAAATTATCTCGACAAAACACAATAATTGGAAAACGGAAATTCGCTTTTCTTAATAATTCAATCAGAGATGGCTAGGCGGTTGGAATTATATTAAGGTTATTTTCTTTAATCAATGTTTTGTTCTAGAGTTGCAGTACGCAACAGAAATACGGTATCAAATGATATGTCTATCTAAGGTTTATCTGCATCTAATAGAAAGGGAACAAATGCATTTTAAAGCTTGTGTTATGGTTATGCAGAAGCAGTAAACATCCGACAATATTATTTACAGAGGCATCAATAATTGCTCTTCCGATTGATTTACGAATACCTACTGTTTACTGTATAAAACTATACAATTACAGATGTAAACTGGGCAAGTCTATACCTACTGTTTACTGTATAAAACTATACAATTACAGATGTAAACTGGGCAAGTCTATACCTACTGTTTACTGTATAAAACTATACAATTACAGATGTAAACTGGGCAAGTCTATACCTACTGTTTACTGTATAAAAAACTATACAATTACAGATGTAAACTGGGCAAGTCTATACACATAGAAAACACCATTCGTAATTCGAAATATAACATTGTCCCGCATTCATTATTGAATGGTATTTATTCGGGGTTTTTTTTACGGCATTTAAACGCATATTGTCATCTACTAATTGATATCTCTTTTTGAAGTACGTCACAAACTTTTGTTTAAGAGTTTCATATTATGCACTTGTTTGACCTAGTCTCCAGAAAATCCATTGGCAGCAAAATAAACCATTACCCTTTTCCACCAAAGGTAAGAATGAATAATTAACATACGTATGTACGATGGTGGTTTTATGACTGTGGTAAGTATACCATTGGTGTATCTTAAATCGAGTAAAGGGTCAGTCGACGGTATGTCAGGTTTGAATCACACGGAGTCCTGAATTCAAGACCCGACTCGGTCAATATTTTGTTTGACGTCCAGTGAAGTCAAAAGCGACTTGATACGTATACATATCATACGGGGTGAGCAGTGTTTCCTTTGAAACATAGTTGATCTACAGTTCCAGTCTCAAACGGTGAAGATGATCGAATTGAAATTCAAATTTAACTTTTGGAATGCTCGGTAATTTTCGAAAAATAGGTAATTAGTGTCGTCTGCTTGCCGAAACCTTAAAAGATCTGCTTACTGTTGGTGAGGAAGGACACTCATATTTGCAAACATTTAAGATCACAGCCCAGCCGCCAATTTACTTGGCGGTTGGCTTGTTATCTAACCTGTTTGCATAAACATGAAGTCGGTTCCAGCACTTTAAGTCTAAACAAATGTCTTTAAGTTGTGAAAGTAGGAAAACGTACGTTTGCTAATGGATTTTTTTAATTTAGACTGCAATAAGTTTATTTCTGGCGAGTTGTGTTTTAATATAGACTGTGTGAAGAACTACAACTGTCACGCACACCAGTAATTATTCCAGGAGTGTCGAAGCCATTAAACCCTTATAGTGCTGGAACCGACTTCATGCTTATGCAAACAGGTAAAATCCACGTCAGCCGCCAACTTAATTGGCAGTTGGCCTTTGATCTACTCTGTTTGCTACTCTGAGCATCTTTTCTCAACAAAATTAAGCAGATATTTCAGGTTTCGGAAAGCAGACGAAACAAACATCTAATTTTAGAAATTTACCCAGCATTCTAACGGTGAACTGAATAACAGTCTTCAGTGCCAACAAATGTAACTGTAACACGAAAAGTAGTACACGTTCTTTAAACTCTCATCATATCTTGTCTTAAGCGATACTTCGTACAGCCTGTGCGCGGGTGTGTACTGATCTTTGCCGCTTTGTCTTTGACCATAAAACAACGTGGCAAATGCAGATGCATGATGCTGCAGCTAAGAAATGAGATGGGGGGAGGGGAAGAGGGGGGTATTCGCCACGGCTTCGACACAGTCGTTTTGATCTGCGAGGGACTGGCATGAATTCCGATTCGGGATTACATGTATTTAGACTTTTCTAGGTTTCATATTTCTCAATTTGCATTTCAGATGAAGGAGGTTCAAGCTTTTTTATGCAGTAAACGTTTAAAAGGTATGACAGCATTTCCATTTTAGAGTAAGCATCTTTGCTAGTCTAAGGTGGAGCCTTTAGTTAATACATATTTTCCTTTGTTCGAATCCCGTGCGTAACGTAACTTGCCTTGGGACCTTTCATTAACCCACATTCGGTACGAGAATTGGTTACGTATCCAGGAAGCAGAATTGACAGTGATTACTCTAAGTTGTAAAATTCGTTTCGCAATCGATGTAAAAATGAAAAGTTTAAACTAAACATCTCAAAAATAAAGGATAATCAAAATAAAATGTATAATGTGAGGAGAATCATTGTTAAGACGTTCCCTTGCATAGACACAAGTGTTGTGTTGATTAGCTTTTAAGTGCATACGTGTTCAAGACGAAACTAGTGAACATTTTAACAGGAAACACAAATTGATTCCTGCACACTTAGAATCTAGCATCTCATGCATGATTTATACCCATATACCTACCTGTAACCCTTAACCCATTACCAAACAACGACGACATTTAACCACTTCGTTGCAGACGACTCTGAAAAACATTGCGGGAAAAGGAGAAATTGCTCGCAAAGAGCAATTTCTCCTTTTCCCACAAGGTCTTCTGTTCTATCTGAATTTTATTTTTCAATTTCATCACATTTTGAAATGACGTCTGCAAACTCTTCCAATTTGGGAAAGTCGAAAATTTGTAGTTTTGGAAAGGGTTAATTCATTATAATTTCATGCATATACCCGAGAACACTTAAGAAACCATTGTGACAAATTGACAAGTTGCCTCGAATGAGGAACCGTTTCACTTGTCTAGACGGCTTTCCACCCCCACCCCCCAATTTAATGAAATATAATATACGAACTATAGAATATGTTTAAGGTAGTTCACACATAATGCCGTGTAATGGAGGAAGGTCAGAAAAACAAAGTCAACAATTCAACGGAACAATCGCCGTTATAAAATCCAGTTCCATATCATATGAATTTAAAAGAATACAATTTTACCACATTTCATTCATGAATTTTCAATTTTGATACGAAAAGTGATTATCAAGGGGAGGTAGTCATCATGTGTTTAATACCATAATTCGATGATATTCATTTTGTGACTATAATCGAAAGCCGACAAATTCGGAAAAGTTGCTTTGCGATGGCAAATTTATTCTTTAACCAAAGCAAATACAACGTTTCACACTATGTATATTAAATGTGGTTTCTTATACTCATGGCCAGTTACAAACCCTGCCATATATGGGACATGATGGAAATGGTTGATCTCAGTATCGTTGAGCTATTCCATGTTAACACCAATTCGCCATCAATAATAAATCACCCAGTCAGTTGGTTATCATGATTACCGTTGATAGGGCTTTTTCATTGGATGATCGAAACAGTGTTACCCCTTTACTCTTTGACACCTCTTCTTAACCATATCAGCTAAATAATATTTACAAACCGAAAAGTAGATAGTGTGCTATTTGGCGTTTATCCCTTTGTCACAAAATCTATTAGAAATCAGACAAAGCTTTTTTTCATGCTTTTTTGTCTTCTGGTGTTGCTTTGAATTTTGACCGGCTAAGAACATTCCCATAGTGGAGGACAGTGGCCTATGTGTAGAACGTTGGCCTCTAAACACGAGGATCGTTGGTTCGAATCTTGTGAGTAGTGGGTTCCGCTTTGCAACCTTACATTAATCCAGATTTGGCACGAGTACTGGTGATAAACCAGGAAGCAGAATCGATAGTGATTAGTATAACACGTAAGAACTTGTTTCTCAATCGATGCAAACTGAATAAGTTAAAACTAATATCCCAATATTGAGAAATTGGCTTATTTTCATTGACGATCCGACAAAGTTGTCTTTATCCACCAAGAGACAATGTTAGAACCCAACCGACCTTTATCTAGACCTGCGACAAGTACAACATCTTATACAGTACATATAAAGTACCTTTTACTGTCAACGTGACAAAAATAAAGTAATTGCTACACATTGTTATTAAACGTACATTTTTTTGGTTATATTGGGAGGTCAGCTTAAAGTTTATTGTCTATTTCAACGATATAATCACTTGCAACAACAGACTCTTTATTATAAATTTAAAGTCTCAATCAGCCGATCCCTCTGACAAGTCCTAGATGCATCGATTGACGCATTACATAACAACACTGAAAGTATTTTGATCATTCTTGGTTAACAAACAGATCTCTAAAAGACATCAATTATATTCAATAAAATAATGTGATTAATGTTATTCATAAGATTTCAAATTTCTTAGTGTATTCTTTCCAGCTTAGACCGCAAGTTTTACAAGACTTGCTTTCATAATATATTCCATACGTATAATTGTATTTACTCACTCTCCATTGAACTTTTGTACATTTTGTAAACCTGTATCATGGGTCGGTGGGCTATTTACTTGAAATAGAATATCTATGTCTATGTCATGAACATTTGATGAAGATGACATTTATATGCACGTCTGTTTTGACTTAGACAAATATGTTCCTCAGTACAATTAGTAAAGCACTACATTGTAGCGTAATTTGTGCGCGTCTTTGGTGAAGGAGCCGTTTGTGGTATGACAAATAACGGTACGCAGATATGTTGTTGACGACGGATGAATCCGTTGATCAGTTAGTATGACAAAAACATGCAATTATGCTTTGAGAAACGGTCAATTTGATAGTAGATCGACTAAATTACCGTTTGGACACACAAATGGTTATACCAAACACAATATATCTGTTCTGGCAAATTTGCGCCCAACAAGGATCCATCATGTTCTTTGAGCATATTTTTGAAACCATGCTATAACACTCTCAGATGTTATTGATCGATTCATTAAGTAGGCACGAACTCAGCTGTTCGTAAAAAGCAAGATAATAAAAGTGCTCGCAAGATGTACTTGGGAATTCGTGATAAAGTCTGAAGAGCGTTCCAGAAACACATATTCCATTTTCGCACCCTATGTTTCCTTGATATCGTACAGTGATACGCCATTTGTGATTTTTTCCGACTTCAGTAACCCTAGCTTTTTTTCGAATATTTCAAACAATGTTCGACAAAGTGCAAGGATTGAAATAAGAAAGAAGTCATTTGTCTTCCAAAATATCTATCGAACATATAAGAGTCTTTTTAAAGCAAATACAATTACTGCCTAAACACGTGTAAAAGGAAGCATCTAGAGAGTGCGTGCACCATGTAATAGCTGTATTTATCACGATTGTTTGGTAATATTATGCATTACATAGTCATTGTCCATTATATTAGTCCGCTTCTAATGGACACCGATGCTCTTTTTGCGAATTCATATTCAAAAAGATTTCTTGTCAAATCTTGATTGCAACAAGCTTAAGTGTGTCCATTAAAAGATTTCGCTTCATGTTTCTACAATGTATCAGATATCTTTTTTCGAGCTGTATTTTCATTCTTACTTATTTAAGTCTTCTCTAAAGCATGTATTGTTTGAAGTAATGCGAATGTTTCCATACCGCATCAGACGTTTCGAAAACATGTACCTCCAATTACATGTACTCCTCTCGAACGTGTGATGCGTCACGCACTATGTTGTCTTGTTGATGGAGTTTTGTGAGCTTCGAACATTTGATACATTCAGGAACGATGTTCATTATTTTGAAACTATTGTTTCAATTGACCAAGCCAAAAACATTCGTTAAAAGATCAGATTCTTCGACAATCACACGAATTGATAGCCAAAAATAATCACACCTGAAAAAAAAAAATATATTTCACTGATTACTCCTGCCATCGTAAATTGGCATTCGAACCTTACTGTAAACGTAGTTAGTTGCCATAACAATTTAAGATCTGTCGAATGAGCAACTATGCAAAATGGCATTCGATATTGGCAAATAAAAGGTCACATCAGTTATCGTCTTACTGATAAAGTTTCATTCAAAAATAAACAAAAGTACAGTTGACGATTGGGTGAACTTTGTTACATAAGAAAAATAGCATAACATGTTCAAACACATAAACCAGTGCGCTCATGATGTTCTAAAGCAAGAGGAAATGTCAATAACCTCTCTCTAATATTGTTCCTCTCTTGAGACATACATTCCTTCCCAATTTACCAACTGATGACGATTTAGAGCCCACTTAATCAAATCAACAAAACATTTCCATCATATTGTTTCATATTTCAAGCGTTTAAATCAAATCACACTCGCCTGCCACCAAACAGCATATTGAATTCTATTATTTTATTTGCATCGACATGCTTGCACTCTGACGATTTAAAACATGATACAGGGCGTTTTCCATTCGAACTATTGATTCTGGCTTATTTACTTATTACAGTTCTTGGCAACTCTCGCATATGAGAATACACTTTAGAAAATGAGGCTGTGAAAAATAAATCGCTAATCAAGACAATTTCCCCATTGTACTAAATCAAATCCTACTTAGTCAGTTAGTTTCAAATGATGTACTTATTAAACGCCCCGACAAAACTACTGTAACAAAACATTATCTTCCTCGACAATATTAACATTTCAGGCGTGGAATCACGTGACAAATATATACGATCTTATGTCCGAAGAAGATGGCTGCGCCCATGTATTGGAATACACCAAGACGAACTATCTATGAGGATTGAGTCCATTGTATCTTGACAAGAAAGTTAGCTCTCTTTGTGACGGACAACGATATGTTCTTCAGTACGCATGTACTAGGTAAATCTGACAATCAAATTCATCTGTATTACCGGTCGATTGCTGTCTATACACATATAAAAGGTAGGATCAAGCTAATGGTCCATAGCATTTCGGACTAATGGATCGCACACGAAGATTGAAGAGGTGAATGGATAACTTTCGGACACATCTTTAGAATTTCAGGGCGACTATTAACCACAGAAAAGATGCAGAGCAATGCCTTACATTACATTACATTATTCTTTATTGCAAAAACAGTTACAGTTTATAGCAATTTTCATATTATACAAACATTTCATGACAAAGACCATATAAGAGAACATGTAAAAGCATAGATGTTAGCTGAAGAACAAACATAGTTTTTCATAAGATATCAAATTCCTTTGAAAATGAATTACTAGTGTTAGTTGTTTTGTTTAACTGCAAAGAAGATGAATTTTGACAAATTGTTCAATATGATACGAGAATTTGAAGACATAAGATTAATAAATTTTTGTATTTTGACGGCCATGTATGATAATCAAATGAATAGGGCAAAGATACGTTACTCTTTAGAGCAAATTACACATTATTACAAGGAATTCAAAGTTTGTTTGCCCTTGAATAAGATACGAATTGGGTGTTTCTTCTATGATAAGCCATGAGATACAAAGATATTTTGTTTTCAACAATTTTTAGTTTGTGTAAAGTGCACAGGTTGATTATGTACGCGACACGTATGGATATGTTTCTTGCTATCTTGTACATGGAGATGAAATTTCGAAAGCCAGTGGATACAAAAGTACGTGAAAATACAATACGTGGAAATTGCCCCTTTTAACTAGACCTAAGAGACCACTATATATTTACACCTGAAGACTTGGAAATGAGGTAAGTTAAAGAAAAGCAGAGCCTCCGTGTTATCCCATCGGCACTCTTCGGCCAATTCCGACAGAGACGATAGTACAAACGGTGCATTCCATTCAAACAACAATACAGGTGTCGAACCCTCGTTGCTGGAGAAGAAAGGGTAACGCGTCCTGAAAAGTCCTATTGCTAAAGATACAGGTAATTGGAGATTTTATTCAACGTGCTAAATTATTCAATTCCTCATAGAAACCTAAAGTGTGGGTACTCATTAGAATCGTCTTGAAAAGACTAATCTAATAAGTACCCACAATATAGTATTAGTTATCCTGTCACTACTGTCATTTTGGGACCGATAACAAGGTGCCGTATAACATTTGTGATATCCGGCACTAACCATATAACACATCCACGCAACAAATCATGACGTCATAAAAACGAAATGACGTCATGTTAACATCATTCTCTACATATTTTTTCCTTCTTTCTCGTGTTTAATTTACATATTATTTGTTTGAAAGAATACATAAAGGTAACAGGATAAATAGAATAGATGGTTGGTGTCTTTGAATGGGAAAAGTTATCGGGCTCGGCTTCGGATTATTATCCGTTTCGCCTTCGGCTCACCGGATAATATTCCTAAGCCTTGCCCGATAACATTTCCGATTCACGACACCAACCATCTATTCTCTATATATATGCTGTACATTTTTATTACATTATATAGTTGTTAGATATACGTGTAGTATGTTATTTACAACATAGTATTAAAACATACTCTTTTCAGTATATCGGAGTCGAAAGACACGGATAACTCGTAATATTTGGATCTTCGAAAGCTCTATGAAAAATGAAATGTGACCAATCTATAGTGTTAGGCATTCATTCATAACGGCCGATTTCCCTGCCCATGCTTCTTGTATTTCAACACCAATGCTCCATAATGTATGTAGTTAGTTGGACAACCCCAAATACCTGCATTTCTTTGTTGAACAAATGGGAAGTGAACTGAATATATTTATATTCGTTATCTGGTCCTCCGAAAGTCCCATGAAAAATGAGATGTGACCAGTCTATAGTGTTAAGCATTCCTTCGTTAGCGATATACACGGCCCGTTAGACAGTGATTCGGTGTTACAGGCCCGAGGCATTGTGTAGCATCTTCCACGCTAATTCGATGAATACTCCCATACGTACTGCATGCCGCCAGGACAAAAATGGGGTTTTGAAGAGAATTTAGTGATGGTTGGGTAGAAACTTTTGCGCAGTTTTCAATTATATTATTCTTGCTATAACAGTCCGTTTGCCCGTTCATGCGCCTGGTATTTCAACACCATCACTGTACAATACACATACCTGGACAACCACGACTGCATTTCCACGTAAGCACAATTGGACTGGAACTGAATATAGCTCTCTATTTTGCTGTCCAAATCAAATAAAGTCACCATAGAAAAACAGCTCTAGAATCACACTGTTTCTGATCTATTCTTGCAAAAGAGGGTGAACCAAAATGTCAATTTGATTACTAAAGAGTTAACAGTGATATTCAAGTTTACATTCATATGGTTTTATTTCCTTAGAACTTAATTGAAAGCAACATTGGATGACACTTAACAAGGATGCCAAATATCATATCATTTGATGTTTGGCAGATACTAATTCGATCTGAATGCGTATATGCTTATTATGAACAACTTCTTCATATATCAAATTCGTTTCTTTTATTTTCCAGTGCATTACAATGTGTGTATAACTAACCAATGATAACGATCTGATCATCAAACAAACACTTCTTAATAGCATACTAGCGCTCAGAAAAACTGCAAAACTGGGTAATATGAGTAATAAATATTGATAGAATATGTTGAAACATAGTAAATAACCACAAGATCATGACAACATAACGCATACACTATTTATTATCTGTTTTTGAAAGTGGTATTTTCACAAATATGGTGCCCACCAATTTAACATATTGTTTACATTCGAGTAACATCAAAAATAACAAAGAGCGCCCGGATTAACGAGTTGCGATCACCTGGTTAGAAAAATCATGTGAAACAGGTAAAATTGCTGTCATTTGTCCAATGTTACCAATGTGAACATTCAAAATGGAGAATGTGTTGGGTTTCTATCACTAATTGTAAACAAACCGTATGCTATTCACTATTTTAAAAGCATCATGTGAATGTATTGCAGTCTCAGTTCCCATGTAAATTTTGGTTTTAAAGTACTTTTAAGTTAATTTTCAATTACTTTAGAACTTTCAAAATTTAAGTGGATATGAGCGCAAGTATGGCTTTAAGGGTTTGTATCCTGCATTTGCGTTTGATTTTCCTGCTTGTATTCCCACATATCTTGACATATAGTTTAGTACATAAAACAGGTTTCTTTGGGGAAAATACGCGAATTTACCTTTATTTAAAGGCACATAAAAGGAGATTAATGCTATATCAAACTATTTTATTTGGTAAACTTTTGATCAGATTGAGTTAGTTATCATAAAACAAAAACCATCAGCAAAACTTGAACGTGAAAGTCTACCAGAAATAACTCAGATTAGCAAGATTAATTATTCAGATTACCTCATTCTTCACCTATGACCTTGACAGTTGATACACAAATATTTGAACCGACCAATCAGAATTCGTTATTTTGAATATGTAAACAAACAGGTTGTTGATAAACATGAATGAATTGGAGACAACTAAATTTCAAGCACAAAATAACTTATGTTGAAGGAATCTTTTTAACAGGGTCTAAATGCATTTTTAATTAATTCTCATGACTTTTATGAAAAAAATAAAAGAACTCCATATATTCTTTCAGTAATTTATTTGTACGTATCCCCTTTTATGTTCCTTTAAGAAATAAATCTTAAGATAAATTTTAATACATAATGAAAGTTACACAAAGGAATATTGCAGTATCTCGCAAACGGACTCATGAAACAATGTTAAGCAATGGTATATGTCAACTTGTTAATTGAGTAAACAAGTGGTAAGAGCTCTTGAAATCGTTAAGTTACTCTCTGCGACGATCCAAATCATAAACAATGAAGCTTCAAACTGACATGAGAGTAAGTCTTTATGCAAACTTATGCCTTTCAAGCGTTAATCTATTTTCACCAAATCTGTATAAGCAGTTTGGTAGAGTGGTCTCTTTCCATTCACAAATAGCTGAAAATTGCAAACGCAACTTGAAAGATTTGACGCGGTGTTTCACCCAAAGAAACATACATAGTGATGCTATACTCAATCTATCCTTTTATCGCGACGCGGTAGTAAGTAACAAGCACATAAACCCGTCCACGGTTGATGCTTGGTGTTTGTTATTGTCAGAGTCAATTTACTTTAACGATCTTAGTAACAGGAAAACACAATAAAGCATGTTTAACTGTGTCTCAGGGTGTGTGTACAGTATTAACTACACTTGCCCCCCGTCTGAGAAACATTTGATTGTAGGTTATGTTGGCCCATTAAAACACATTGAATTGTACATACGTTACCCTTTCAAAGGACGTGTGTCTTTTTTCCCGGTTACTCAGATTATATAATACAACATGAAACAACATGACACAACATAAGTTTATTTTAACATTAAGCTCATTCATAAACTAATAGTGGTGCATGCATGATGTAAGGATTGTGTATCACCAACATATATAGATGCGATTGATATCGATTTCATTTATAATTAAAACATATGAAGGTTAAGTTTGTGAAGTGCAAATGCACAGAGGATTGGCATAAAAGCATCTTAAAAAAGTCTAGCCTTCTCTAGCCCTCTTTAGCCTTCTCTGAATAGGTTTATTGTACTGTGTAATAATAATTCTTCTGCGTTTAGATGCATATTCCGGAAGATCAAAACTATTCATATCGGCATTAAATAATACTGTTGTTTTATTTTAACTAGCATATGTGTTGCACACAGTTCCAGTTATAATGACTTTTGACTGTCTTTCTTTTAAAACCTAACTATACAAGATTAAAACCCACACCTACGTGTCTATACTTTGCTGTCAGAGATACGACCATGAGGACAAACGTGTTGTGGGTTCTGATTGAGACATTACAGACGTCCAACCTTTGCTTTGAGTGTACATAGCTGAGCAAAAGTAGCACATGATCAATTCAAAAATCGACAAACAATACCGTATGAAAGGTCACACTTATTGAGCCTTCTTGTCAGTCTATGTTGTATATCTATGTTGTATATCTATCGACATATGGATTGATAAGAAATGGAATTCCGGATGGAGAATGTTAAATAAAGTATACATTTTAATGATTTTAAAAAAAAAACGCTTATGGTTGAACTTTTTTTCTCTGTGCCAAACATCTACTGAAACGTCTTTCAAAGTTTAATCAAAGTTTAAAACTCTAAAATCTTCCAATGGTGGGACAATGAATAGACTTCGTAGAAAATAAAATATTCCAAAAGTAAAATCGAAATAAAATCAGAACGTATTATCTGCATAACGTAGATCCGCTGGGAATTCTGTCGCGCATTGCGTGGAATTGATACAGTAATATAATATATCATCTGAATAGAGAAGAAAAATGGCCGTGCTTAAGTTTCCGGTACGAGAAGAAAACCGGTGCACCGGTGCCTATCTATGTTGTATTTTCTTGGCAAGTTTGGTTGCTATTGTGTACTTCCTTCTTCATAACAAGTAGCTACTTACCCTACAGCTATTCCATTCATATAAAAGATGATGAATAGACTCTAACTACGGCATGTAAGCAAGTGGGATTCCAAAGATAACCCAGTACGGCATGTTCGTTCTCATAGCTTGGCTTCTTCTTGTTTGGTGCCATTACAACTCTATAGAACACAGACGTATAGGGTATACGTGGATACTCTATAAACTCTGATTACAGACAAAGAGAGAATGAGTGAAGTATGTATGCAATATTTCAAACCCCTTAAAGGAATTATGATTGAGTTGTTAGTACATGTTATGAGAAACGCTTCATTTGTGTGAGTGTGTTTATTTTTTTAGTTCGTTAAGCTTTGAAGAAAGATCCGTAAAATGGCAGACAACCAGGGCGATCGATTGGTATTCGATTAGTCATAAAATGCAAGATTACCGCTTCGATGGTTTGAGCACAGGTGTCAAAGGTCGTTGTTATTTCAGCAAGCTTTGTAACGAATCGTCTAAATTACCATTCTTAAACATAGTTTGGAAGAATCACTGTTTATGATCTTACATTCTTAATTTCATATTTACCATACAGACATCTTTCTATAGTAAAGAGCCGTCATCTTTCTTTGTATTCAAAGTAAATCGTTACAGATAAGGATAAACCTTTTACTGTTATCACAAATTTGACCATAACTGTTCGTCAGGATATGTTGAAAGTAACCAGCTTGCTTATACATATATTTTGTCATCGTTTACTTGAAACTAGCTTTAGGCCCAACAACGACAGTTCGCATCGCAGTCAGTTGAATGTTGAGAACGAACATCATGCTTTTTGTATATGAAAAGATACAAGCCATTCACCATATTATCTATACAACTGGTGTATTGTTCTTCCAAACTTTCTACGATACTTTTGCAAACTGATGATTATACATTTTGAAAACATATCATTTTATTGATCAAAATTACTAAAACAATTTTCCACTTAACCAATGTTTAAGAAACAGTCATAATAGTCTTGTATTGTCATCTCCTATCTTTTTTCTAAAAATATTCTGTGCATAATGCTGCTGATAGTAATGGGCACATCTTAACTCATTTGAATTGTCCTATTGTATATGTATTGTGGGTCGGAGGCCTAGTTACTGAAATAGAAATTGAATTGTATCACTGTCCTCTTCATTGGTGATAGTATGTTGTATAACGTCTCTAACATGTTGTATAACGTCTCTAACATGCACACAAACGGCAGAATTGCGTTATAACTCGTCCCTTAGGGGTATCTGGAAGACGGATGTTATGAAGGCCCTTGTTAAAGCCATCCTACCAGACGTGTACCACTATAACATGTGGTAAATATCTGCGGGATATCATTTCCAAGTCCCCATGGAACCGGAGAACGATTGCAAATTGTTGCAAAATCCATGAAATGCATATGACAAAGCAGCAACCCAAAGGGATTGCAACACTTTATTTCAGACCAGCATTCAAATGGACTCAAAGCTGATTTTACAAAGATGTGAGAACATATGGATGGTAACAATGACTTAAAAACTGTACAGTAGCTGTACTATTGCATGTTGCATGATAATATCAAGATCACGGATTCTTTATTGACTTGAACTATACAATTTTCGTCAAACAAACACCTGTACGCAGGATAACAAGAAGAAAAAGACAAATCAACCAATAAAACACTTAATACATAGGTTCAGGTAATGTTCAGATATCATAGCGGTCACTTAACAAAGTAGCTGTTTCAAATGTCTGGAAGTAAAAGTTTTAATAAGGATTGCAAAGAAACCCAGCAGCTAACAATGCACGTAAAGATGCACCCTAGGCGTGGCTACGGTGCTATCGGGTGACCGTCCGTCTTACCTGGAAGATTGTACGTTACAAACACCGTCGAAAAGCTTTTTATCATGTGTAAACAAACAGTTTTAAGAGGTGAAATCATGGACATCGTGATGATATTACCATATACGCAAAGTCTCAGTTTCTCCTTAAAAAAGTATAACCATTGCTTTAATGATAATTACCCGTCAAAATGAAATGGTAATCAATGAACAAATTTATGCCATATACTTATATAGCCACGGGAGTTCATAAGCTTAAAAAAAAATCACGTTATGCTTATAAAACGTAAGACGAATAAAATGTCTACATCATTTTAGTAGATGCTATAAGAAAACATGCGATTTTATATAAACTTTAAGTATGTAATAGGGAAAAGGTTCAATGAACTATATGTAATGCATTGGACAGGTTGCTCCTAAAAATGTTGAAAACCATTATGGGTACTCTGCTTTAAAACACATATAAGTATAATAGTAGGCATGTTACTCTGTACGAAAAGGTTGATGATGCACTTTCATAAGTGGTTTTCAGTTAAGGTAGACAATTGTTAAACTTTGGAGCTTTCGTAAAAAATATGTTATACGTGTAAATATTTCATATATATATGAAATACATCAACACTACAAAACGAAATCAATTATGCCTTATGGCATTTTCAGTCACACGGCATGTGGGATAGGACGATTGATTCCGGGTACGTAACCACTCGCACTGCTACGTCAAACCAATTTTACTGAAGGAGAAAACGGTTCATTTAATCATGCAATAACAATAATGTTCATTCCGCACCATCAGGAAATAATTTATGATTTCTGTATAGCCCATTTTTACTGGAGAAATGCTTGAAATTTGCATTTCGCTAATATTCTTTCCAAATAGATGTATTCGTAATGGTGAAACGAAGAGCATGTTTGATAAAGTGCCAGCTTCTTTTACAATGGACTTTGTAATGATCCCCCCCATTCTATTTGGAAAACACTGAACCATTCCGTTTTAATGTATGTTGCAATAAGTGATATGTGCTTAGTGATACTTTTAGGCCAAGGATTGCTTTGACAAGTATATTTATAAAATCTTGCATTGACCAACCTTTCCAAATATTCAAAGGGCTGTTCGAGAGTAGAATTCACGGATTCGTGTCGCATGAATGATATTTACGTTAACGTAGATATTTCTCAATGATCGTCATACTCAAGGTATGTAGCTATTTTACCAATACAGTCTGACAAAAAGACAAATGATAAACACAGTAAATCTTTAACATGATGTTCATGTACTGGTGTGTTCCCGGAACGTCGACTCGAATTTTCATCACAACTTTGCAGATGGGGGATTAGGGGGCCTATCATGGGGAACATAAAATCGCTTAAAATTCGTTTGAATGAATGAATTTGTTATTGTTGAATTTAGATATTAATTGATTACAGTGTTTGCAATGAATATTCTTTCGTCAAACTTCAAATACTCTCTTCAATTCTTTAAAAGCATTAAGCGTACAAACTGTTCCACATGAATACGTTAGTTGGAATTAAAAGGGCTAAAATGGTGTTATCTTAGTTGTACACTATTTTAAGATTCAACCATCCTGAATGCACAGCTGAATTTCAAATTCATTGCAAATAGAAAAGGTAGGCACAACTTGTCACTTGATGAATACATATACAGAAAGAACGAATGTATAAGAGCAGGAATGATATTTATTGGTAAATAAATGTTTTTATGTACAGACAATTACAACATTTTCCTCTTTTGGAGTAAGAACTCTTATTGTTCTGTTTACACCTCAATTCAATTATATAAACGGCTGTTCTTTATGGGGTCAGTCCCCATTCATAGAACAGCCAATCAGATTTATTCATTGTTATCTCTTTGTTTATTAAACACGACAAAATCTTTGGAAGATTAATCCTGCTCGACCAAGTAAGCGTCTTTCTTCTTGGTTAACGTCAAACAGTGAACACTCGATTCTTCAAGCGCTCGTTTGCAAAATGTACGACTTGAGCTAAAGTTCAAACCTTATAGAGAAAGACACAAGCTAACGGCCTACTGATTCTCTGAAGACGCCAGGACACTTCTTTGTTCAGCATGTCCACTTAGGTTTAACTGTCTGATTCCAAAATGTATGATGACTAACATATTTTCGGACTTCAACTGCGCTGTAACTATAATGATATAAGGATGATTTTAGTAGAAACATAAATGCTCATCAAGAAGATGAATTTCGTACTTTGTTTCAACTCTGTTGTCTATAATGAACATGACTTTAACCTTTCTGAGGCATAAACCGTTGATATGATAGAATGAAGATGGTGTAAACCGATATAAAGTTGAAATCAATAGATTTAAAAAAAATTACCCATTTAACCACACACTAAATGGCAACCCTTTATCAATACTCAGGAATAAGATAGTCGACGTTCCCTTGAAGGTCCTCCTAATCCCCAAAATCACCCCGGTGTGATAAAATTCGAGACGACGTTCCGAGAACAAACCCATGTACTGTACATGTACTGATTTTTAAGGACTTTATTTGACTCAGGCTTGATACCGCTCTCTCAGAGCGCGAAGCGCTCGGAGAGCGGATAACGGTAACATACGTACGAGTAACAAGTTATGTTAACACCGGTTATACCATTAGCAAAAAAACAGGTGGCTTCCGGTTTACCTAAAGGAGAAAACTCGGGTTTGCTTCGGGTGTTTCCGGCTTTACGGAATGGACTGGTTCTATCTAAATTTATTTTCAAGCATCACCTTTATCTACCAATATATCTACCAATAGTGAACCAATCCGTGTAAAGAGAAAACTCGGGTTTGCTTCGGATGTTTCCGGCTTTATGGAATGGACTGGTTTTACATAAATTCATTGCCGCTCATTGAGTTTATTTCCGCCAATCATGAATGAACCATAAACCATTCTATCGAAAAACAAAACACGAACAACAGGATCGGCGCCACCGCTTCAAACTTTAAATTGGACACAGTGTTCAACTCCTTGAAAGGACAACGTATCGCCGGTTGAAGGTAAGAGAACTTTTTGTACTCTTTCATTTCGTTATAAAACAGTATATCTAAATAGACCATTTTCACCAAAATTCGTCATAGATAAATCGAGAAGGCGAGCCCTCGTCACGCCTCGCTGAAGATGCTTCCCCTTTTAAGTAGAATTACAGCATTCATTTTTTATTTTAAAGTTCATGTTCCCTGCAGTACTAGGCTAGAAAATGTGTGTCGCCCACAACACTCCACGGTGAAATAAGCGTTCACCTTCTATCGATTCGGTGCAGTTTGGCATAATCTAATGTTTATGTAGACGGTCTATGTCATTTTCGCGGTGTGTAAGTAAAGCATTAGGTACACATCGTGTTGTAGATGGAATACACTATTATGCTGACCAATAAAGCAACGATGTCAACTCGTCAGTTGCGGACATGGACATAGGCGTAGGAGCGTTTTCAACATTGGGGGGGGCCAACTTCAGATGAAGACCGGTCTAAGAATAAATGTTCCTAAACTTTTTAATGATTCTTCATGCATTTACAAATTCAATAACTTTATGAGAATTAAAAGAAAGCGTATGAAAATGTGTATCTTTAATAATAATAATAAAAAAAAAGGGATATGCCAGGTCTCGATCTCACGCAGAAATCAAATGTATTGATTAAAACAAAAAGTAGCAGCGACCAGACTGTCACAGCCACGGACTCATCAACTACAATAATGAGAATAGATTATTCTTCAAGCTTTAGCTAACAATTGAAGACAATATTGAGTCTGACTCCTTAGAACAAATTCTATTTCACCATTGTTTTTGTCAATCAATACTTCCCGGGTATTTTTGTGAGATGAGTTTTCATTGGATAAACCCGATGTGTTCAGATTGTCATTTGCGATGATGACGTCAAAAAGATTTTGGTTATTGTTCGTTACAGAAGGCGAATTGGAATTAGATAAAGCACAAACATACACATTTATTTTTATTCTGCTGTTAAATTTCGTTTTTCTTTTTCTTTTTCAAATATCTTCATTTGCCATTGTGAATATTGGGGGGGGCCAAAGTATAGTCTGGCCCCCCCGGTCTGGCCCCCTGGTCCCCCGGCTCCTACGCCTATGATGGATTATTTGTTATTGTTGGAGCTTTTAAATTGAGTACAAGGTACCTTCTTGACAATTCAATAGCGTTATGGGGCGATAGTTAAAATAACAATGACAGGTAAATTTTATTTTTAAAAAATGAAATACCCTGTAAAGTGTTTAGTTTAGAATCATTACCCGACACATGTCCCATATGAGTCCTCTTCAGGGCCGTTCCTACATTTTTTCAGTTCTGAAGTGGCTTTCCTGGATACACCAGTACAAGGCTAGGGCTCTGAAGTGATCCTACCAAAGGCCACTCCTACTAAAACTAAATGGCCTCAGTGGGGCTCGAACCCAGGACCCCTGTGTTCTGAGTCCACCATCTTAACCACTGAGCCATGCAGGACCCATATTTGGATATATGTCACCTTATTCGTTGGCAGTATTTTGTTTTACTTGATTCAAGTGATAATATAATTCCCAAACATTGAATTGTTCTTGCACGTGAGAATTTTGGCCAAAAGGTTTATGGTAATAGATCCCTTAGTTGTTTTTTCTTTATTTCACAGAATTCATGATGGTTGGAAATATGACAATTTCAAACAAGCTTCAAAAGAAAAGATGATGCAGACCCGCATAAACATTGACTCCATTTTATAATACAAGTAAGTACATAGTCTTTCTCATGCTCCTTTGAACTTTACAAACATAAGGGTCATAACCATAGAAGACAACTTTTGAAAGCAATATGACATAGAAGCAATTTCTCAAATGTTAAAGTTTTTTTTCTTTAATTCAAACATCTCAGATTAGATTATTATAGAATAATTACAAATGCAGCAAAGTTTTCAGGAAACAAACAAGTTTGACAAAGATCTGACTTCTTGACATTTCTTCTTTTATTCCTTCGTTTAAAAAAAATCATTATCCATAAATGTTGATGAATTTGTTGTTGCTCAAAATGTGTGATTGACTTTTTCTTTTCTTCTTTCTTTTTTCGAAAACCTTCGTAGGAATGAGAATGAAACCAATATAAGTCAAAACAGGTTGAAATATAGATTTTTATCAACAATCAGTTCTTTTTCTTCCTGTCAGATAACTGCTTCAATTGACTGCCATGGGGATAGAATTGTTTCCAATGTTACCAATTAAGAATAATCAGTCAGTTAAAATGTAGCCAGTATTTACGGTGGCATAAAGGTGACAAGTATGCAATTTTTTTTCCCGATTTGGAAAGTCGAAATAACGAGAAAATTAAGTCATTATTTCGACTCGAAAGTAACAAGATAATAAAGTCATTTTTTCGACTTACTAATTTGAAATAGGAAGATAATTAAGTCATTGTTTCGACCAACTAACACGAAATAACGAGATATTTAAGTTTGTTAAATATGTCACCTTTCGTTAGGCAGTATTCTATTTTAGTGGATTGGTACTGTGATGATATGATTCCCAAACATTGAGATGTTCTTGCAAATAAGAAGTTTTCCCAAAAAGTTAAGGGTGATTTAGTTGTGTTTTTTTTTTTATTTTACAGAATGCAGGATGCTTGAAGAAGAATGACAGTTTTAAACAAGCTTCAAAGGAAAAGATGATGCAGACCTGTATTAACATTGGTTCTATTTTTTAGATACAAGTAAGTAAAAGTATTGTTCTCATGCCCATATGAACTTTACAAACAGAAATGTCATAATCATAGAATATAACTTATGAAAGTAATGTAACAAAGAACCTTCTTTTGAGTGTCAATGTAGTTCTCTCTTTAATTCACACAGTTCTGGTGGAATTTTAGCATAATTACATCTGCAGCAAAGGTTTAAGGAAACAAGCAAGTCTGACAAAGATGGAACTCCTTAACATGTCCTCCTTTTATCACTTTGTCTTCAAATAGTCATTATCCACAAATGTTGATGAATTTGGTGTTGCTCACAATTTGAAATTATTATAATCTTTTACAAAAACCTAGAATGAGAATGAAACCAAAAAAGAATCACGACAGGTATCAATTGGGGTGATCATATGACCAATGTTTACGAAAAAAGGTCCGAACAAGATATCCTTGCAACAACTCTTTTCAGCAGATTACTCTTGCTTTGCACTATTTTATTTATGCCATGTTCCGACCATAAACTTTCCGGTTCTGGTGATATATGATAACCCATTGTTTATAATGGCGTTATTTCTAACACTCGGTAGAGATATTGCAATCGATGGGTGATGTTTTAAGGTTATTCGCATCCCACAACTTGCAACTCTCTGCATGGTCTTGGAGGGGATGGCACAGCTAAGTTGAAACAATATTCACCGGCGGTTGCAGATTATTTATCGTCGCAACATGGCATATATAAAATAGTGGAAACCAGAAGTAGTCTGCTTAAAAAAATTGCAATCTGTTTTATATTGCAAACATTGATCATGGGATAACCCTGCCTGGATACACAGCTTAAAATATAGATTGTTATCACCAATGACTTCTTTTTCATTCTGTCAGATAACTGCTTCAATTGATAACTATGGGAATGAATTATTTCCAATGTTACCAATAATCAGTCAGATGAAGGTGGTCAGTTTTGGCAAAAGATTTATGTTTTTATTTTTCTCTTTTAACAGCCATATCTGATGACTATCTGGCAGAGTAAGGAAAAGGTAACAGCAACAAAATGTTCAGTGATGGGAGACCACATGGATTTGATATAATCAAAAACAGATGAAGATTCACATGTACTTTGACTACCTGATTAATGAAATGTTCAAAAGCTTAGTTTTATCTTCAAAAGACTAATTTCATGAAGATAAAAAACCTAAACAGTGATACACCATATTTAAAGGATAGTGTTTAGTGTAAGTTGGTACTGACAATATCAAAGGACAATAATATAGAAAAACTGTCTAGGGACAATGGAATATTCTATAATGATAATAATGTTACACATGTTTCATGGTCCTCATTTTCTTTTCTTTTTTTGAAAAACTCAACTAATTTCCTATCTATTGCATGTTAATGAAATGTTTCAAGGAAACAAACATGAGAGTTTACATGCATTGTAAACACCTTAATTTTCAACATTTTAAAACCAATTATGACAAAGGTAAACATTCTCTGAGAGCATGTTTGCCTTGTCACAATTGCTTTTATTCATTGGTTAAAGAAATTTCCAATTATATCTGCTATTGCTTTAAATTTGAAACAAAAATTTGGAAAATTTTGATGAAAGTCTTAAGGATGTATGTCAAAGAATATTTGTTGAAATTTCTATTTAAAAAGTTGATCATTAATTTTTCTGTCATACTATTTTTTTCTAATCAAACTATGAAGACCAGGGAACTGTTGATGTCAAGAATTAAAATAATGTCAATATCAAGCTGTGACTATTTTTCAACCAATGTGTTAAAGGAAAGAATTATAATACATGAACCTATGCTGTATGCTGAGTATCACTTATATGTCTTTTAACTTCATTTCATTAATCATTTATTGCATACAGTGCTTTAAGTTTAAGTGCTCTAATAGAAAAACACATAAAAAAGCAGCGTTTTATGTGTGAACAAAGGTTAATAAAAAATTATTGAAAATTTATGAAATCTTTTTCTTTCATTTGAAAGTTAAACAAAAGACCTTTTGGCTACAACAAAGCTATTTTTGTAATTGAATGACCTTTTGGAGATCAGCAAAGCAATCTATTTGGGATTTTCTTATCTACATTAAACAATAAAGAGCAATTCAAACAAAGACCTGATTGACTTTCTCTATAATGATGTAACTTAGCCCTAACCATGTACAAGCAGATGAGTATGTTGTTAAATATTGTTTGGTAATATTAACCCAACTGACCCTTCTTCATCACCAAATGACATGTTGTTTGTTGTCATGATGATTTAAACCAGTACCTACAACACATGATTTTGTGAAGAAAATTCTATGATTTTATGCTGAGACACTTGTGGTTCAAATATCATAGTTTGGTGGTTCTGTCATGGCATGAGCAGTTTGTCCTTACATGACGAATGTCTCTTTATTAATTAAAGGCCCTCATACACAGCCCAATCAAGCTAAACTAATATCCATATCTATAGAACATATACCATCAAAAAAGTTTACCAGGAGTCTGCAAGGAGACTTATAATCCTTTTACTGAGCCTTTCCTAAATGTGACAAAGATGACAGCTTTGTGACAAAATGAGTATTTGCTCCCCAAAGTAAGCCAATTCTTATATTTCCACAAAGTTGTACTATGAATAAAGATTGAAATGCATATTCAGTATGCAAGTTTTTTCACAGAACCCATGCCATTGAGTTGAGAGAGAGCGGTCTAGAGGCAATGCCTTAGTTCATATTATTTGACTTGGCTATAGTTATGTATTTTATTTAAGATGCCTATAATTGTACGAATGATGAGTGCCTTGCACATACAGCTGTTCCCTGACACTGAGTTTAAGTTGTTTAGTTGTTTTAGAGGTAAATGGTTCTACATGGATATGTTTTTTTTTGTAACTCGTTTTATTATCTGAGGAATAAACCCAATTTTTCGTAGCAGTTACATAATGTGTTGAACGATTCAAAATGAAGCCTATAACTGCTGATCTGTTTTAATGCGTTTTTTCATTGAGAAGGTAAATCCTTGAATGGGGATAGCTCTTCACTCACACCATGACTATTAACTAGATGGGATTAATGAGGTTTCCCGTGATATACAATGTGTGGAGTGCCTTCAAAAACATGCATATTAAGGGCGTATGCCGTTTAATTATTCAGCGTCGATCTCTTAAAACAAATAATCGTTTTTGGTTAGTTTCCAACCACTTTAAACTTATGTCTTTTTTTAAGAGTTTTTAATTACGCCATCGTTAAAGAAATATTTTCAAAAACATTTAAAAAATGTTTTGTTGAGAACCTCTTACAAATAATTACATCGTGATACAAACGTGTTATGTTGTTTACTTTCGAAGAACAAAATACCACATCAACAATAACACATCTTAATGCCATTGACACAAATCGTGATTATCCATCTTACCAATCCAGTATAAACGTTTTCGTCGAAAAACTATCCCTCTTTAACACGATTGTATTGTAAAGCTGTAAAACCTCATATACACAATAATCTAATCTTTAGTGAATTCTGAGAATTCTTCCTTAGAAACAAAAGGTTATACGAGTGAAGTATTGGTTTGAAAATATAAGATTCCCAGATGGGAAATACATGTTTAAAGAATACATTTTTTCAAAATGATGTTGGAAGAGTCGGAAGCAAAAAAAACAGTTTAAAATAAAAATGCCGAAGTACTTTTTGAATCGTTAGGCCTCAATGATGTATTTAAAATGAAGGGTGTAAAAAAGATGTTTTTTTAATCTGTTTTAAACCAATGTTTAAGAATAATTATTTACAGGTGTTGAGCCATAATTTAGAACCATCGACAAATTAGTGCGAGAACAAACATATCGTATCTAATTTTGCATATTAACATTTATAAAGTATTTTCAAACTTTTATATACATTAGTCGTATTGGTGTATCATCACATCGGCTTCAAAACGAAACTGGGGATGGTTAAAGAACTTCAATATTTCACATTATGAGAGGAAATGCTAGTTATTAATTTTTTGAAGATTCAAGACACATTTTACATAAATCTTCACTTTTTAGAGATAGTGATATTGCATATTTTACTCAGGTTTTGAAATATTCTGTATGTATAAATTGAAAGAATTACCTTTCTCTAAAAATGAACATAATGTCAGAAAAATGCTGCATTTCTTTTCAAATTCAAGACACTGAAAAATATTCAAGTATAACAAGAAATGATAATGTTATGCTGTTCCCTTTTATAATGCAGTCAATTAAAATGAATAAGAAATGTTTATCTAATATTATTAGTTGATTGAAAGATTTGGTGGACAAACAAAGGGGAAATGAGTATGCGTTTTCTTTGATCATGCATGTATGCTGTCTTGGAACAATGACGTTTATAAAAAATAGTCTGAATGAATTAATTCAGACGGTTGCATCGTTTCTTGCATTTTCATTTTATCTCATTGCATCATAACATTATATAACGGAATATCGTGGGACAATTCTTAAACAATGAATGTAAACACGGATTCTAACAAAAAGTACACTATCAAGGCTCCATCACAAACGAATATTGACATACCAATAACGTGTTAAGATAATTGACATGGACCAACTAATTGACACATCAACACAGATTTAAGCATATCTGTTTCATAAATGCACTAGCCAATGACTAATTGTTCGAATAACTTGGCTCCACTGCAACCAGAATAGACAGCATTCAATTAAAGTACAATCGTGTAATCCTATAAATTGGTCAATAACGTTATCTGAAGTATGGAGTAATTGTTGATGTACGGGTGGTCTAGACTTGAATTAAAGAGAAGCAAAGACACCATTGATTCAACAACAAAGGCAAGGGATCCGATCTCAAGAATCAGATAGAATGCTTTGGTGGGGTGTTGTGTGAAGATAGACAGAAGCGATACATACGTCCCAGACACAGTCAGACTTACTCTTCACTGTGATTCAATAAGTCTGACTAAACCAAATAAAACGTCATGGCTGATACTCATGCACTCATGCGTATGTCGCGACAGGGCGTATCTATCATTGATAGTAGCATTGATAGCACATCAGACCTCTGCCTAATCGCAGAATTGCATATGAATATAAAAAGCAACAGAAAAGAAATACTTCAGTACTTTCAATTGAATTTGTGTGGACAGACATCTTGAATATAAATGTTATGTCTATTACACAGTCACAGATCAATTCTGAGGAATCAGTCTTGGTCTTTTTCAATCGTATCTGCAAATCTGCTATGTATTCATATAAAAAATGGTTATTTGAATTAATTGCTTAATAATACTTGATTATTGTTGAAAGTAGTTCAACAAGATATATTAACACACTTACATTGTATAAAGATATAAACTTGAATGTTTGTCAGTCGGTATTTCAATATAGCACATTTTATGTCATGTTTGACGTTAGTTAATCCCTTCATTCATAAGGCCTCGCATATAAAAACACTGCAGACTAACGGACAAGTTGTAAGGAAAGGATAAGCCAATCTAATGAGTAACTTCTGATTTCTCACTCAGGGTTTTGTAACTATACCTCGTGTGAAAAAAAAACATCTTATGTTTTGAATATACATTAATTGCATTGGAAGAATGCTGTTGGTTTCAAAAGCTGACAATGTCACAATCCTATACCTGCATCAGTGAACGTTTCTTTTTATTTAAGAACCATCTTCATTACCTAATTGATAACATTCGTAATGTGTGTACGACGTTTGCCCTTTAATGTGTCACGAAACAACGTTTCAGCATTTTCCCTTTTTGTTAATTGCACATTCGTATGTCTTCTAATGAAGGGATGTTTATCCTTTTCTTTTGTTAATGTGTGTGAGTGTAGGAGAAGAAGAACCAAGTGACAATTCAGCATTTTCTTTATTCTAAAAATTGTGAAACAGCTCGTGGAAACCGTCGTTATAAATCAGTTATATGATTTCCGGTTGTTTTCCTTTTTTATCAGGCATCTTGAATCTTTGAACGTGAAATTCGATCGCGGTACATGTTTGATCCCGGCGACAAGGTGTTTCCTATAATTATACAAGTACCTGATCAATATGGAACATGTTAGATTGGTTCTAGAGAGCATAGGCAAATGGACCATTGGGGCGATGTATCTTAGCACTTGTCGAAAACGATGATAAATCCAACACACGCGTTATGAAGAAACTGATCTCAAAACACAACCCTGTGTGCATGTATGGGGACGATAACGGCAAAGTTTTGTCAGATAAGTCCCCATAATGAAATTATTAATGAAAGATTGTGTCTGAGACAAGCAATAAGACTTGGTCAGATTCGATATAACTCCTAATTTGTTTAATCCTTTACCAAACGCCAAATTTTCGACTGTCCCAAATTGAAAGAGTTTGAAGACTACATTTCAAAATGCGATGAATTTGAACGGTTTTCTTTAGATAGGGCTTAAAACATTGTTGGAAAAGGAGAAATTGCTCGTTATGGGCAATTTCTCCTTTTCCCACAATATTTTCTGAAGTCGTCGACAAAAAAATGCTCAAAAGTCATTACCGTTTGGTAATGAGTTAAGAGTGCACCAGAAATAAAAGTAGTGGAGACACCGAGTGACGGCCGAGACTCGTTATGATCCGAAATGTGTTTGGAACACATTCGGATATCCTCTCATTAATGCAAATCGGAAACAGTCGGGATCTTGACGGATCTGTAACTGGCGACCCTCCTTCCTGTAAATGTTGTCGCATCAACTGGCCTAGAAGTGGCGGGAAGAACACGTTATACATATGTCATGGCCCTTATTCGTTCCTGGTACTAGATGATTTCTTTTGGAAGTGACAACGCCTTGCAATATTGATATACGTGCAGTTAATTGCATTTAAACGTATGTGAAACTAATATGATATAAAGAATTACTCTAACTGGCGATCTAAATAAACAATTTTCAAATAAAATACCGTTTACCAATATAGTAAAACGATTCGTTTGAATACAATACATACTGAAAAAACTGATTCAGAAAACATTTCCCTGTACTTTTAATGACCAACACTGTTTCAAGTTTAGTTATTTCAAACATGCAGTTTATTGAAAGATGTTTGTTAATTCATTTTTATTCCGCTTTTCTCTCAAGTTGCTTACAAAGTCGTTCAGTGGTGACACCAAGTAGCTAAGCAAACCAAGTAAACCCAATCGGAA
Source organism: Cerastoderma edule (assembly GCA_947846245.1). NCBI lineage: Eukaryota > Metazoa > Mollusca > Bivalvia > Cardiida > Cardiidae > Cerastoderma > Cerastoderma edule. The sequence continues at coordinate 13,600,300 of OX401412.1, forward strand.
CTCTTCGCTAAATTCCGGCAAATCGGATCAATGTGGCCTGCTAACATACCCGAGGTATTCCGATTGTGAATTCTCATTTCTCTCTTACAAACACGTCTCTATGCAGATGTAGCAGACGACTCATACACGAGAACGTTTTATACCGAATCTTGTCAAAGAAGTATATTTCACTATAAACTCTGTCGTTGGTGATCTCTTAACTTTGGCATGATACAAACATCTTGAGACCTCCATTTTTAAGGCTTCAGTGCTTTTCTTAAAAAGATATAGTTTAACTTCAACGATGCATTGTGTGATGCTTTTATCATTAAATGAACGAGATTGAACCATCCCGTTGTGCAATAGTAAGGTTAAGTCATCTCTAACGATATCATCATAAAGGAACTGAGGGTGTATGCAGATGTGATGAGATTTTGTCCGGTAAATCATCTTATTTGATTTCGGTCTGCTGGCGGCAATCCCGATCACGTGACCATATAACGGATATATCTACCGGTAAGTAAATATCAAACAGCCATTTCGGTGGCTGATGCCCGCCTGTGATGTGTTTGTTTTGTTGCTGTTTTCTTTCATTACGACAGTCGTTTGTTAAGGGTTTTCGTTAAATCCAGCTAAGTATTGGAGAAAGAGGCTTAAAGCAAGAATATCGCCCTAAAGACTGCGAACCTTGTGAAAAAAAGAGTTATAGGCTTGACAATACAATGTCTGAACGGTTTTAAGCGACATTTCAATTTGCTATTTTCACGAATTGTGAAGCACACGATTTGACTTCATTTTTACATTCGAGTTATGACTTAAAATAGCAATGAGCGCTAAGAAAAGAACTAGTGGCTGCAACCTGGCCAGAAGAGTCACACGATACACACAAACTGTCGTCATTTATTCACCAACATCAACGCGATTATTCAAAATAGTGGATTTCTCAGATTTCAATGGTCCCCGATGTTTTACGAAATTTACCTCGACAATTCTCGTCACACCTCGTTTTATCGATTATTCTAAATAAACCTCATCTTTTTAACCCTTTCAAAACATCGTATGAAAGTATTTCAGTCTCAAAATGTAATTTAAAGTATGTTTATGATAATTGTCAGATATTCTTAATTTACACAAGTTTCCATAAACCAACCGTATTCTGGCGTTAGCTGTCCAAATGGACTTAGTTAAAGTAGATATTACTGTAATTGGTTAACCGGGTTACAATGTTTCACGAAGGTCCAAATCTAGCTTTTCGGTATCATTTTCTTTACTCTAAACAACTTGTTATGACTCAGCACATATACATTCGTTATCACATACCATTTGTCGTATAACATTCATAAATACTCATAGTACAGTTGTATTTTTAACACTATTAATAAAATAAACTGTACTATGTAACATTTTTTCAAGTAAACGTGACTGATAAGCCCAACGTGGCCGGATGTTGTAAATATTGTTATATATTATGTATTCTCTTTCTGTATATAAGACAATGTCACTGTAATAAAAACTACTTACTTATTTACTTATACCATGCACATTATGCTTATTCATTTGTTTCAAACAATGTGTTTGTCTAACATCTATCAAATAACACCGTTCGTATTTAATAAAAAGAAAATGCGTCGTGAAATCTCCGAAAATAGGTCATCAAAATTTAATATAATTGGATTAACATCTCAAAATATTAACTAGAGTGTATGCTTATATATTGGAGTTCCTGAATGGCCTATCAATAGATTCGGCAAGACCCAGACATCTAAATCACGTGATCTGACTGAAATCCGACGTCCACCGAGTGCAATATAGCGCATTGGTTTCCAAATATTATTTGTGGAGCCTCTAACAGAGATCTTGAATCACACCAGTGACATGATATATATATATATGGACTCAAACTAAGGAATATGGGATATCGTCCTAGACAACTAATAGTATAGAAGATATTAACCAATTCTTTCAAAGGGAAACGTGTGACTTGTTAAAACCAAATCCTCCGTAAACAGCTCAACGTAATTAAAAATGGTTAATTAAAATGCTCTAGCTTTGAGATATTGGAGAAAAATCTTTGTAACAAAACGTCAGATATCTTTGCATGAAGTGCTTCTCCTTTTGTCACAATGGTTTCTTACAAAGTCTTCAGCAGTTGATTCCGCGTTGGTTTTGTAAAGTAAGGGATTTTCCACTTGTCTTTTTGGAATGTAGGTTTTATGAAAACTCTCTAGAAACTACATTGACTATCCACGATATTGTTTAATTACCAAAAGAAGTCATGCTAACTTGAAGAGCATTGATGGTTCTATCTAGAGGGTCAGTTTTTATATTTGAATTATCATAAGTAGATTACAAGCTACATGTTCAAATATATATAGCTCAATGTTGATGTTATTAAAAAGTTAACTTGTATGCATTGAATCGAATGTACATGCCTTACTTCATACCAATCGGCTATGACATATTCTCCTTTCGTTGTTTCTCATATGCCGATTTAACACATCGGTTTGTATTTTCTAAATCAAAGAAGCTAGGACGAATCTATCTCGTTAAATGTAGGAGACACGCTACATTATGTTTATCTATGACAACGTGTTCTTTTAAAGATACACCTCATCAGTTCGCAAAGGTTAGTTCCACCTTACTGACGATTATTTCCTATTTTAGTCACTATAGCTGTAACCAGCCGATTCATTATATTCCCATCACCAATACATAATGCTTTGGTTGAGTATAAAACCCCTGGGAGGTTCACAAGACGCGCCTAATCTGGGAGAAGTTTTCCACCGAATTGAACGAAATATGAGGACATTTCTCCAGAGATATCTGTATGGCGACTCAGTAAAATCAGACGATTGTGTCTTCCCTCACATTTGATCAATGAGTACGATTTGTTTGGGGGTGAATGTAGAAAACCAATAATCCGCCAAATTTTAAAATTTTCTTTCGTCGGATTCCTTCGGTCGTCCTCGGTTTAAAACGAATAGTTCCGACCCCAACTGATGTATGCCGAGAAAGACCGAAGAAGTCCGACGATGAATGAGTTTCGAAAAGGCGGATAATGGATTGGTTTTCTACCTTATCAGTGAATATTTAAATGGGAACCTCATTTCATGACCCTTTGTCAACATCAAATATATACGCATAGAGCGCGTGTCTGACTGCTAAGGAAGAGTCCGATATATAATCAACAAAGGTGAAGAGAACTTGTTATCGAAAAAGTCACCTTGTTTTTGTTTACATTGCTGTTTAGCACAATTCAGTAGAGAGAAACCTGTAAACATGGTAAGTAAAATCGAATAGCTCAGTTCAGGTAATTTGCGTTTGTGTCATAAGTATTGAAAATGTTGTATTGTTTCTTTAAATTTAAATTGGTAAACCTTTTAGATTAACATTCTCTCTTACAGATTCGACACTTTTACCTTTTCATGCTGCACAGAACTCAAGGGTCGAGACATGGTTAACGAGTTTTATGGTTTAAGTTCGACCATCTTTACGGCTAATTTAACAAGTCTACGCGGTTCGTCTGTACAGAAGCATAAATATATTTGTACATTCGAAAGATGAACGTCTTTCGAAGTACTTATTGAATTTTCAGCGGTCAGTTTTGGGCAAAAATTTCATTGTATCAGGTCATTCCGTCAGACCTGTGTATGTAGATAAAAAAGGCCAGTGTACACGGAAACAAAATAATCAAAACCAACGACCTCAAACCTTTTGTCGGAGAACTAATTTGCAACCGCCAAGTTATGGTAGAATACCCATAATCCATCATTTTGAAAATCATTCTATCGTCGGATTATTTCGGACGTCCTCGGTATACGTCGGTCGGGACCGGCACCATTCGAATTAAACCGAAGAGTTCCGTACGCGACCGATGTATACCGAGAAAGACCGAAGTAGTCCGACAAAAGAAGGAAATGGCTGATTATGGGGGTTTCTACCTTATCAACGATAACGTTCCGCACGCCTTTTCGTAATAACACAGTGTTTCATTCGAATGCTTACTTTTCGTATGATACCAAGTATGGATTTAACAGATAAGGCTTAACAAAGATTGTAGACGAAAGTTGATTTACAGAGCCATATTCAATTCCTAGTGCGTTTATGTCAAATAACATTGCAGAGTTTCATGCTCTTTGCCTTCTAACCGATTTACTTATATCGCATACTGTCTTCTGGTCAATACTAGCATCAAACTAATAAGATTGAAAAAGAAAGTATAAGTCATATTTTCTAAAAAAGAATATATTTGCAAGAAATCTTTGTAGCAATAGAAATCAAGTACATGAACCCATAGAACAAGGGAAAGACCGCCTTGATAAAAGAACACGCTAACGTTAACCGTTTCAATTTCAAGTAGACAAAGCTAGCCTTAGCGATTACCCATCACTAAATTACAGACAGGCATTGGCATTTACGCCTCTAAGTAAACGAAACGACCAGTGACAGTTTCGAAAATGGAAAAACAATTGGAGTTTACTTGACAGCGGAAAAAGGACAAGGCGCCTACGCCAACACATCCTACCGGGTCTCCGTCACATTAAATGGCGTCATTGTCCAAGCCAAAAGGACGTATGTACGTTACCATACTTGACGCGATGAGATTTTGTTGCTTTACATTGGGATCGTTTTTGAGAATACTTAATTTCAAGGCATTTCTTGTGGCAAAATCTCCCTGATTTACATGTAATGAACCCTAATTCTATGGAACAGTGTAATACTAAAGTAAGTGTCAATGAAGCACTATAACATTGGACTGAACCCTCGATATATTATGTAGTACACTTGACATAATGACCTTTGCATTACATTATCAGGATTAAAACACATTCAATTGGGTTACAAACCCTTCATGTCCATTGTACTCGTGCAAATAACGACTAGAAAAATGTAAAGGAGTTCATCACTATTAACAGAAGTGCTCATGTCCTTAGAATGGGGTCTAATGGGATAAAATGTAAGGAAGCATAGGGATGATAAAACAATTTTAAAAGAATAAGAAATGAAGAATTAAGATGTGAAAATCCATCACAGACTGAAAAACATGTACATTATTGATATATCAAATATCGATTAAAGACCTCGTTTGCAGGGTGTAGCTAAAGGATGATTTAAGGTGTTGAGCAAAGCAATCGTTTATTCAATCCAAATCCAGAATTAAAAAGCTTACCAAAGTATAAATATATCAATAAATCTGTTTTCAATTGCCTAAATCAATAAATGGGTTAATAATTATTGATAGGATAATTGAATTGCAATTCATTCTTTTCTACATTTACATTATGCACAAATGATATGCTTAAATCCATGATCACTGATTTATGATTAGTTTTAATTTATTGCCTCAATAATAAAGATTCATGAACATATCAAAAGATATATTTCATTGCTATTATTAATTAAAAGTGGGGAATTTTCCTCATTCTCATTACAAAAAGATTTGTGAATGGACCAATTAATCTTTTGACCTCTTTTCAACCAAGTGTTATTTGTTTGGCTATTGTATTATAAATATATTTTCATGTGTAAGTTGAAGATAATGGTTTGAAAATATATTTTAATAATTCTTTAATTCAGATTCTTGAAAAAAATGTTTTATGACCATTTCATTTTACCAGTGGGGAATTGTCCTATTTGCCACAAATGTGGGGTATTGTCCGGTGGGTTATTGTCCAATATTGAAAAAGGCAATTTGCAAAGACACCATCGAGACGCTTCCAATGGATTGTCAACTGACAATATTGTGTAAGGTAACTTTTATGTATATAAGTTTTGACAGGTGCAAATATTTAGTCGTTAAGTAAAGCAGTATACAGGCCGTTTAGATTCAACGTGTTTATTGCATTTTAGCCATACGGATCATACACTAAATACAGCATATGTCAAAGTTGGTCCCTGATTAACCGGGTTTGTGAAACATTCCGTTCACACATTAGATAATGTCACGGCGTCATTCACATTCCCTGCTGTTTTGAATGAGTGATGTCGCTGAATTAATGCAGCTCTCCTATAAACACAATATTCTCTTGAATCATACTTGCATAGTTTCGTAGTCACATTGAACTTAAAACAGTACATATAGTTCACGATTGGCGTTTGATACCTAAGTTTAGTAAATAATCTTGAAAATAAAATACATTACTTTAAAGAAGAAAAATGGATTCTGTTACACAAAATGGCTCCAAACGTTTTACGAACGTCGAGAATTAAGAGGTTATATCAAACTAATTGGTACCGGTATCTGCATTAATGAAACCAAGCCACGAGAAGTGCTACAACATATTGGAACAAGGTCAAATGAAGGTCATTAGTTTGACATACAAGGGATGATATCTCCATCGTAAGTGATTGACGTTATGATACGAGCGTGAAATTATCAGCTCGTCTGCGCGAGTGAAAAACATTAAATCTCGACATGTATTGACATTCTGCTTTGTGCACATGTCTGAGATTCAGGGATGAAGCCCCACATAAATGTCGGATTCCCAAAGATAATAGCGCGATAGACACTTCCATTAGAAATAAATGGTGGCTTTTGTAAGGGTTTGTCTTGTGTGCAAATGTCACAAAGGGCACTGCAAAGACAAAAGGCTCTAATCCATTCATTTCTAATGGCTGGGATTTCTGTTTGCGATATTAAATGATAATCACTTTGTACATAGCGTTAAGTTCTATTCGCCTGAGCCTTTTACATATGTATACACATGTACCATTGAACAAAGGCGGGCCTAGCTTATTGTTGTCCAAAGTAAGGGTCACTGTGAAGACGAAAGACTGTATTACCTTCACTTTTAATAAATGATGTACGACCTTTTTGGATTTACAGAAGGGGATATTTTCAATAATATGGCCGCCAATATCGGATTACCCCTTCATTAAAAATAGTTTATGAACAACAAAAAATACGCGTTTGAATATCAGGTTACACATTAAAACAAGTTAACCCCGCATGGTGCAATTAAATAAATCGGTTCACCCTAGTGGTAGCTCGTTATTGAATAAAAGGAATACAAATCATAAACTACGCACTTAACATATTTTGACTCAGTCTCTGATATAGAAACCTGATTGGACTAACGGTTTGAGTATTGGGTAGTGTTTTACCAAACTACTTATGGCAAATATTTGAGAAGGTCAAAAAAGATATGCATGGATATTATCTCAAATAGATTCACATTGCTGTAATGTGACACATCATTCGAAGCATCTTGGAAAGATGTTTCGAAAGATTTGTTAATTTGCAAAATTAATTTTGTCAATAATGAAACAAGAAGGAATGTTCCTTAAAACGTACGCAAATCTTTAGCATTATATGTATTGTAAGATACTACCCTAAACATTTAACCACAAGAACCTCTCCGCATGGGTTCTAATTCGTGGTAGGGTAAGATTTCAACATTTATGTAAGATACATGTAATCAACATTGTCCATGGTTTTATCCATCTTTAACAGCCATAACAAAACCTGCTTCACAATATAAGTAACACATTGTTTGGGTGATGCTTGTAAACCAGTAAACACTTACAAACTTCCAATGCAGAAAAGCTCAGCAGGCACAAAAAGTAAATTGTAAATGAGGTCAGTTTGTCTGATACAACAAATCGTTGTTTATTCTAATAAGAGCTGGAAAGCATTAACTACATTTGTCTGGGTGCGCCATGACATATATAAATGTTTAATTAAAAAGATTTTATGTCTATATTGACCTTTGTATTTGTATAAAATATAACTTGTTTAATTGGGCGTTATCTTTATTTTTGAAACGGTTTCGAGCAAAACAAATATCCATGAATAACTTTTGATCGAAAATATCCTTTTCAATCCTTACTTGCGTAAGCAAAATATTTCACAATGCTGGGAAAAGAATGCTTCTAAACAAACAACTCACCCTTCCTTGAAAACAAATGAGCTTCGAGGTATCACACATATTTTTTCCGAAGGAGCAGCATATGTTAAGAATGGTGACTAGAGCATACTTTAGCATACTTGCAGAGCACAAATCATAAATGTCACGTCCCTTTTGAGCTTTTAATGGAGATGAAACATTTTTGTTTGACAACGGTAACAAGCATGTAAAACCTACAATTCCACGATTTATAGCCTCCATGAATTGTGAACTATTGTTCCAGATCAAACTTTGTGCATCCCATACTCTGATCTGCTACAAAAAATTACATACATTATAAATCATTAGAACTACCGTAATTCGTTTTGACAATGTACCATATAGTCTGATCTTGTACAACAAGCTACACACATTCTTTATTACACGAACTACAGTAATTCGTTTTAACACTGTACCATATAGTCTGATCTTGTACAACAAGCTACACACATTCTTTATAACACGAACTACAGTAATTCGTTTTGACAATGTATCATATAGTCTGATCTTGTACAACAAGCTACACACATTCTTTATAACACGAACTACAGTAATTCGTTTTGACACTGTACCATATAGTCTAATCTTATACAACAAGCTACACACATTCTTTATTACAAGAACTACCGTAATTCGTTTTGACACTGTACCATATAGTCTAATCTTGTACAACAAGCTACACACATTCTTTATTACACGAACTACGGTAATTCGTTTTGACAATGTACCATATAGTCTGATCTTGTACAACAAGCTACACACATTCTTTATTACACGAACTACAGTAATTCGTTTTGACACTGTACCATATAGTCTGATCTTGTACAACAAGCTACACACATTCTTTATTACACGAACTACAGTAATTCGTTTTGACACTGTACCATATAGTCTGATCTTATACAACAAGCTACACACATTCTTTATAACACGAACTACAGTAATTCGTTTTCACAATGTATCATATAGTCTGATCTTGTACAACAAGCTACACACATTCTTTATAACACGAACTACAGTAATTCGTTTTGACAATGTACCATATAGTCTGATCTTGTACAACAAGCTACACACATTCTTTATTACACGAACTACAGTAATTCGTTTTGACACTGTACCATATAGTCTGATCTTATACAACAAGCTACACACATTCTTTATTACACGAACTACAGTAATTCGTTTTGACAATGTACCATATAGTCTGATCTTATACAACAAGCTACACACATTCTTTATTACACGAACTACAGTAATTTGTTTTGACAATGTACCATATAGTCTGATCTTATACAACAAGCTACACACATTCTTTATAACACGAACTACAGTAATTCGTTTTGACAATGTACCATATAGTCTGATCTTATACAACAAGCTACACACATTCTTTATTAGAACTACAGTAATTCGTTTTGACAATGTACCATATAGTCTGATCTTATACAACAAGCTACACACATTCTTTATTACACGAACTACAGTAATTCGTTTTGACACTGTACCATATAGTCTGATCTTGTACAACAAGCTACACACATTCTTTATTACACGAACTACAGTAATTCGTTTTGACAATGTATCATATAGTCTGATCTTGTACAACAAGCTACACACATTCTTTATTACACGAACTACAGTAATTTGTTTTGACAATGTATCATATAGTCTGATCTTGTACAACAAGCTACACACATTCTTTATAACACGAACTACAGTAATTCGTTTTGACAATGTACCATATAGTCTGATCTTGTACAACAAGCTACACACATTCTTTATAACACGAACTACAGTAATTCGTTTTGACAATGTACCATATAGTCTGATCTTATACAACAAGCTACACACATTCTTTATAACACGAACTACAGTAATTTGTTTTGACAATGTACCATATAGTCTGATCTTGTACAACAAGCTACACACATTCTTTATTACACGAACTACAGTAATTTGTTTTGACAATGTACCATATAGTCTGATCTTATACAACAAGCTACACACATTCTTTATTACACGAACTACAGTAATTCGTTTTGACAATGTACCATATAGTCTGATCTTATACAACAAGCTACACACATTCTTTATTACACGAACTACAGTAATTCGTTTTGACAATGTACCATATAGTCTGATCTTATACAACAAGCTACACACATTCTTTATTACACGAACTACAGTAATTCGTTTTGACAATGTACCATATAGTCTGATCTTATACAACAAGCTACACACATTCTTTATTACACGAACTACAGTAATTCGTTTTGACAATGTACCATATAGTCTGATCTTGTACAACAAGCTACACACATTCTTTATTACAAGAACTACAGTAATTCGTTTTGACAATGTATCATATAGTCTGATCTTGTACAACAAGCTACACACATTCTTTATTACACGAACTACAGTAATTCGTTTTGACACTGTACCATATAGTCTGATCTTGTACAACAAGCTACACACATTCTTTATTACACGAACTACAGTAATTCGTTTTGACACTGTACCATATAGTCTGATCTTATACAACAAGCTACACACATTCTTTATAACACGAACTACAGTAATTCGTTTTGACAATGTATCATATAGTCTGATCTTGTACAACAAGCTACACACATTCTTTATTACACGAACTACAGTAATTCGTTTTGACACTGTACCATATAGTCTGATCTTGTACAACAAGCTACACACATTCTTTATTACACGAACTACAGTAATTCGTTTTGACAATGTACCATATAGTCTGATCTTATACAACAAGCTACACACATTCTTTATTACACGAACTACAGTAATTCGTTTTGACAATGTACCATATAGTCTGATCTTATACAACAAGCTACACACATTCTTTATTACACGAACTACAGTAATTCGTTTTGACAATGTACCATATAGTCTGATCTTGTACAACAAGCTACACACATTCTTTATTACACGAACTACAGTAATTCGTTTTGACACTGTACATATAGTCTGATCTTGTACAACAAGCTACACACATTCTTTATTACACGAACTACGGTAATTCGTTTTGACAATGTACCATATAGTCTGATCTTATACAACAAGCTACACACATTCTTCATTAGAACTACAGTAATTCGTTTTGACACTGTATCATATAGTCTGATCTTGTACAACAAGCTACACACATTCTTTATAACACGAACTACAGTAATTTGTTTTGACAATGTATCATATAGTCTGAACTTATACAACAAGCTACACACATTCTAAATCATAAGAACTACAGTAATTCGTTTTGACACTGTATCATATAGTCTGATCTTATACAACAAGCTACACACATTCTTTATTACACGAACTACAGTAATTCGTTTTGACAATGTATCATATAGTCTGATCTTGTACAACAAGCTACACACATTCTTTATTACACGAACTACAGTAATTCGTTTTGACAATGTACCATATAGTCTGATCTTATACAACAAGCTACACACATTCTTTATTACACGAACTACAGTAATTCGTTTTGACAATGTACCAAATAGTCTGATCTTATACAACAAGCTACACACATTCTAAATCATAAGAACTACAGTAATTCGTTTTGACAATGTACCATATAGTCTGATCTTATACAACAAGCTACACACATTCTTTATTACACGAACTACAGTAATTCGTTTTTACAATGTACCATATAGTCTGATCTTATACAACAAGCTACACACATTCTTTATTATACGAACTACAGTAATTCGTTTTGACAATGTATCATATAGTCTGATCTTATACAACAAGCTACACACATTCTTTATTATACGAACTACAGTAATTCGTTTTTACACTGTACCATATAGTCTGATCTTATACAACAAGCTACACACATTCTTTATTATACGAACTACAGTAATTCGTTTTGACACTGTACCATATAGTCTGATCTTGTACAACAAGCTACACACATTCTTTATTACACGAACTACAGTAATTCGTTTTGACAATGTACCATATAGTCTGATCTTATACAACAAGCTACACACATTCTTTATTACACGAACTACAGTAATTCGTTTTGACACTGTACCATATAGTCTGATCTTGTACAACAAGCTACACACATTCTTTATTACACGAACTACAGTAATTCGTTTTTACAATGTACCATATAGTCTGATCTTATACAACAAGCTACACACATTCTTTATTATACGAACTACAGTAATTCGTTTTGACACTGTACCATATAGTCTGATCTTGTACAACAAGCTACACACATTCTTTATTACACGAACTACAGTAATTTGTTTTGACAATGTATCATATAGTCTGATCTTATACAACAAGCTACACACATTCTTTATTACACGAACTACAGTAATTTGTTTTGACAATGTACCATATAGTCTGATCTTGTACAACAAGCTACACACATTCTTTATAACACGAACTACAGTAATTCGTTTTGACACTGTACCATATAGTCTGATCTTATACAACAAGCTACACACATTCTTTATTACACGAACTACAGTAATTCGTTTTGACAATGTACCATATAGTCTGATCTTATACAACAAGCTACACACATTCTTTATTACACGAACTACAGTAATTTGTTTTGACACTGTATCATATAGTCTGATCTTATACAACAAGCTACACACATTCTTTATTACACGAACTACAGTAATTCGTTTTTACAATGTACCATATAGTCTGATCTTATACAACAAGCTACACACATTCTTTATTATACGAACTACAGTAATTCGTTTTGACACTGTACCATATAGTCTGATCTTGTACAACAAGCTACACACATTCTTTATTACACGAACTACAGTAATTTGTTTTGACAATGTATCATATAGTCTGATCTTATACAACAAGCTACACACATACTTTATTACACGAACTACAGTAATTCGTTTTTACAATGTATCATATAGTCTGATCTTATACAACAAGCTACACACATTCTTTATTATACGAACTACAGTAATTCGTTTTGACAATGTACCATATAGTCTGATCTTATACAACAAGCTACACACATTCTTTATTACACGAACTACAGTAATTCGTTTTTACAATGTATCATATAGTCTGATCTTGTACAACAAGCTACACACATTCTTTATTACACGAACTACAGTAATTCGTTTTGACAATGTATCATATAGTCTGATCTTTTACAACAAGCTACACACATTCTTTATTACACGAACTACAGTAATTCATTTTGACAATGTATCATATAGTCTGATCTTATACAACAAGCTACACACATTCTTTATTACACGAACTACAGTAATTCGTTTTGACACTGTACCATATAGTCTGATCTTATACAACAAGCTACACACATTCTTTATTACACGAACTACAGTAATTCGTTTTGACAATGTATCATATAGTCTGATCTTTTACAACAAGCTACACACATTCTTTATTACACGAACAACAGTAATTCGTTTTGACACTGTACCATATAGTCTGATCTTATACAACGAGCTACACACATTCTTTATTACACGAACTACAGTAATTCGTTTTGACAATGTATCGTATAGTCTGATCTTGTACAACAAGCTACACACATTCTAAATCATAAGAACTACAGTAATTCGTTTTGACAATGTATCATATAGTCTGAACTTATACAACAAGCTACACACATTCTAAATCATAAGAACTACAGTAATTCGTTTTGACAATGTATCATATAGTCTGATCTTGTACAACAAGCTACACACATTCTTTATTACACGAACTACAGTAATTCGTTTTGACGATGTACCATATAATCTGATCTTGTACAACAAGCTACACACATTCTTTATTACACGAACTACAGTAATTCGTTTTGACAATGTATCATATAGTCTGAACTTATACAACAAGCTACACACATTCTAAATCATAAGAACTACAGTAATTCGTTTTGACAATGTATCATATAGTCTGATCTTGTACAACAAGCTACACACATTCTTTATTACACGAACTACAGTAATTCGTTTTGACAATGTACCATATAGTCTGATCTTGTACAACAAGCTACACACATTCTTTATTACACGAACTACAGTAATTCGTTTTGACAATGTATCATATAGTCTGATCTTATACAACGAGCTACACACATTCTTTATTATACGAACTACAGTAATTCGTTTTGACAATGTATCATATAGTCTGATCTTATACAACAAGCTACACACATTCTTTATTACACGAACTACAGTAATTCGTTTTGACAATGTATCGTATAGTCTGATCTTGTACAACAAGCTACACACATTCTAAATCATAAGAACTACAGTAATTCGTTTTGACACTGTATCATATAGTCTGATCTTGTACAACAAGCTACACACATTCTTTATTACACGAACTACGGTAATTCGTTTTGACACTGTACCATATAATCTGATCTTATACAACAAGCTACACACATTCTAAATCATTAGAACTACAGTAATTCGTTTTGACACTGTATCATATAGTCTGATCTTGTACAACAAGCTACACACATTCTTTATTACACGAACTACAGTAATTTGTTTTGACAATGTATCATATAGTCTGAACTTATACAACAAGCTACACACATTCTAAATCATAAGAACTACAGTAATTCGTTTTGACACTGTATCATATAGTCTGATCTTATACAACAAGCTACACACATTCTTTATTACACGAACTACAGTAATTCGTTTTGACAATGTATCATATAGTCTGATCTTGTACAACAAGCTACACACATTCTTTATTACACGAACTACAGTAATTCGTTTTGACAATGTACCATATAGTCTGATCTTGTACAACAAGCTACACACATTCTTTATAACACGCACTACAGTAATTTGTTTTGACACTGTACCATATAGTCTGATCTTATACAACAAGCTACACACATTCTTTATTACACGAACTACAGTAATTCGTTTTGACACTGTACCATATAGTCTGATCTTATACAACAAGCTTCACACATTCTTTATAACACGAACTAGAGTAATTCGTTTTGACAATGTATCATATAGTCTGATCTTATACAACAAGCTACACACATTCTCTATTACACGAACAACGGTAATTCGTTTTGACAATTTACCATATAGTCTGATCTTGTACAACAAGCTACACTTATTCTTTATTACACGAACTACAGTAATTCGTTTTGACACTGTACCATATAGTCTGATCTTGTACAACAAGCTACACACATTCTTTATTACACGAACTACAGTAATTCGTTTTGACACTGTACCATATAGTCTGATCTTATACAACAAGCTACACACATTCTTTATTACACGAACTACAGTAATTTGTTTTGACACTGTACCATATAGTCTGAACTTGTACAACAAGCTACACATATTCTTTATTACACGAACTACAGTAATTCGTTTTGCCAATGTACCATATAGTCTGATCTTATACAACAAGCTACACACATTCTTTATTACACGAACTACAGTAATTTGTTTTGACAATGTACCATATAGTCTGATCTTATACAACAAGCTACACACATTCTAAATCATAAGAACTACAGTAATTCGTTTTGACACTGTATCATATAGTCTGATCTTATACAACAAGCTACACACATTCTTTATTACACGAACTACAGTAATTTGTTTTGACAATGTACCATATAGTCTGATCTTATACAACAAGCTACACACATTCTTTATTACACGAACTACAGTAATTCGTTTTGACAATGTACCATATAGTCTGATCTTATACAACAAGCTACACACATTCTTTATTACACGAACTACAGTAATTCGTTTTGACAATGTACCATATAGTCTGATCTTATACAACAAGCTACACACATTCTTTATTACACGAACTACAGTAATTTGTTTTGACAATGTACCATATAATCTGATCTTATACAACAAGCTACACACATTCTTAATTACACGAACTACAGTAATTTGTTTTGACAATGTACCATATAGTCTGATCTTATACAACAAGCTACACACATTCTTTATTACACCAACTACAGTAATTTGTTTTGACACTGTACCATATAGTCTGATCTTATACAACAAGCTACACACATTCTTTATTACACGAACTACAGTAATTTGTTTTGACAATGTACCATATAGTCTGATCTTATACAACAAGCTACACACATTCTTTATTACACGAACTACAGTAATTCGTTTTGACACTGTACCATATAGTCTGATCTTATACAACAAGCTACACACATTCTTTATTACACGAACTACAGTAATTCGTTTTGACAATGTACCATATAGTCTGATCTTGTACAACAAGCTACACACATTCTTTATTACACGAACTACAGTAATTTGTTTTGACAATGTACCATATAGTCTGATCTTGTACAACAAGCTACACACATTCTTTATTATACGAACTACAGTCATTCGTTTTGACAATGTACCATATAGTCTGATCTTATACAACAAGCTACACTTATTCTTTATTACACGAACTACAGTAATTCGTTTTGACACTGTACCATATAGTCTGATCTTGTACAACAAGCTACACACATTCTTTATTACACGAACTACAGTAATTCGTTTTGACACTGTACCATATAGTCTGATCTTATACAACAAGCTACACACATTCTTTATTACACGAACTACAGTAATTTGTTTTGACACTGTACCATATAGTCTGAACTTGTACAACAAGCTACACATATTCTTTATTACACGAACTACAGTAATTCGTTTTGCCAATGTACCATATAGTCTGATCTTATACAACAAGCTACACACATTCTTTATTACACGAACTACAGTAATTTGTTTTGACAATGTACCATATAGTCTGATCTTATACAACAAGCTACACACATTCTAAATCATAAGAACTACAGTAATTCGTTTTGACACTGTATCATATAGTCTGATCTTATACAACAAGCTACACACATTCTTTATTACACGAACTACAGTAATTTGTTTTGACAATGTACCATATAGTCTGATCTTATACAACAAGCTACACACATTCTTTATTACACGAACTACAGTAATTCGTTTTGACAATGTACCATATAGTCTGATCTTATACAACAAGCTACACACATTCTTTATTACACGAACTACAGTAATTCGTTTTGACAATGTACCATATAGTCTGATCTTATACAACAAGCTACACACATTCTTTATTACACGAACTACAGTAATTTGTTTTGACAATGTACCATATAATCTGATCTTATACAACAAGCTACACACATTCTTAATTACACGAACTACAGTAATTTGTTTTGACAATGTACCATATAGTCTGATCTTATACAACAAGCTACACACATTCTTTATTACACCAACTACAGTAATTTGTTTTGACACTGTACCATATAGTCTGATCTTATACAACAAGCTACACACATTCTTTATTACACGAACTACAGTAATTTGTTTTGACAATGTACCATATAGTCTGATCTTATACAACAAGCTACACACATTCTTTATTACACGAACTACAGTAATTCGTTTTGACACTGTACCATATAGTCTGATCTTATACAACAAGCTACACACATTCTTTATTACACGAACTACAGTAATTCGTTTTGACAATGTACCATATAGTCTGATCTTGTACAACAAGCTACACACATTCTTTATTACACGAACTACAGTAATTTGTTTTGACAATGTACCATATAGTCTGATCTTGTACAACAAGCTACACACATTCTTTATTATACGAACTACAGTCATTCGTTTTGACAATGTACCATATAGTCTGATCTTATACAACAAGCTACACACATTCTTTATTATACGAACTACAGTAATTCGTTTTGACAATGTACCATATAGTCTGATCTTATACAACAAGCTACACACATTCTTTATTATAAGAACTACAGTAATTTGTTTTGACAATGTACCATATAGTCTGATCTTATACAACAAGCTACACACATTCTTTATTATACGAACTACAGTAATTTGTTTTGACAATGTACCATATAGTCTGATCTTATACAACAAGCTACACACATTCTTTATTACACGAACTACAGTAATTCGTTTTGACACTGTACCATATAGTCTGATCTTATACAACAAGCTACACACATTCTTTATTACACGAACTACAGTAATTTGTTTTGACACCGTATCATATCGTCTGATCTTATACAACAAGCTACACACATTCTTTATTACACGAACTACAGTAATTTGCTTTGACACTGTACCATATAGTCTGATCTTATACAACAAGCTACACACATTCTTTATTACACGAACTACAGTAATTTGCTTTGACACTGTACCATATAGTCTGATCTTATACAACAAGCTACACACATTCTTTATTACACGAACTACAGTAATTTGTTTTGACAATGTACCATATAGTCTGATCTTGTACAACAAGCTACACACATTCTTTATTACACGAACTACAGTAATTCGTTTTGACAATGTACCATATAGTCTGATCTTATACAACAAGCTACACACATTCTTTATTACACGAACTACAGTAATTCGTTTTGACAATGTACCATATAGTCTGATCTTGTACAACAAGCTACACACATTCTTTATAACACGAACTACAGTAATTTGTTTTGACAATGTACCATATAGTCTGATCTTGTACAACAAGCTACACACATTCTTTATAACACGAACTACAGTAATTCGTTTTGACAATGTACCATATAGTCTGATCTTATACAACAAGCTACACACATTCTTTATTATACGAACTACAGTAATTCGTTTTGACAATGTACCATATAGTCTGATCTTATACAACAAGCTACACACATTCTTTATTATACGAACTACAGTAATTCGTTTTGACAATGTACCATATAGTCTGATCTTATACAACAAGCTACACACATTCTTTATTACACGAACTACAGTAATTTGTTTTGACAATGTACCATATAGTCTGATCTTATACAACAAGCTACACACATTCTTTATTATACGAACTACAGTAATTTGTTTTGACAATGTACCATACAGTCTGATCTTATACAACAAGCTACACACATTCTTTATTACACGAACTACAGTAATTCGTTTTGACACTGTACCATATAGTCTGATCTTATACAACAAGCTACACACATTCTTTATTACACGAACTACAGTAATTTGTTTTGACACCGTATCATATCGTCTGATCTTATACAACAAGCTACACACATTCTTTATTACACGAACTACAGTAATTTGCTTTGACACTGTACCATATAGTCTGATCTTATACAACAAGCTACACACATTCTTTATTACACGAACTACAGTAATTTGTTTTGACACCGTATCATATAGTCTGATCTTGTACAACAAGCTACACACATTCTTTATTACACGAACTACCGTAATTTGTTTTGACAATGTACCATATAGTCTGATCTTGTACAACAAGCTACACACATTCTTTATTACACGAACTACAGTAGTTCGTTTTGACAATGTATTTTTGTTTCATTGTTTCAGATTTGAAATCACATGAAAGCTTAGTAAGTTTACGTCTGGATAACGTATGCGTATTCTATAACATCTTACAGCTACCCTTTCACTCAAACCGCCGGAGGTAGCCAACTTAGCGGACCAAGACGATCCGATTGATATTCCGCTGGACGAGAATCGCTTGAGCACCAGTAATTTCGCTTAATTTAACGTCCATTCAAATCGGGTCTCCGCGGTACTAGGGGTTAATAAACCATGTTAATGGAAAAATAAATAGTTTCCTTTCCGTTAGTTTCTACGTATTAGCGTATTAATTGTATTTTACGTCCCACATTAATCGCCCGACGGGGAGAAACATATTGCCTCTGGTCAATAGAACGGGTTTGATATTACATGTATTTACTTTTCCTGTGATTTCCAAGGATCTGATTTTTATCTTTAACGATGTATTAAACAATTTCCGTATTATTTCGAAGCTTTAGATGCACCTTCAGATGCCTTCAGTATCGCTCACCGTTAATGCACAATATTTTAACAATTAAACATTTAACATGTCCGAAATTCATTTGGACACTTCTGCAAACTATGTAAGCTAGCATACGTCCGAAATACTTAGATTCTATTATACGGATACTTAATTAAACTCCATCATTGGCAAGATTTCATAACTAATCGGTACAATCAAAAATCAATCATCAGTATTACCCTCTTGAAATTTTTATTCCCTGTCATACAGAAATTCGTTCATCATTTCAGCTCCAACCTTGGTGTGGTTTTGCACAGAACTGCCGAAAAGCAATTTAACAAATACACACGTTCTTAAAGATGTCAGTATTCTCCTTGTATATGAACTTTTTTTTAAGTGGGTTGTTTGCGTTCAAAACAGGATTTTGCTTATAAAAACACTTTCTTGAATGGAATATGTATGTTCTAACTTAACCAACATGTTCTTTGCTGCACACATGAATTGATATAGTTATACAAAACTTAAAAACACTGTTCGTGGGAGGTATGTGGTCAGACATTTGCCACACTAATGTTGAAATCATTCTTTTGAAAATATTAAGGGGCGTTGGTATCAAGGCATGGTTCCTTATCATAAAATACTGTTTTATTACAAAGAAACATTAATAAACATAACCACAAACACCCATTAGCGAAAAGTGTATGGGGTACAAAATCTGGTTGATATGCTAAGAACGTCTTTGTCAGATACAAAGTACATCAGAAGTATGGTGGTTCAATCGCTTGGCAACTTGTTTCATGTGCGAATGGGTAGGGTTTGAATGGAACATTAGAGCATAAAAGGTCCCGATAAAACCACCGTCCTAAAATGTGATGTCGGAACCTGGGGAATCGTCTCTAATTTACCCGAAATGCCCCATTGTATCACATTGTCCGGTTTATAAGCACCTTTGCTGTTGGTACCCATTAGTTTTTGAACAGTGATGGGTTCGTGAATAGTCCTTTCAATTTAGTTCTTTATTTGACAAAAACCAGCATGTGGATGCCTTTTACCAATACTATAAATATCTAAATTGTACATTAGATACTGACGCTTGTATTACACTTGACATGTTTTATATACAGGTATGACATAAACGAAGAAATCTAAAATCGAACAAAACACAATTTAGCAGCTTTCACACACATAAAGGCAGGAAAAATGATTGATGAAAAGGTAAAACTGTTTTCAAAAGGTAAAGTAAAATAAAATAGCAACATCTGAATGGTTTCAATAAACGGAGTGTATAATGCTGTTACGATCAGTTTTAAAGAACAACACATACATAAAATTTTGTAAATTGTTCCATTCCGACCAGACATCTTGTATCCTAAACAGGTCCGGGAATTCCACGGGAACTAGTTAGAACAATCCTATATACTGACGGTTGATTAATCACTGCACTAATGGATCACTTTAAGAGTCGATACGATGTACCTCTAACGGTTTCAGTACCCTCGCTAGACTAAAAGTTCTCAGCAGTCCTAAATTGCTTCAATATTACTTTGTCATATAAAGGGTGACCCCTACCATTTAAATGAACACCGCTTTTCTGGAAATCAGCCGATAACAAGAAAACGTATCGTTCATGCGACACATTTACCCATCCACCACTCCCCCAAAAATAGAAGGTGTTCAGATAGTTTAAAGGTAACTCGGGCACGAGAAAGTTTAATATGGGAGCTTGTTTTTTTTCTCTGACTGCACAAACGGGTGTTATTTAACATGTCAAAGATTTGTGGAAATTAGACCGGGCCAAGTCTATGTTTAATTTCATATACGCTTTATGTATTAAATTAAACTTTCAAACACCCTCTTCGTTAGCCAGTTTACGTCCGCATAACTGTGAAACTATGATAGGGCTACTACATGAATGTATACATTTCTCAACGGGCTGCGTCTATAAAGTCGATGTGCATTCGCTAGCTTTGAAATAATGATGTATTTTGATAACCCACCAATTATATGCTATGCTTCAGAAATCACCACTATTTGAAGTGTTTATCTTATCCCGATTAATAGATACAAGACCACACGTCAATATTGTTCTATTTAAATCTGTGAATGGCAATTTGGCAATATTTTCAAATTAACTTAACCGAATCCCCGCTGCTAAATTAAACTTCAACAGTCAGTATGTGTAGCATTTGAGCGTCTCCTTCTTTCATACGAACAGTTTTCGATTTCGAAAGATATTCCATCGTGCAAAAGAACTTTTGAGAATAATTTCTCCCAAATTGTATAATGCTCCCATTCGATTTCAGGCACTTAATACACAATGTTTCCGTATAGTACAGTACCTTCCGTTTATCCACGTAAACTGATAGTGTCTTAAATAAGAAGTGACCCTTTTTAAGATGATCAGAGTGGTGTAACTATGATCAGTACTTCACATCACTGGTGCATGTCGTTATAACGTCCTACCTAATGGCTATATGGCTGATTAGGATAAAACTTTGTTAATACAGACAGTTCAAATGTTTAAAACAGATTATACAGCCTCTGATATCGAACGATGCGACTTCGGACTTTAACTTTAACCATGTGTAATACTTTAATACATTCATCATACTGCTTAATAAGTTACTTATGCCCTGTTTTTGACGCCGCTTTTTAGTATTTATCATTAGTGAGGTTGCAGCATTAAAACGAGTACGAGTTCAGATTTAGATCAGTACTTGGCTTCAATACTCATACTTAAACTAAAGCAAGAACTTTGAGTTTTAGGAATGCATCATACTTAATTACGTTTCGAGAACAGAGGCCCAGATCTAAACCGAAAGATCATGCAATGCATTTGCACACTTTTTAGGCACAGCGTAAGAGCCCAGACAATCAACTAGAACGAACCGAGGCCCTACCATTGTGCAATAGAAGCGGCCAGGCAGAGAAAATACAAAATCGAAGATCATTTGTGTTTGACCGACTTGAAGAACTATAATCAGTCAAACTGTACAACGGCTTGCGTCATGGATCCTAAACAAAACGATATATCAATGTGCGAGTAATACGCTGTATGGAAAATAGTTCCGTCATAAAGTGTAGACGAAATACCGTAGCACTGAAGCCACATATCCATTAGCACATCTAGTGTCGAACTAATCGGACTTCCTACAAGGTAGTTAAGTGGAAATAAGTCTTGACACGTGTAGATAGCAACTTAACTAATAAAGAAAGAAGCATAGAAAGTTGAGCTATTGGAAGAATGTTTTAAGTTGCATAGTTAAATGTTTTCCGACCTTTCAGTGTATCAACAAAACGGACAAGTCTTCGAAATATTTATCTGGTGAGCTGGATAGTAGTACGTAGCCAAAACCGATAAATATCTTAAAAGAAACTAACCATCTATTCTAAATACATCTACTGACCATTGTCACACAGTTTGAAACTGCTCTTTCATAGATGTAAAGAAATTTGGAAACCTGATTTCTTTATAAACGTACAACAATATGATGCGCACAAGAGAATGGTCATTGGAAGGACAGTAAACAGTTAAAAAGAAATACTTATTTAAAACCCTTACATCGTTGGAATAGTTTTGATATCTACGGCATAAAGACTGTACATTCTTCGCTATGTTGACGCTTCATAAAAATTTATGCTTCCAAAAGCCACTTTAATTGTTTATCATACACCAATTCAAAAATTGTATTGTTTCAACAAGGTTTTATTTTGACTCGCACACATTCTCGAATGTGACCAAAACGCTTTATCGACGATGTATCACCTGATGACTTGATGACCATTTTCCCACATCACGCCTCCGCTACCCCGTATCGGATGTCAGATGTGCCCCCAAGGAAGTTCCCGTATTTATGTGGGAGCTAACGGTGACACTATTCGATATCCGCAGTTCCATTAATTATGACTGGCATTTCGACCGCTTAACAAATAAATCTTGTCACAAATGATGCGATTCTCGTCTAAAACGATCCCTGTGGATCCTTGCATCCAACTTTACCGTGCCAATTGGCCATTCCTCTGAGCATGAACTGGGCATCGGCCAAGAAGCATTTTCGACCTTCAAGCTCGAGTCAAATCCTCACCGATTTGTTCACTCTATGCTTGAAAAAGATAACTGTTCAACCCAAGTGTCTTTTCTTTCAATGCACTATCTATGAACTATGCTGATACCCTACTTTCCAAATAGAAATCTTCTTTTACAACACCATCAGTATCATCTGAATAGCATGACAAATATTCCAGGGTAACGTTTTGAAGCGTTTCATCCATTTTCTTTACATCCCAATAATCATTTTCTCGTACAATTAAAATTTGCTGCTATACAGTGGGCCTGTATATATCTGGGGATTTAGAATTACTGTTCAATACAAAAAACACAGAAAGTTTCGGGGACATATTGACAAAGGCATATTAATTTATGAGTAATTTCCTTTTAACAAGATGCTTCTAGAATGATTTCCCTTTACTATAGAGCTGAGAGCCTCATATTGTGCCATGACTATTCTATTAATCTGATCACAGTCTGTTAACATGACACAGCCTTTTCTCGAACGAAAAAATCAAACTTATAACTGTATTAACCTTTTTTAATCTTAAACTTTTCTGGAAAATTCTTGTCCAACTGCTGCTGTCTATGCATGTATTGATTTTGTAATGGTTATAGATATGCTTTCTGATATTTCACGCTTAAAAAAATTGAATAAATCTTTGCCGGACTTCTTCTGTGAGACACCTGTTAACTGTCCATCCAGCTTGTGGGTGTAAGTTAATAGGTTTGATTTCTGTGCTCTGCGCTAGATAAGATATTTCAAAATGCGTGAGTCAAAAAGTCGCATATGGATCAGGGTTATCCCAATCCTAAGGTATTTGTTTGTCAAGACATACGCCTCGTTACTTCAAATGATGTAAAAAGTTTATCCAAGGACAAACTATCCGAATCGAAATGTTTTCAGTATAAGCTCCAGGGTACCGTTTTACTAAACAACTTACGGAAAATATTTGCGTAAGTCGTAATGGATACACATGGATAGTATCTTCAATGAAAGTACAATATTGCGATGTGACACATCATTGGAAGCGTCTCGGAGAGACATGATGTGTCACATTGCAATATTGCTTTGGCTTATCTTGAAATGAGAGGACTTTTTGTTTTAGACTTACGCAAATCTTAAGCGTAAACTGTTTAGTTAAACGGTTCCCGGGTCCAAAAGAGTGGGCTATTTAGCTGCTTACATAGTGAATACTTGTGTAAATACATCGATCGCAGAATAGTTGTAATTTAAACTATGGCGATTTAGACAGTAATTGCTCTTTACTTGCGTTTTTACTTTGGTGGCTGAATTTTCAGAGCTCGGCATTATAATAAATACTGTATATTGTACTCAAAAATGGATTTCGAATTGAACTGCGTACTAAATGTATCTGAGATTGGGTGAAAGTCAAATTATCTTCTCTAAACATTTAAGGATAGGCACATGTGGTTGGCATTTGAAGAATGGTACATGTTTCAGTACTCCAATCATTGCTCATATTTCCATTAACCTTCAAATTTGTTTTAACTGTAATACAGAACATCAATATGTCAACGAAAGACCATTAATAGAACATAACAAAACTAAACGACTTACTGGAGTCTTGAAATTATCCAAAGATATATTATAGGGGGTATTGACTCTCAAGTTACGGTTGTTTTTATGAACGGCGGTGTATCGTCCCTGAACAAACCTCATTAACAGCTAATTACTCTGCAATGTAATCCGACAGCCAATGTGTAAAGCCCGTTAACTCGTGATTTGTTGGCCTGTAATTCCCCTACTTTAACCTTTAAGTGTGTGTTATGTGATTTGTAAACTAATTTGGGCGAACTGTGCTGCCATTTCAACTACAGTTAAATGGCTTTTCACTTGAAATTGGTTTTGAAGACCTCGCCGTCGAAGTGACATTTTTATTGGTTTATTCTTAACCCTCCTTATAAAATTTTTTTTTCCACAAATGTGAGGAAATTTCGAAGTCTAATTATCTTCAAAAACTGCACGCCAGCTGTACTGCATCATGACATGTACTGAAGAATGCTTTAAAGCGTGCATGCATTGAATTAACATGTGTTTTAATCGAAAAGCGAAACATCGCTTTTGAGATCTATCGCATATAAACTATACATACGTAGATACATTGGAGATTGCTGAATCGATTAAAGCCTACTTTCAATTGTACCTCTACAGTACAAAAACTGTATTATTTCAATGACATTTTATTTTGACTTTCAATATTTCTCTTCTGCTTAGCTCTTGAATACAATATAGTTTATAAATGCGATTCTTGATCATTGTTTAACGTTTGATTATGTAATGAACATAGCAAAAGGTATTGGTTAAATGTTCTGACATAGAACTGTTCATGCTATAGTAATGGTAATCCGAATGACATTCGGATACCTTTATACACTTCGATAGCAAATGAACGTCCGAAAAATGCCCGCCCATAACACATATTCAACCAAAACACAAATGGTGTCGTTCACTTTCGTTTTCATCCAATGTATGTCTTTATCCTGGCCAAATGGCAGTATTAGTGATAAGTGATTAAATCACTTTCTCAAAAAGCCTCACAAAGTGAATAATCATTAAACCTGTCTCAACCAAACGATTGTTATGTGCTTTCACCAATTAAGCAAATTTATGAATGGGTGCACAACTGCACATGCAACAACAATTAAGAAAGTCCCCATATCTCGACCTCTTAACACATTACCACCTTACAACACATTTTTACGTATTTCAGTAAACGTCTTGCAAAAAGCATTGTGGCAAAAGGAGAAATTGCTTGTCACAAGTAATTTCTCATTTTGCCACAATGCTTTTAAATATATTCAAATATTACAACAGCATAACTGAAATGTTTTTCGCATGTTTACAAAGCTTTTATAAAGTCATATACTTCAAGAAAAGAAATTCGTCTGAAGGTGGTAAAGACTTAAAATTGATTACTATATGAGCGCTGATCAGGTGAGACTATTTTACACATTCTCGTATAATTACAGAAAACGCCCGCTCACCTGTCTTATGGATTCGGCACCCTTCTGTATTTATTCTTTTTTTATTTAGAATAAACCAAATTTGTTTTGTTGATCGCACTAAGTGACAATTCCTTGAAAGGCACAGTATGTATATCCGTTATATATGTACTAATTTATCGTTCTGAGTGCCCATCTAATTAAATATATATTGGAGTGTATGTCCTTTTAACAAATCGAATATGTATACATACATATTCGTATCGTCTTTAATACATTGGAATTGAAGCTACCGTTTGGTTAAGCAGTTTATATTTTTATTTTTATTGGCTTTTCACAAACAAATTCTTCCTCGTAAAAGTGAAGTATGCGCGGATGTTTTGTTGAACGCTGGCAATGTAGTGTATCTTAGCTAAACTAATGGCGCTCGGATAAGGTTTTCTTAATATAAGAAACAGAATTATATCGATCAAATAGGTATTTCATTCAAACAACATGCGCATTGGCATTGGTTTAAACAAATATGTAGCACATATGTTTAGTCTAGTAATATGTTCTTATTTTGTTGGACACGTATATATAAAGCAGATATACTGCTTGGCTATGACAAAAGGAACTGCTTTTTCGGATTGGCTCGGGTTGGCTCAAATGATGATGCCGACATTCATAGTTTGTCCTAGGCTACAAAAGCAGCATTCAACATTCGTTTAAGACTTTATGAATCACATGTTGGTAAGAAACAGTGCGTATCGTATTATTTTCAATCTAAATTACACTTTATGAGGCTCAAGAATTTTTTTTTAAATAAAACGATAATTGGTCAGTTGAATGATTCTGTCATATCTTTGTGTGGCTATTTTGTCGATCTCATAATTATATTTGACCCACAATCAACTAAACAACACATTTTCGACCGTCCCAAATTGAAAGAGTTTGCAGACGACATTTCAAAATGTGATGAAATTGAACATTATTCTTCAGAAAGAGCAGAACACCTTGTGGGAAAAGGGAAAATTGCTCGTTACGAGCAATTTCTCATTTTCCCTCAATGTTTTCTAAAGTCGTCTGCAACAAAGTCGTCAAATGTCGTTATTGTTTGGGATAGGGTTAAGGCTCATTTGCATATGGGAGATAGCCCTAATCGAAGTGACTAGACGCCCCTGAATACGAATCCGTTTGAAACAGTTAATTTACATTTCGGATCGTCTAACATCTTTATTTTATTCGATCGCAGTGTACTGGAGCTGTTTTGATATATGTTTTGTAAGGTTTTATTGCCGCGCCGAGGTTTTATTAGATTCGTGACGGGCGAAAGATTCTTTTCATTAATAGATAACTCCATTTGGAAATGTTGCAAATCATCCAACTTGAAAGCGGGCGATGTCGATGTCAATTGCTGCGATGATAATTGATCCCATCCTTTATTAAAGTCAATATCAGAAGACCTAATTCTAAAATACCTTACTTCTTATGAATTAAGTTCTCACTTTGAACAAATCTACATTGTTATCAATTACTACAACATTCAATTTCAAAACGAAAATAAAATGGAAATAAACAACCGGGACAAATGTAGTAGTTGTTTATGACGAGCAAAGTCTCCTTTTGTCACAGTTGTTTCTACCAAAATTAACATATCATTTTAACAACGTATGTTTGGAGTCTGCTGTTTCGAGCCATTTTGGACGAATCATTTGAATTGATGAACTATGCTTTAAGGTAATACTCCATACTCAACTGCCAATAAGAGCCGGTCAAGCCGGGTAGAACCATCGGCATTTCGTAAGTCAGTCGGTAGACTACCTCTCAACCACACGGAGAGGGGCCTGGTGATTTAAAGTACTCTTACCACTAGGACACGGAGACCCCAACTGCTTATGCAATCAATTTGGATACAACATAGAATTCCATATGTTACGGACTACATGAATTTCTACCTGACACGGACATGAATATTTGAATAGCACTTATAATGTGAAGTACAGTGTATATTCACGTAACAAGAAACAGTCTAGCTTAAAGAACACAATTTAATGTAAAGTACAGTGTATATTCATGTAACAGGAAACAGTCTAGCTTAAAGAACACAATATAATGTAAAGTACAGTGTATATTCGTGTAACAAGAAACAGTGAAGCTTAAAGAACACAATTTAATGTGAAGTACAGTGTATATTCATGTAACAAGAAACAGTCTAGCTTAAAAAACACAATATAATGTAAAGTACAGTGTATATTCATGTAACAAGAAACAGTGAAGCTTAAAGAACACAATATAATGTGAAGTACAGTGTATATTCATGTAACAAGAAACAGTGAAGCTTAAAGAACACAATATAATGTGAAGTACAGTGTATATTCATGTAACAAGAAACAGTCTAGCTTAAAGAACACAATATAATGTGAAGTACAGTGTATATTCATGTAACAAGAAACAGTCTAGCTTAAAGAACACAATATAATGTAAAGTACAGTGTATATTCATGTAACAAGAAACAGTCTAGCTGAAAGAACACAATATAATGTGAAGTACAGTGTATATTCATGTAACAAGAAACAGTGAAGCTTAAAGAACACAATATAATGTGAAGTACAGTGTATATTCATGTAACAAGAAACAGTCTAGCTTAAAGAACACAATATAATGTAAAGTACAGTGTATATTCATGTAACAAGAAACAGTCTAGCTTAAAGAACACAATATAATGTAAAGTACAGTGTATATTCATGTAACAAGAAACAGTCTAGCTGAAAGAACACAATATAATGTGAAGTACAGTGTATATTCATGTAACAAGAAACAGTGAAGCTTAAAGAACACAATATAATGTGAAGTACAGTGTATATTCATGTAACAGGAAACAGTGAAGCTTAAAGAACACAACTGATCTTTCTCTTTAAATTCGGATAGCATACGAAGCAAATATATAATTTTTCAAAATGTTCACTGACCTATTTATATCAAAACTAAATTATGTCAGTGTCTAGGACTTCGATTGAAATAAATGGCCTTTGGGGTCTTATATAACACAAACTTGAGGATGAATAATGGCGCACAATTAATGTATAAATACAAATGATGAGCCATGTTATGAATGTCTTATCCTTGCTTCTGTAGAACGTCCTGCTATGAGGCTATGTGTCTGGTTTTAAATTCCTTCTTATATATTTACTTTACAAACACCCAGGATAGTGTTTTACTTAACGCGACAGAGATAAATATTTGTGCAAGTCAAAAAGGATATCCATAAATAGTATACGAAATAAAAGTAGAATAATTAATTGTAACACATCATTGAAAGCGGCTCAGAGAGACAATTCCAATAATGTGTCATATCGTAATATTACTTGTTCTTATGTTGAAAAAAGAGGGAATGTTGTTTTGAACTTACGCACGTTTTTAGGTTAGGTTGTGAAGTCAATCGCTACCCGGTTCACTTTAAAACGATTGTGTGTAAAAGGAGGAATGCCAACACCAAACTATATTTCCATTGCCAAAACAATTTCTTCACACTGTCAAATGAGAAAACATCATTTTAAAACGTCCCTAGCGTAGAAAATCGTTAACACTTATGTGCAGGGTTGTAAAGGCTTGAAGAAAATGCATTGTTGGACGTTTTTACAAAAGTGATTTAAGCTCGTTTTATAAAAAGGGGTTGAAAAACAAACATAAACTTCACAGCCTTATAATCATTTGACTTTTATCACCTCCCCTTTTCCTTTGTCATACCTCTGGGGTATATCTAACGCGAAGTATTTTTGACAGATGCAGTTTAAAGACCTTAAAATACTCCATCGTTCATTGAAACCAATTTCGACATTCTAAATGAATTATACATGTGGTTCGACTCACACAAAAGGACAGGCTTCACGAGCAGTCTGTTGGGAAATCAGCAATAGACAGCTGCACGTGAATTTATGCGATGTTTAACATTTATCCATTCTTTCCGTCTTAAGGTAGATTATCCATATTCCGCCATTTTGATATATATTCTTTCGTCGGAGTACTTCAGTCGTTCTCGGTATACATCGATCAAAGTTTAAAGATCGGGACCGAAACTATTCGGTTAAATGCGAATAGTTCCGACCCCGGCCGATGTATTTCGAGAACGACCGAAGTTTTCCGACGGGAGAATGAGTTTCAAAATGGTGGATTATAGGTTTTCTGCCTTAAAGAATTTTGAACCTGGTACACATTGATACATGCTCAATCAACAGTTTGAATTCAGCAAGAATAGAACAGAGAAGATTTCATTTCAGACGTTGTAAACCTTTTAGTGTTAACACAAAATATCAAGAAATGTTTAAGACTTAGCTTTTCTTTGAGGTAGGAAGGAAACCAATGTGACAAATAGAGAAATTGCTCATATTGAGAAAGTTTTGCTTTCATTTGACCAAAAATGTCAATATATCTGCTGCTGTGAACGTGTAATAAAAAAGGGTGTGTATCAAGTAAAGGGTTCGTCCTAATAGCATGCGAACAGTCATATTATAAACCTATTGAATGGGTGTGACATTTTGAAAGGATTATTAAAAAGAGGAATTCGTTCATTAATGCATCAACACATATGGGACTATGTAACTGGTTCAATTTGAAAGCAACAATAGACGTCAAAGACCTGTTCCGGGGCTGCTACAGGGTCTATTAACCCTTTCCCAAACAATAACGACATTTGACCATTTTGTTGCAGACGACTTTAGAAAGCATTGTGGGAAAAGGAAAAAGTGCTCGTAACGAGCAATTTTTCCTTTTCCGACAATGTTTTCTGCCCTATCAGAAAGATTATTTTACAATTTCATCTTATTTTGAAATGTCGTCTGCAAACCTTTTCAATTTGGGACTGTCGAAAATTTGTTGTTTGGGAAAGGGTTAAGCGGAATCTATCAAATCCTGTACTGAACATCGACCGAAATATCTCGATATGAAATAATCATGGACACATCTATGACGGGCAAGTTGAGCATAAAGACGTCCGGTGTTAACATGCTTGTATATCGGGCCGGGATTTTCAAAGTTTTGTATTCAATTACATTGACACAAACAGCTTTTAATTGGTAAAAAAATACCCATAACCACTAAAAGCTATGAGACATTGAGCACTTAAGCTTAATTATTTCATAAACGCTGTTAACTCCTTATCGTAAAGAAATCATTAGGCGAATTACCTGTCATTATATACCTAAATAAGGCGTCCTCGTTTTATCAATACAGTCATGTTATTGTGTGTACAAGGCTTGAGAAATGCTCTTAATGTCGTCATATTGCACTCTTTGTTACTTAATAGAGTAATCCCTACACCATACGGCTCGTCATGAGAAAATGAGGTAAGCAAAAGGACCACGCATCATTTTTTGACGTCGAAAGAATTCATTATAAACCGTCATAAGGATATCTTACATTTACAGGCTGATACAATACAATACAATACAATACAATACAATACAATACAATACAATACAAAACAATACAATACAATAATATTCAATAAAATACAATACAATAGGACAGTTTATTTGAGGTAAATATGTCAATGGGCCACAATACAATTATACAAAGTCAATAATAATATAAAAGTTAATTTTGTGTGCATCTCATACTGTTTCTAAAGGATGAGTTACACAAATTGACAGCTTTTGTATAATAAATCTGTTATCCTTTGGGAGATGATGTTCAGAGTTTACCTGGTAGATAAACTGTATACTGTGAGTGGAGATATCTTTTTCTGATTTCAATATATTTTTCCACAAATAAAGAACGCATGAAATTCATCCTCGATCATTGTAATTTCTTTGTTAAGTAGGCAGTATAGGCATACTTTATCTTCCTTTTCGATGTAAAAGTGCCGTCCTACTTCAATCTTTAATTTGTAGTTCGGGCATCGTAACTTTTCTAAAGCTCGTTTATAATAAACGGAAGGTCAAATTGGATTTCTCTCTCTGTATTCAATAATCTTTTGAAATTACACTAAAAACTGGATCTAGACGAACTGTCTTTAACGTTATCAATCATACAAACAAAGCGGTAGCCGGTGGTTCTGGCTCGTGCGTTTACACTGCCTTATGCGGGGTATACACACGGACCAGAACCCAAGGGGTAACTTAATGTCTAAACTACATCATCCAGTTTTCATTCATGGATTTCAAAAATCCAGTTCTCTAAAAAAGATGAAAACAAAAAAAATAAAAAAAGGAAACCGACTTCAATTCTTTGATCAGATAAACTTTGACAGAATTTATAAAAACTTGTAAAATCGATATTCTCTGACAAACCCTCTCTTCACATGTCACTTTGTTCTTTAGTTTCAATTGGCTCAAATTGCAACAGTCAAAGGGTGTCAGGTTTCGTTTCTATTTGATGAAACAGATTATACAATTGTCTTAATGATAATGCATTAGGTGTAAAGAGCATGTTTTTGTGAAAAACTTGAGTGTTTTCATTGACAAATATGATGAAACGGTTCTGACCTAATTCATTTGAACACATGGGGGTGATTTTTGATGTTAGCCCTCTTTGAAATGTGATATTCCTATTTGACTTTAAAACCATGTCAATTAAAACATTAACATGTCTGATGTACAATTTTAAACGAAACAATTTGGCTGGTTGAACTTGAAAGTATTATCAAATTACGACCGTAGTTTATAATTGTTGGTACCCAAAACCATAAATAAAATGTCACAATCAAAAGTGTGCGATTGATTTTTAAGTCCGCAAATTCGACTTAGATCAGTCATAACATAATTAAATTGCAAAATATAGAACGTATTACCTTTAATATGTTTTATAACCATCCATGTTTCTATCATATCGAGGCAGGTGCTCAAATTGTTCAAGAACTTTAATTGTGAAAATGCAAGCAGTTATATACAAAAGGTATTAAGATTCAAATTGATATCACGTGTCCGAAAAAACGCGGAAAATGAACGGCAGTTGTTGCAATGCATCCTTCTGTCGCCTTAGTTAACCAAAATACATCGTAAATAGGTTTTTAAACGTACCTGTCTCAAATATTCCTTTCGAAATAAAAATTGACATCCTGACATTTGACTATGAAAATTCACAGCTGTGGCGATAATTGCTTGTTGTTCAATTATCCTGACCATCTCTTATCCTGGCAAATAACTAATTGTGTCAATACATAATCGAACTTCGAAAACAGTATACAGTGAACCCTCGTTTATCCGGACACCGATTATCCGGATGTCTCGCAATCCGAACAAAATTGTAAGGGAACGGAATTATTGGACCAGTTTATTGCAGACGACTTTTGAAAACATTGTGGGTAAAGGAGAAATTGCTCGTGACGAGCAATTTCTCCTTTACCCACAATGTTTTCTGCCATATCAGAAGATTATCTTTGAATTTCATCACGTTTTGATATGTCTTCTGCAAACTCTTTCAATTTGGGACGGACGACAATTTAAACATGCTCTGCTTCATTAGTCCGGATTGTTCGGTAAACCGGACATTTTGTTGGAAACGGACGTGTTCGGATAAACGAGGGTTCACTGTAAAATGACATTGAAAAGATTAAATTTTCTGTGTGATTTGTATGTTTCTCACAAAGCGCTTTTCTTGAACCTACTTTACAAAAGTATGGTACTAAGCGTTGTAAGCAGCATATACTATCTATCAACCAAAGACAACTATTTTCAGGAACAAGTTGTGCTTTATGCTCTGTATGAGAAGCTTAATCAATTATCACATATGTTTATATTTCGGATACACCAATCGGTAATCAAGCCTATAAATTTATGAATGGTCGATCAATGTTCGATTCTCTGACCCAGAAGAGGTGCCATATATGAGTACCCATCTCCTAACCAAACATGTTGTTGCATCTCTGAGAGAGTAAATGAGATGCATCAATTATATTACTTTAGGAAGTACAGGCCTGTCGATATTGGACCACATATTGACACTCACAAACATTGAAAATGTGTCTTATTGAGGGCACCCTTGGAGTTTTTCAAAGCAAGAAACCATACGAATGAAAAAACGTGGAACCATGAGAAAATAACATAGGCAATAGGTAAGACTTGTTTTTTATCATACTTCTTTTGCTTGAAAACCTGCGTAAATTCAAAAAACATTCCCCTTCATTTCAATTGTGAGAAAAGCGATATTGTAAAGTAACATGCCAAGTGGTTATCTCTCTAAGACGCTTCAAATGACGTGTCACATTACAATAGTTTACGAAAATGTAAAATGATACATATGTATATAGTTCATGACAAACATTTTCCTTAAGCCAGTTGGAAAAAAACTACCAATCCTTTTTGCCTAACCATGGTCCGACCTTTTACGTAAGACGTCTTGTCAAGTAAGGGAATCCGTCTTAGATCAATTCCTGTGGGTAACAAAAGATAGATAGGACATGGCCGCCTGTCTGATCATGATAAACACCCCCTACCCCCGGGGGAAAACTATCTGTATTCTGTATTTGGAAGTCAAATGGAAATATCTATCTATCTTTGGGATCGAGTTTGGCCGGGATGGAAGGAGGTCGGTTGTTATAGGAAAGGAACAATCGTACGTGGGTCGTTCATATTTCAAAAGATTTGCAGTAAATTTGGAGTACGCTTTTAAATATGTACCCGTGAGAGATATATCTATTAGACGAATTTATCCACTACCTACTCTGTTTCTTTTGAGAATGAATTAGGAAATTTTTACAGTATGCTTCCAAACTCGACTTATATAAGACAATTCTAACGACTACCCAATATGTTGCTTTTAGGAACAAAGTAGGAAATGTGCATGTGGAGTGTGCTTTCAAACTCGACTTATAGGGAAATCATGCCAGTAGACGAGAGCTTTAAGGGAAATGAATACGAAAATGAAAATAAAGATAAGGCTTTAAAAGGTATTTTAGCAAATAACAGCTTGTGTAATAAGTAATATGGGGTTGTTCATTTCGTGTCCAAGAGTGAGGGTTTTTTCAGACAATTTAATTCATATGTAGATCTAAATAGATGTACTGGTTAGCGTCTGTTATTTGGGACTAGGTAACCCGGTTTCAATCTTCGCCACTGGCCTTAACCTTGTTGAGCGTATCTCTTCAGCAGGTTTATCCTCATAGTATCCATTTCTCTTCTAAAGTCGGATAAACATAATACGTCTAAGCAATATCGCTGTTCTGTCCCAATTGTTTAGAGATAACATGGAAATAACTTTATGTGAAGTTTCTTGTTGAATTGACATTATGTAAGAACTATTTATGTGGTTCGAGGCTTACATGAAATATTTTCTAACAAACTTGTCCAACCTCATATTTCAATCGATCGAAACATAGCAATGAAAGAAAACAAATGTCACACGATTACAAACATATACAGTAAACTATCTACATATCGAACTTATGATTGACAAACTCTTTTATACGTCGACGTCAATACGGGGTTCCGAAATACATGTTTGTCCTCTTTATCCCTACGTCTTGATATTGTAGACAACTTAACGTCGACTTCTCTCTATGTGAAACATTGTCATGACGTCCCTTCAGTTTCGAGATATAGAGATTATATTGTACATTTACAGGGTGTTGAATCGCTACTGCATTCTGGCAAGTTTGAGCACTATCAGAAAATAGATGCGCTTGAAACAGAAACATTCCAGGATTTTGTAGACTCTACTATAGACAAAAAAGTTATAATAATAAATACTCTGCCCAGAGACGCTCGACAACGCTATAAAGGAATTTCGAAGAAGAATAACAACGCTCACATTTTACTTTCGACTCCTTAGGGCTTTTCTTACGAAGTGATGTTTTCTCATTCTAAACATCAAATTGATCTGTATTGGATGTATCTTCCCTTCCAGTCTACACAATACAAATGGGGAGAAACCATTAAATTTACATTGACGAATCGTCTGGGATATTAGGGCTGACGGGGTGGTCTGGTGACCCCACAAGAAAAATACTATGGACAAAAAAAGTTGTCTTAAACATTAAAAAACGAAGATGAACAAACCGTCTCGTCATTCGGTGTAGGATGCATGCATGTTCTGTCGAATGTTACTGTGACAACACTTTGTATTTTTAATCGTATAATGTGATTTACTTTGTTTAATGCCAAACCTTCAGTACAGAACGAGTCACGTTTGTTCCCATCAATTCTCACAAGAATATTTTCATTTTACCCATTAGGGGTTGGGTCGTTCTCGCACGTCATCACCTTTGGGCAAAACAATGTGTATACAGAAAAAAGGTTGCAAACAGTCAGCGATGTTTAGTGTTCCATTTGCTTTGCCTCAAGGTATTAATCCAAAAACAATTTCCCTTTCAGAGTTATCGTTCATTCCATAAAAGCGGGGATTTAGCGGTAACTTAACCATTATATTAATTGCTGTCTACATAGATCTATTGCCTTCATGCATGACAACATATTTACAAGAGGATGGTGACTTTGAAAATGTCAAATTCTCCTGGAAACAACGACAACAATAGTTCGGATTAAGTGTATACATTGATGCGACATGCGTCGATACTTTAGATATCAAACTCTTATTTACAATCGCATATCTTCATACAGGAAAGAAATCCGGCAAAATATAAGCGACCAACATGTTAGACGACAAAATATCGACAGCGTTCCAGCTGCTTTTTAGTTAACAGTCGTTACAAATATGGCGCGAGTACTGGTTACGTATCCACGAAGCAGAATCGAGAGTGATTAATCTAAGTTGTAAGAACTTGTTTCACAATCGATGTAAAATATATTAGTTTAAACTAAAACAAATATGGCTACTCTCCCATCTAGTCAACAGACAGTCAGCATTAAATGAAGTATCCATTTCGAAAATTGATCTTTAAAAAGAACAGTCGTGTGACCTCCCCTTGTGAAAATCCTTTCTTCTTATATCTAACAAACATCAGGGTGACAGTTCTTGATAAGATTCGTAAGACATGTCGACACCAAGGAGAGACACAATATAACCAAGATAGAACTAACACATACAATGCATTAATCATAAAACAATCGTTATTCATAATGACGCTGACCGAGAATACTTCGCCAACAGTTTATTCGATAATGAAAATAGTTTGTTTTGTGCTTAAACTCATTCGTACATTAGTCGGAATTTTACAGCACATTGGCACAAAAGTAAAAAATAGAGCACTTTAAATAAACTCCTGAAATAAATACCAAACGCACCAAACTGAATCATGTTTAAACCTCATAGTGCTGGAACCGACTTCATCCTTAATCAAGGCTAGATTCAGACCAGCCGCAAATGGCTGGCCTGTGATCTAACCTGTTTTCTACTCTGAGTATCTTTCCTAAACAGAAGTAATCAGATGTTTAAGGTCTTGGAAAGCAGACGACACATAATAATATATTTCTAGAAAATATATATCCAGCGTGTTAAGGGTTAATGCTAGAGAAACAAGTTGTATCAACAAAGTGTCATTCAATACAGCACCATGATGTCTGTGCTGATAGTCTATCTCATTTTGTTCCCATCACGATGTGTTAGGGTTAAAGATAAAAAGCCGTATAACAACAGTATGCTGTCCTGCACAGGAACTTTTGAGTTTTTGTTTGTTTCTTTCCCATTTCGTTTGCATCCATTTAATGATAAAGATTGCATAACATCAACATATTGTCCAATATGGCAACATCATGGCGTTGATTATTGCACCCTCTTTCCTTTACATCGGACGCCAAACGGTGTGCAGGAGGCTGGGTCCGAAGCGATCTGTGTAAGCATGAATATGAAAAGGTCTGTCATGTTTTCTTTGTCTTTATACCGTTATGTTTGTTTGTAATAGTTCATCTTATTGATACTTTGGGCAAAAATAAAACATGATTGTCTCAAAACATAATTATTTCGTTTGTGGATTAAGACCGTTCTAAAGACCATGTTCTTTCAGTTGTTTTGCGGAGAAAGCAAATGCAAATCAAAGTCAACTTCTAATTTTATACGTTTGATGCTGCTCGGTCTCAAACCAATAACCTCAAATATATATATATGAAAAAGACTTTCTATTGCTGCACATACTTCATTGCGGTGATGTCGTTGACTTATAATACAATAACTGCGTTCTGTTCGTTGCCCTTCGATGCTGAGTTACGTAGACATTCATACGAATGAGTTTCCAGTGACACACATGTGATATATTGAGCGTGCTTATTGCCGGTGAAAGTCAATGCCTGAGGAAGAAGCACATAATGTAACAAATGAGAAGCAAATATCTTCTGTTTTATTTTCTATTGTGGCCTGAATCACCGGAATTGTAATAAAACATTTTAAGTTTGATTTGAGGCCAATGTCCTTGGTACCGTTTTACTAAACAGTTTAAGACAAGTCTAAAACCGCAATTCATTTTATTTCAAAATTGGGCAGAGCAATATTGCAAGGTAACACATCATTGGAATCGTCTTTCCAAGACGCTTCCAATGATGTGTCACATTGCAATATTGTACTTTCATGGGAGATACTATCCATGTGTATCAGTTATGACTTTCGAACATTTTTTTCTTTAGTTGTTTAGTAAAACTGTACCTTTGTCCCATTCAACGAAAACACTGATGTGACATTTATGACATTATGGCAGATCGACAGATGTACCATTGGGCAGATGGCCCAATGTAGCCAACACCGAAGCAATATTTCTATGGTAACTGTTTCGCCTCATGTCAAACAAAAACACACTTTTTTTTAAAACAATTTGAATAAAGAAACAATGTTGAGAAAATGAAAAATGGCCGTATGATTAACTAAGGACTTCTCTATGAAAGAATTAAGCAGACCATGGTTACATACATTTTCCAATCGTCACCAGCGAGTCATTTTAATTGTTCTGCACTGGAATGATTAGGATGGCCGTTTTGTACAAATATAGCACAAAATGGCCGCGCCACAGGTATTTTGCTTTCTTCGCCAATGTTTGTACTTAATAGCTACAGTGTGGACCCCGGATGAGTTGACCATCAACTTACCAGTTCTGGTGGTACTTGTAATGATAAGCCATGCTTTACGGTTATGTTAACGGTTAACACTCGCCATAGCAATCTCAGTTGATGGGTGCACATGTCCAAAACTGGGTGCAAAAGTAGGTGAAAAAGCAAATATACCTTTCCGGTCATGACCATCTTGTTTCGACATAAGAGCGTAAACATTGGTCACATGATTTTCCGGTCTGTAACAGACATCCCTTTCTTTCTTGTAGATCGGCGTGAAGACTATCCGAGAGGACAATGCATACTGTGATCCAGACAAATTGTGTTTAGAAATCAAGGTTTATAATGGGGTTGGCTGACCAGGTGCTGTCTCGTTATCGGGTACAGCATGTGACACATGGGACGTCTTTAGAGGAACGGCTTTGTGATGGATTTACTCAGAGGATGTGGATTGCAACATTGGTTATAATAATTCCACATTTAACTCTCAATCAATGCTGTTTGTCATACAAACACGTTCTAGAAGTTAAAAGAAGATTTATCTCGATTCATAAATTCTAAGGTTGCTCCGTTTGATATGGTATCATTATGGTTTGTCTTTATAATTATTATATAAAACTGCATCCTCGAGATAGAACGAGTTCACAAAGAAGGGCTTGGGTCCTGTCGAACTTTGTGGTTAAGCTGATTGTGTCCTACAACCACTAGTGCCACTCCTTTTGTTATAATATCCTTTGGTAAGACAGTTCAGAGTGCTGACATTGTACTAGTAAATCCCAAGCTTGGACTATGACTGAAAAAGGTTGACTACGGCGTTAAACCACAAATTGAAAAGATAAGCAGGGTATTTCAATTGGAAATTAAGAAATATGATTATCGAAAGTAGCGATATGTTTCTGTTCATTACTTTTTGTATCAGTTGCGTTAAACATCATTGATTGGTATATCAACGTATCTCGCTCTACTTTTTTTTTTATCTTACCTATGAGTTTGATAGCTAAAATGAAGCCAAATGTAATCTCTAAAATCTACTTCTTGGAATATAAAGATATAAGTTAGAAATTGCCAATAGCGTCAAAAGGAAAAAGAAAGGATAGACAATACTCTGTTTGTTGGAGTTAGACTGATATAGTATAGTGTCATACAATTTCTTACCCGGCCGTTTAATGAAGCTTAAACGTAACTTAAGAGAAATGCAGCAATAATTCGAATAATAAACATTGGAAATAAAGTCAATCCTTAAATTCAAAATATTGCCACAGTTGTAAAAGAGTCATTACATAAACCTCTTTTAAACCCAAAGACAAATCTATCGATTTAAAACCAGATACAAGCATAAGTTTTGAATAATAAATCAAAATCATCGTTCAAATATTGACATTTATGTCGCCAGTAACCTATCATTTACATAGGTTAAGGATCGCTATTCGTACAGGCTTAGTATGTTTTTCCAAACGTTAACCCTTATAGTACTGGAACCGGCTTCATCCTAATACAAATCTGTTAGATCCAGGCCAGCCGCCAATCTACTTGGCGGCTGCCCTTTGATCTAATTTGGTTGCCTATCTGAGTATCGTTCCCCATTGAAATTGAGCAAATATTGAAGGTTTTGGGAAGCAGACGATGAAAAAAGCTGTTTTTAGAAAATGAATAAGCATCTTAAGGGTTATATTATATACATTTGATCGACTGGAAGAAATAGACATCTTAAACTATGAAACATTCCTGTTAGCAGAAACGAATGTGACGGAGAGTAAATATTTCCCTATTTTGACACACCATGTCCAAAAGGTATCCGGAGAAGTGCCCTCCCGGAGAAGTGCCCTCCCGGAGAGGTGCCCCCTAATTTCAAGAAGGCGTAGAAGTGTCCTCCCACTTACTCGTGAGGGTCGGATATTAGTCCCCTGTAATGTAAAACAATATGAAACCTTGTCTTTTGTACAAGCGAAATTTTGCATTTTGGAAATAAGGCGTTATACAAGTTAATTGAAGAGGTTTTTTGAAATTTTTTTTTAACCAAATAAAATAGGGACTTTTAGAAACAGTTTACATTTTGAGCGGAGTTAAACGCCATCATTTAATTGGGGGACCGGACCGGATTTAACAACTGAGTACATACTTGTTACCTTTGAAGAGAGCGGGCAACATTTTATCATACTATCATATTTAACCACCAGTAATATAGAAGACAAGCAAACCAATTGTTTTTTAAAGTTTGTTTATGATTTCATGAAATTACTTATGCATGAACTTTTTTGCTCTTTGTCTGAACTGTGGAAAAAATAGAGGATAACATATAGTTCAGTCGCGAAAACTTTGTGAGCATATGATGAACATTGACGATTTTTGTTTTTGTCTTTGGTTACTGCACATGAGGAAAAACATCTTGCAGAATGGTATTCTTTAAGGCGAAACACCAGGAGGGCTTGTTTGTGACACCAGTTTCGACGAGAGGGCACCTCTCCTCCCACTAGATTCTAGTAGGAGGGCAGTTCTCCGCCCAGTTAAAAATGTTCGAGGGGGCAGTACTCCGGGAGGGCATTTGTCCGTGATCCTGTCCAAAACCATTGTTGGTGTTGTGTTAAAACATGATTGATTTCAGAACAGTGCTTTAATATCTGTTTTGCTTTAAACTAACAGTTTTATTATGCCGTTTTAAAGTTCAAAAGTATATCGTAAATCAACATAAGACGTTGTATTCCACAAACAATAGACTTAACCAAAGATGTTAGCGGAGGAAAATCTTCCGTTTCGTTCGCGGTTAGCAAGGATTCAAGCATCGACCGCATCACACTAAGGTCAGCAGAAATGTCGATTTTAAGGTACAATCATGTTGTTGGACTTTGTTTCCCACTACCTATAGATCTTGGATTAGGTAAAATTGTTTAGCCTATTTTGAGTTATGTTATGGAGTTTCAAATTAGGTAATCTTGTCCAATGAATGTACTTCTTTATGTATATCTAGTATTGCCCTCTTTAAAGGCGCATCAAAGGAGAGGAGTACAGATAAATTACTGAAAAAATATATGGAGTTCTTTTATCATGTTCATAAAAGTCATGAGAATTAGTTTAGGAATGCATTGAGACCCTATTAAAAAGACTCAATTAAAATAAGTTATTTTGTGCTTGAAAGATAGTTGTCTCCAATTCAATCATGTTTATCAACAACCTGTTTGTTAACATATTCAAAATAACGAATTCTGATTGTTCGGTTCAAAAATGTGTGTATCAACTGTCAAGGTCAGAGGTGAAGAATCAGGAAATATGAATTATAAAACTTGCTAATCTGGATTATTTCTGGTTTACTTTCTCATTTAAGTTGTGCTGATGGCGTTTTCTGGTGATAACTATTTGAATCTGTCGTCCAAAAGTATACCAAATAATGTAGTTTGATATAGCATTAATCTCCTTTAATGGGCCTTTAACATACGGATTGCATGAGGACCGGAATGAAACTTTCAGTATAGAAAATCTAAAAAGTATTATAGTTTTAGAATGAATCCAGAAATCACAAATAATGCGATGTCGCTGTGGAACTTCTGCAAACGTGTTAAAAATGGCTTTTATCGAATAAACAACTAATACGAACAGGACGTATTTGATGTCATATGGTTTAATATTTTGAAGACTCGAAGGTTTTAAAAATGTTGTAATGGATAATTTTAGATATAGTTTGCGAGGCTTGTCTTCTAAATTGTACGGTGTAGTATTGAACTGAAATTAACAAGTATCATTGTTATTAGTACATATGGTGTCTTTGAAATCAAAGCACATCAACCGATTTATGATAGAAAGACATTTGTTAAATCTACAAACCGTTTGAACTGATCTCATAACGGTTTCTATGTTGATTCAGTGCCGCGAGCGAACGTATTACATGCACCAATTAGCAACTGTTGACTATTCGGGACTTATCGAGTAATTTCAGGAAAATCTCTTAGTAGCTCTTGAAAGCAGGCATTTGACCCCGAAATCGATTTGGGGCATCATCTTCCGAGGGCAGTTCATTTCAATCGTGGTTTCCATTAAAACTACATGTATCGATTAAAGTTTTTTTGGCTCTATTTAGATAGCAGATGAGAGACTGAAAACTCTTAACTTGTTTAACACTTTCAAATTCGATTTAACAATGCAATACAGCCCTTATTTCGAAATTATCAACTTAAACCAAAGAAAATTGAAATACAGATTACAGAATTTCAGTTCATAAAAATGTGTTATGAGCTTTTGAATGAATGCATTTTGTTTAACCGTAAATTAATTTTCGTGGATTTTCTCATCACTTTGTTATTACTAAATAAATCACACCGAAATAAAACAAAACGCACGCATACGCACGCATACTGATTCAACACCTGCCGGGGTTCTCCGATGACTCAATTCAAGTCGAACTTTTTAAACAACCCTCACCTAGTATTCATAGGTTCACAATAATCATTTATCCCTTCATTAAGAGCTAACAAGTTCAATGAGTCATTAAGATTCATAACTAGAACCAGGGTAACTGATATGATCACAGTCTTTCGAAATAGTCATTAGTAGATATGCTCTGGTATTATCATATCATTTCAAAATGACCCTGGTCATAATTGATGGCTTAATATGTGTATGATTAATTCAGAAATTCGTGACTGATAAGAATAATTCATCAACAAACACTGGTTACAGCCTGACATGTGCGTGTCATATATGCTTGTTTAATTACAAAGGAAGCTAGGTAGCGATATCACCGAATGCTATGATATGCTCTTTGATGACGACATTACGGTGGTGTCCTATAAAGCAAGTACACATTACAAACTGTAGTTATTCAGTAAATTATTACTGCCATCAATCACATTTAGTCATTCTTTTCTCCTTATAATGTTCACGTATTTCTGTATGCAAGATACATGTCCTTTATGGAGAATATAAAGAATCTAAAGAGAAAGATGCGTCATACATCGTAGATTTAAAAAAAAACATCGTTATTTTACTATAATACACGATGACTGCTCCTGTGTGCCTAACCGTGACTAGTCCCCGCCACGTGACTAAACACGTGTCACAAGCCGGAAAGCAGGTAACCTCCTGTAGTGCACCTCATTGTTGTAACAGGGATGTCGT
The DNA here is from genome assembly GCA_947846245.1 of Cerastoderma edule. NCBI lineage: Eukaryota > Metazoa > Mollusca > Bivalvia > Cardiida > Cardiidae > Cerastoderma > Cerastoderma edule. The sequence goes on from OX401412.1 coordinate 13,645,137, forward strand.
AAAATTCTTTGTGATGTTCATAAATAAATTTCGACTTTCAGCGATAACCGACGAGAATGACCAACCAAAGGCGTAAATCTGAAACCCAATAACGTGCATGTTCTTTTCGATTTTTCGCGACTAATCATGTTGGTTTTTTTGCCGTTCATTACAATCTGTCCGTATGTTGCCCGGATGATGAATAGTGTTACCGCGCGGGACGCGTGCATGCTGGCAGGGGGTTAATAGATCGACAACAATCGAAATGCACAACGATAATCGAAAAATACTCGCAACGCATTGAAGTGTATGGTGGCTGGGCACTGCCACTGTCTACGCTTTATAGCATAATCGAATTCGTGTCGATACAAAATGAAATGTAACATTAAACAAAATGTACACATTTGAAATCGTTAAACCATTAAACCTGGCAGGCATTATTCAAACTGTATATGGGCATTCCGAAACAATTTATTTCAAGCGTGACTTAACATGTTCTTAAACGATGGGTCCTCTATTTTTCAATAGATAAGGTCTTACAGTTTAAAGGCATATAACTATTTGAATAAAGCTTCTTTTTCCTTTTCAAAAGCATTCGCCAAGCAACATTTGATATGATGGTTAAATACAAAATGAATAACATCAATTAAATGGTAAATTTATTGACGGCTATACTATTGCTAGCTACTAAGAAACTTCAAGCTAAAATTGCATGGTGACGGACAACGGCTTGAGTCGTATATTTAGAATTCTTTTTTTCTCTTGTATCACTGTTTTACGCCTTTCTAAACATGTTTTGTTTAAATCGCATTGGCCTACTAAAAACAATTGCTCTGTTGTTGCAAAACAGCGCCGTGTCAGAAATATATTGGAAAAGTAAAGGTGTTAATATTAAGTTCAAATCATATAATTGTTCATACAACCACTCCTTTCTATGGATTTCATATATTATCAAAGGCGGTTCAAAATCAATATTTATTCGTAAAGAAACACGCAGTATCTTAACCTAAACAAATCACCGTGATATGATGTGATCGTAGCAAACAAACAGCAAAACGTATGGCATGCAGGCTTGCATCAAGAAAATAACTTTACTAGCACAACACAAATCGTGAACAAGTAAGACATTACCAAAGAACACTACACAGCCACCGTAGTTTTCTCTTTGCGATCCAAATCTTCATCAATCACGTTCCAATTACTTGTCGCAGTCGTATCGGGTCATTATTTCAGGGCTACCCTTGTTAACTAAGACAGTGCTGCAAGACAATATGCAAACGTTCCTTCAAACATTGATCTAGAAAATATTTCTTATCTTACCTTTATCATGTTAAATTGTAGTTCAACGTACATGTAGAATATAGCAATACATATTTATAAGAGAATGTACGAATAAGCGTTCTCAAGAGATCAGATCATGTTTACAAAACGAAATGCATTTCTTGCGTGAACTTTTTGCGGTTGAAGACCCATTATGTGTAATGATGATTTGATCCTGCGCCATGAATCACCGGTAATGAACGGTGCGTGTGAAACACGCATCCGTAATAAAAGTCAACAGTGCATGGGTCGTGACAAAACGCCCTGTGAAAATCCTTTTCCATTTTTATCTGACCGACCAGTTGACAAGGAAATAAATCGGAATGAAACGAAAGATGCCTGCACGATTGGGATATAGAACCTGCAATCAGTTATTGGGACATGATACAAGAGTTCATACAATATTAGCCTTTGCTATGTTGCATTGTACTTTTCAATTATCAACACTGCAGTTAAATGATTACGATCAATGCATGACTCACCTTGATATTTCTACATCATGTGGTGATACTGGTGTTATAGACTGCTCGCAATACCTTGACCAATGATGAGAAGGAAAAAAAACACATGTTTTCTTTCGGTTGTATCCTTTGTAAACAAACACGACAATTGACGAAAAATCGAATTACTTTGTTTATATAAAAAAGGTTCAATTTTGACCACGTCTTTTGTAAAAGTCGCAAAAGAAGCAAAATAAACTATGTTTGAAACCACTACTGAGTCTAGGTCGGATGGTATATGAGTGAACAGCTTTGAGGTCTTGTCGCACAATGTTGCGGTAGAACGTATACGATTAATCGCCTAAGAGGTAATGAAGTGATAACCAAAAACACTGCTTTGCTGCAATGTAGTGTGGTATTGCTTTATTTGATACCAGGATAACTTATATATCTTAAAGTCAGTATATTAAAATCTGAAATGTAGAGACAACTATTAAAGAAAACTTTATTCGATTCGTGGGATTCGTTTATTCCGGAATAAGTTATGAAAAAAGCTATTGATATTTTCACAAAGTTCTCTTTTATTACAGACATTCCATATCAAAGTAATGACAAGGGGTTGAAACTACCTCGCATATCTTGAACTTTGCGAAATGGACAAAATATCTATCCTCTACTTATTAATGTCTTGAATCATTGGTCTCAATATGGAAATGAGGGGAAAGCATTTAGCCAATGAACAGCCAATTTGACTTTGCTCTGATATCAAATGTCAAACGCAAAAAAGCAAAGAATTTGATATCTATAGAATTTCAAACGAAAATAGTCCATCGAATTAAAGGATTTGCATACACCGGAGCTACAATCAATCTTTGATGTTCTCTTTGAGCTCGGTAATCGAATGCCTTATAGCTACGACAATACCTGTTTTTGCATAATAATGGCATTTTATCTTTTTTTAAGATTAGCAAACTGACCGATATGAACATTTGTTAAAACTGTTCTTTCATGCTTATTGATTTTAAAATTGCCCGCTGTAGACCACTGAAAACAAACCCCTTGACTTTTATAGATAGTACTCTTGTCAAAAACGTTCTTGTACTTTCTAGTTATTTATTGCTACTGTCTACGAGGAAATCGGGTTCTTTAATCCTATAAACTTGAACAACTGACTTGTTTACCAGATAAACAGAGTTGCGTGTTTAAATTGCATGTGCGGAGACATAACACTGTTTGTTTTCCGTGTTCTTCAAATAGTTTTTCTTTTAGACCTGCCCGATGTCACACCATTGTTAAAGATTTATATTCGTTTGAATAGCTTTGTGTTTGTGATATAAGCACGGCGTTATAAAGATATGTTTAAGCATTATTGGTGGCTCTGTTCAATTAACATGTCGATGAATTCGTTCACTAATACAAACCCCTTAAATATGTTTGTATAAAGTGTAACACTCTTCTTTTGGAAGACTACTGTCGTGCTACAGGCAAGGTAAAATAGCAGTACTTATAGCAAGGGATTACATCTATATTCATAGAGCAAGTATAACCGAATCATATATCGCCCATGTTGAATTGTTACATTTAGTCACAATGGGTTGACATGTGTCTTAAGATAATTCATAAAGACTATTAATTAAAAGTGTAGTTTCCAAGAACCACCCGCAAGCTTCTTGGCGAGTGTATAAACCTTACAGTGTTGAAACCGACTTCATGCTTATGCAAACATGTTAGATCCAGGCCAGCCGCCAAATAATCTGTGATCTAATCTGTTTGCTACTTTGAGTATGTTTCCTCAACACCTTCTTTTGGTATGTTTCTTCAACAAAATTAAGAAGTTTTTGTAAGCATAAGACGCAAAAGTCTATTTTAGAAAAATCACCGAGCATTCTATGGGTCAAGGAGACATCACAGCAAGATGCGTTTTCTAGAGCGGTTGTTTCAAAAGATGCCATTTATCAACCCCTGTGCATTGTTACTGTCATTTAAATCGTTAACATGATGTCGGAGTCGGCCTTGGGATTAAATAAATTGACGTTTACAATGGAAATCAAAGATGAATTGCATTCAATCTAAATCCCAAACCCTTTATCCGTTACCACATTCATTATAACTCTTGTTGAAACGTTCGTTACCAGTTTAACTTGTTTTAGTTCAAACTGATATTTTCTATCTGTTGTGGTATGCATTCCTACATCTTATAGTTATCGTTCTCGACTTTACCTTTGTACAGATAACCAGTACATGCTCACTGTCAAAGATTCGCATTCGACCTAGTTCTTGACCATTTAATCCGGTAACTCATTCTTTTACAAGGATGTGTAACTGGTTTAGTTTGTTTTAGTTTGTACTTATATATTCATTTCATTTGTAAAACACAATGATTCAGCGGTTACAATTTATTCTCAATTTTGCTCTAAGTACAGATAAACATAGCTTCCTCCAAATGTTGATAAATGCAAGGTTGCAGCTATACGCACGATTAATAATTGTTATCATCAGTTCATAAACGATTCGAGTAAAAGGTTATGTAGCAAACTCAAATTGTCTTAAAAAAGTCTATGAGCAAAGCAATTTCTCCTTGCACAGCGCATGCTGCTTCTCTTAATTATGTACCTTCAGTACAGAAATAGGATAAAAGGATAACATCAATTGCCCAACTCATTTAATTTAAAACTTTACTTCAACAAATGTTTTATGCAGTAACAGATGAACAAGACGGTTCAAGGAAAACTGTACGGTAGAGTAGAAATAACAGGGCTCCAGGATACCCTTAGTTGTGTTCTCGTTATGAATTTATTGGAGAACATATGATCGCTAGAAACCATGGGGAGTGAGAGTAACAGTCGGGCAATTATACGGGAGCATTGCGTGTATCCTTGCTATGTAAGCATTTCTGTCGTCTTTACCTTCTGATGCTTATTGTAGCATACTTCATATGAGTCTTCAACATGTAGTGAATTTATGACAAATTAAGCGTTTCCAACATTACAATAACAAATGGGTGATCATGAAAACCAACAAACCAGTAATAGCAAAATGATTTCAAGTTGCTTGTTCACAGAAGGGAATATTTAAAGCCAAATGTAGTAGATACAGTACAGTTAAATTGTTTAATATGCCATTCAAAGTTGCTATTTAAAGCACAATTAATAAAGGATGCTTTCTTTATCTACGTATATATGGTTTATATGCGGTAGATCTCAAACGCAATGAAACTTTTTTGGATTTATATACATACCTATTCATTGTATACTTGCTTTAAATAATAAACACAAAACTAATTTAGCTTCCATCGGCTTTCCCCCAGTGTGTATCATTATAATAGTATATGTGTTAGGTAGTTTTAAAGAAATAGATTTTTAACTTCCGAATTTCCTCACATCTTTGAACAAACACCTTTAAATTTCAAGGAAGTATTCACGTATAAAGGATAACCAACTCAATTAGCCACGCTGTACATATATATCGAACTATTAAAGAACGATGATACACAGAGAACATGGTGTATCACGGCAACTGGTGTAATGGACGTGCAAATGCAGTTAATCCTAAATGTCGATATCCCGATAGGGTAAAAACCCACAAACACGCTGCATCAAATACAACTCTACTGTAACACAAAATAGAATAGGGTTGAGTAAGTGAGATTTTAAATTAATCTCTCGAGCTTTTGTTGTATTACCCAAAAGGTGTCCATAATATTCATGGTGCTAGTATTCATTTAAAAAGGCAAATATTTGAAAACCTAACTTTCGTTTTCACTAAGAAAATCCTTTGCATTATTCAGATGCCCCAGTCACTAACTCATTATTGAAGTTGGAAGGTATTTTGACATAAATCTTAAATAAGGAAGAATAACGTGTTTGCATCTTAATTCAGTATCCCAATTCGTCCTTGTAGATGACGAATATTACGTATTTTGTATGCACACTAAAAGTTGATACAAGAAACAACTTATACATTTAACCATCACGATCTTCAGTCATTGAAAACAAAGGGAACATACTCTTTCAAAAAGGAAAAACTATGATGGTAGGATTTGCTTTTCTTTACAAACATTTCTGATAACCCTTTCCCAAACAATAACGACATTTGACCACTTTGTTGAAGACGACTTTAGAACACATTGAGGGAAAAGGAGAAATTGCTCGTAACAAGCAATTTTTCCTTTTCCCTTAATGTTTTTTGCCCTATCTGAAGATTGTTTTCCAATTCATCACATTTTGTAATGTCGTCTGCAAACTCCTTCAAATTTGGACAGTCGAAAATTTGTTGTTGGGAAAGGGTTAACGAATAAAGGTAGGGAATCAGTCTGTAGTAGCAATGGGTCGAATCGATCGAGATAAAAGGGTCACAATTAGTCATATACTTGCAATGTACACCCAATTTCTTTTTCAAAGGAAGCAATAAGGCTATTGTATTATAACTGAACATGTATGTGTATACATTAAAGGCATAGTATATTTTGGGAAAATAAAGTTAGATTCATCGTTTCTCCAAAAAAGCTTTCACTTTAAGTCACATTCAATGTTATTGTTCAATTCGTTGTCTGATGTTGCTATTGATGTGAACCAACTTTTGAGAAATAGTGCAGAATAAAGGTTGATAGTTTAAGGCATAATAACACATTGGACAGCACCGAAACCATTCTTTCCAACGTAAAAACATCGTGTTTTGTGTAATCATTGTATCATAAATACGTTCTATACCGCATTGTTAATTGCTTTAAATGTTAATAATGATAAACAGCAGTCTAAATTATAATTAATGATACCCATCACCACAAAAATTTTATTCAATTTATAGTTATATAGTACAATACTGTATGATTGGATTAGACAGACCGGACAAGATTTGTTCTGAAATCTATTGAAACCATGGCAGAATTATGTATTCGTCTTTGCTATTTGACTTTTGTCATTGTAGACCAGGGGTCAGTGGATGGCTTGACTAAGTCTATCGAGTAATGATATCAGGAGCATTGAACTGTTTTAAACACCAGAAATCCCGTCATTATCGACATACGTGCTTCATATCGTTATGTATTAAGTGTTGCTTTTCTAAATAAACATTTTCAAGTTTTAGTAGAACAGATATTCTTTGTGTCTTAGAAAACTGACTATTCATCGGAGGAGTTCGGTAACGTGTATCAGGTCCCTCTCGGAGTAAAGCCATCGCAGGTCAACCATCCAGGTACTAACCGCGATGAACGTTTCTTTACTTCGAGAGAAAGCCAACCACCCTACCGAATCACCCACAAAAGCCGGCTTCTACAGCTAGACTGTAGAAGTAGTATTTATACATAAACCCTATTTCTGTCTCAGTTCATTGTTTGGTGTCGTGACAAGACCAGTACGATGTATATCACAAAGTATCCCCCAGGTACCCAAAAGTATACCACAACTATCCCCTGGTACGAAAAAGAACTAAAATGCTAGGTAAAAGCAAATGTCTTATGGCAAAAAGATTAAAACGAGTAATTGTTGACTGTGTATTACTTGTATTATGACCTGTATATAGACAAACATACATGTGTATAGTGGCTAGATATATGTGATATACAGTTCATGATTAATACAAAAAGAAGATTTATCATATATTTTTAAGAATCTTAAAATGTTCTTTCTGACAGGTTACCGGTCCTTGTGACACTACGTATGATCTACCATAGATCACGTGGTATTTGTTTACGACCTGACCTTCCGTAGAGCACCTGCTAGATCATTTCTTTACGAGGTGCCCTAGCTGATTACCACACGCAATGGCTATCTTCTGTACAGTGGCGGGAGCATCAAGCTTGAAGTGTCCTTGTAGCCCTATCTGTTCACGGGCCGCCTTCACAGCTTCCTTGAGTGCCATAAGAACGGAAACAGACAGGAGAAGGGGAGGTTCGCCGACACCCTGTGGAAACATAAGGGGGAATGGTCATATTCAAATAATATATCATAAAGGCATATTTGTATGATTTTATATAATGTTGTCCTTAAATGATTTAATATAGGGTCAGACTCAAATGATTTAATATTAGTTCAAAGCTAAATGATTTCATATAGCGTCTTTTTCTTACATGAATACCAAAGCAGATATTATTCAAGACGTATAGATCACATTTTCCTTTCATAGCACAATAAATGACAAAAGCATTGTGCGCTGGTCTTGTCATATATCAAGATTATGAAAAGACTGTCCACTTGACAATGCTTTAATTTGACTATCAAACTACAGTTTTTATTATACATTAAAATGCCGGTTTGCCGGCGATGTTGATTCAAAAGTTATGACAGGAATCTAAGTTTTCGATAGATGTATTTTTTGTTATATTTCGTTATTATTTATCATATCTAGGTCGATGACAAAGTATTGTAGACTTGCTCGAATATGAAATAAATCAAATAAAAGCATCATCGAATTTTTCTATGAAGCACCTCTCGTTTCATAAAATTGAGCTTTAGGCAGTGCATGACCTATATAAGAGAGCACATTGCGTATTAAGCCTAAATACCTTTGAGGAGTAGACAACTATCTGGTAGGCGTGGTCTTTCAGCAAAGTGCCATTCAACACCCGGGGTATACTTCTCACCGGGGTATACTTCTCACATTATACATGTATTAAAAGGACATATTGGGGTTCGGTTAAGTAAGAATACTGTACCTTGGAGGAGTAGACAACAGTCTGATAGTCGTGGTTTTTCAGCAGCGTGACATTCAACACCCGGGGTATACTTCTCACATTGGGTATCTTATAGTTGAGGGGAGAGCAGCTGATGATACGACCTTCATCGTTTATCTCCACCTTCTCAGAGGTCATCATACCCATACCCTGTGAACAAGAATGTAACACTCAGAGACGAGTAAAATGATGCAATATATCCATCTTCCTAAGATCACATATCATCTGATTGAAAGCATACACACGTGTATGTTATTTAAAAACTGGAGAAAGAAAATACTATCATTATGTTTACCTCTTATTCCATTATATCTAAATGTGGAGTGTCTTTACAAAAGAAACCACAATGGAATGATCTAATCCTGCTTATGAAGGCACTGCATACTTGTAATAAACATACGCCTGTTCCATGAACATTTCGAAGCATCAATGATTGAATGAAATCATCGCGATATGGTACCTTGTTTCTCACCTTTGATTAATGACGCTCAGGTAGAAAAATAGTCGGAGGATGGGAGAGGCGCTGTGCAGATATGGTGAGGGTTATATAGTAACACCCACCGATAGACTGACCATTGGTATGGACTGCAGTTTTGTTTAAACAGTGTGAACCACAAATCAACCTACCAAACACGAATACGAATATGCATCGTCCTTGACCAGTACGTTTGGTCTGCAGATTAAGAATGTCTTTAAGAAATATCGGTTTGCAAATGTTTACGTATATATGTTCATTCAATATTTTCTTGATACAGTAACCAACATATAAGTACCTGAACAAAGCCTCCTTCAATCTGTCCAATATCAATGGCTGGATTCAGGCTTTTACCAACATCGAACAAAATATCCGTTTGCAAAACCTGAAGTCAAATGAAACAGAAGAAGTTATTTACTCTGTCTGTGTCTGCCTAACAATCGTATGTAAACATTAAAAACGAGAAAGAAGATACACAAACAAATACACAATGATATCGTTTTGTTATAACTTCCGTCAGTTTGGTAGTTCTAACGCCGATTCACAAAGTGCATCAACATCGGAAGATAATGCATAGTCAGTCATTTAACATTTTTTGTTTTAAGAATAACATCATCAAATTGAAAAATATGGAGATAAAAGGTTGTGCGATTCCATTTCCCCGGTTCGGATGATGTCCCCGGTCTAGTGATTAGAAACACAAGGATATTATAGGGTCAGATCTATGTATAATAATATAATAACAAGGGTTTTGACTCTCGAATAAAAATCCGACTACCACCCGTACAAGAAGTGTTATAATCATATAATAATTAGCATCACAGGAAAACCTTCAACACAGTGACTCTTACAAGACCACGATTTTGGTAAGCGTCTTTTTTGTAACAGTCATGTGACCTACCCACCTGATTTTCACCCGTCAATACATCGATCTCGACCTCTGAACAGGCAACACTGAATGTGTAATACTCGTATGGGTGTCCCTCCTTCTTCTCAAGGTTAAAGTCCTTCAGGATTTTACCCCTGTAAAAAGAAATACCCTTCGAATTAAAGGTGTTTGACATTGGAAACAGTAAATAAACAGGTATCTTAATCCAAAAGTGTAACATCGATACTTAGATAAATTGACGCTTCCTAAATCTATTATGCTTTCAATAGCACATTTTACATTATTTTAGCAAACCGCAATTAAAAGACTATTGTTTCAAAAACATTTTATTTTTTTACTCTCACATTTTTTCTCCTGTAAACAACCACTTTGAAAATCAGAAGAGTGTAGGAATGGTTTCCATGTTATGTTTGAAAATTTGTGTTGTATTTGTTATTGTAGCAATTGAGATGTGAAAAGAAATTGTGAAATTGTTCAAGTCCTCTTGACCCATCAATCAATCTGTGGTTAATGACTGGCCTTTGATGGAACTGTCAATGGAAGACAGATTTACAATATGAAAAATGACAGAACTTTTTTTTTATTTTAATGAATAGAAACCACCTTGCAAAATTTGAGAAAGTGGTCGTGGAATCATTAGGTTCCTTTGGTGTAGAAGTATCGTTGTACTGTTTTCTCTATGTGCTAAAATGCGTTTAAAAGAATTATAATGGTAAGGTCTGTTTGGGGTGAAAAATGATATTATCGTTGGTCCTTTTGTTTATGTTCTAAAGAATAATAGGAAGGATATAATCGTTAATCCTTTAATCTCTATGCGCTGAAAAGTGTCTATATGAAGGATGCTGGTGAAGACTTATCAGGAATGGAAAACGGACACTTACTTGTGAAATCCTGTTGCCGATAATTGAATTCTCGAAAAATATGCCATCTTGATCTGAAAAGAAAATTGCATAGCTTTCCTTTAGACATTAACCCTTGTTTACTGGATACATAATTCGAGTATCAAAAAAAATTAATATCTCTAATAGCATGGCAAAGATGAATCTGAAATATCAAATAGTCTGCATTTTGCTTCATTATAGTAGAACTTACGTATGCCCCATTTTACTGTTCGTCTAAATGCGAGGTTGTGGTATGTCCAAACTGAAAACATCAGTAGAAGACTCAGTAAGCAATTTGAAAAAAACCCTGATATTTAAAACTGGATAGAAAACCTTGTGACAAAAAGGATAAGATCCCATTTGGAACATGCAATGCTTTGGAACAGCAATTTCAAAGGTATTTTGCAACAGCTGCGGTAGAATGAGACGTTGTGGATTAAGGTGTTTGATTAATACATTTATTACATTAACAAAGTTGATGTTTGAAACTCTGAAACAAGTTGCGATAAATATAGAAACATCTAATTATAATTAATGGTTATGAACGATCACTCTTACCAACGCCTCCCACTGTATATCAGGATTCTTCTCCCTTAGCGGCAGCAGCCTTGCTTTGATGGTATTGCACGCGTCCTGCAAAACGTCAAATACGGGATGTTCAATTAATTAAACCACGGACATCAGAATCATACAAATATAGAAACAGACTAAACAGCTAAGCGTTTACCAGTAAACTCGTTTGTGAAGGTTGACGGGTATTTGTGAGTGTGTGTGTTTAGGACTGTTTCTGGAATACGTCAAATGTATGCAAGTGACTATCTCACATATTGAGATATAAATATTTTAACACTTAGAAGGCTGGGTAAGTTTCTAAAAGCAGATTCTGCTTTCCAAAACCTTAATTATTTGCTTAATTTTGATGAGGAAAGATACTCGGAGCAGCAAACAGGTTAGGTCACAGGCCAGCAGCCAATTGACTTGGCGGCTGGCCTCGATCAAACCTGTTTGCATAAGCATGAAGTCGGTTCCAGCACTTTGAGAGTAAAGAAGAAAATACCTTCTATTGTTCAAAAAACAACCAAGGCCTGAAGAGTTTAGAGTAACTTGTAACTAAACCATTGATAATCTTCTGAAACCCATTCATTACCGATTTGTTTAGACATTGTATATTTGATGGAGATAAGGAACTTCTTAAACGGTTTATTTTGTAATCAATGACCTTTTTTTCCGGCCTGCAAAGTCAGTGAAGTGTGTAAATGTGTCTATGAACCAAATACAAAGTTTTCTGCCGGGAGACAACCTCTCGTAAAAAAATCAAATACCAGTAACTGGATTGGAAACCATGCGGTGAAAGGGACGTGTGAATTGAAATATACTGTAAAAATGTCAAAGACTTTATAATTGTTGTCTATTATTGCTTGTTATTTCGGCTAGAAACCTATATCTCATACCAAGAACTTTTTTAAAATTGATGTAAGAAATAGTTAGAACAAGACAATACTGTCCTACTCCTGCGTAGACGATACACTAGTATTGCATTGAAACCTCGATATGGAGAACTATGGGTACTGTACACACCATTACTGCCGGCGCGAATATATCCGTGCCTGTACTTCCGCCGGTAAACGTGGCATTGGGAATGGTTCCCGTACTGTTCTCATTGGTGAGGATCTTCTCCATGGGAACGTCAAGAACACGGGAAGCAACCTGGTACAAAATAAAGCTTAAAGCTGAAACAATCCGTGTGGACCATATTTATTGTTATAGTAACTAGTGGTATAACATAATCATAAGTACGATTAGTATATACTGTAATATTATATTTCGATAGCCATATTCGTTATAGTATTACCACGCTTAACGATTATAGAATATCCAAATAGTCTTATTCAGAATGAAACCATATGATAGTGTTCTATAACAGCATATCTCTAACGTTATTTACTATTTCTTTTCTCAAGTATGATCTTTTATAATTTTGAGATATGATCCCCAATTGTCTCTGTTGAGTACTGTTTCATTTTGAAAGAACAGCATCTTCGCGTGCATTGTGCATTGCCATTTAACCCTTTAATTAATTTGTATTACATTGCAGACTGGCTAAGGGTCTAAGTCAAGACCATACGCAAAGACCCGTTATTTTCCTGAGTATCTCTTTTGTAAAATACTAATGGTATTTTCATACATATTATTTAACATTTCTTTTGACTCTAATAGGCTGCATACTCATATGTATCAGATAAACGAGCATTCGCGATAGCTGCGAATAGTCAAGAGTAACCAGCGTGTCTGGGTTCGTGCACTTTTTCTTTAAATCATTTGTAACTTCCTTTCTGGTAAAGACATATATCCCATACTTGTATTTACAATGGGTTATGTTTATAACGTATATGCGATTTTGTATTTGAATGTTGGTATGAATCTATCTGCAGCTGTTGTAATTCAGTGATACATAACGGCGGACATACCTGTATAAGTTTTGTATGGATTCCCTGTCCCACATCCACACCACCATGCGTAAGGAGGACTGTACCGTCCATGTAGATATTTACAAGCGCTGCACCCTAATAGGAAATAAAACATGCATACGATTCTGTTTAACGTTTCCAATCCTTTGTTACTATTCAATATGTCATTTATGATTTGATAATTCATTACGAGTATGTCCTTCTTGGAATAACTAACTTTAGATAAGGCTGATAGTAGACGTAATCACCACATTATAATTATCCCATACTTTTTATCATAGCCAAATACTCAGTATTGAGTGTTCACTATCTAATTCATCTTTCTTCTGTATTCCATAATGAAGCCTTTTTTCATTCCAAAATCACGTTTTTCTCATTTATGTGTTTGAATTGCCATGTTTATGCAGTTCATGCACACATATGTTTGACAACAAACTATGTTTGGTTTATATGTCACTAAACTATTTGCAACTTGCAACTTGATATGATGTGTGAATACATGTGCCATTTGATTGGAAAGACACATATTGGTTAGGCACACAATAATGATTATCAACGAGAACACAATAATTATAAACGATTGTAAACATAAAACCTACCTGGTTTAGAAACGCCATTTCAATACCAACACCGAATTTCACCGTTGTCATAGCTAGTCCCCTCTTCTTCCATCGGTTTTGTCTGTCGAAGGAATGAAACAACAATGACAATGGCACATGATTTATTTTTGAATAGTGCACGGCAAATCATCAACACATTATAATTATACATGTTATTTAGATATAAGACGTCAAGGGTGAAAGCGTCAGCGTATATTTTAAATTGCGCTATTTGCTTTAACAAAGAAAAAGTGTTTTGGTTTTGAGTGAGACTCTAATGGCAAATTGTTCCTCATTAGTCAAACCAAAATGTTGGTGTCAACGTTTTAATAAAGACCCCAAACCAATTGCCCGAATAAAAACCAGTTTGATTGAGGTCAATACCCGTGTAAATATTTCGCAGTTAAGACAAACAATCGCTCAAGGTATATTTAGAGGTGTTCAAATAACAGCTCTAACATTGTATGTTATGGGTACTTTCCTTAACTCCTTGAATAACTTACTTGTTAAAAGTTTTGATGCCTTCCAGTCGTTTTTCAAAGTTACTCTGCACCATGCACTGTTTCCACATATCCTTGATTAGACAGTTGTCCAGTTTGGATCCATAAGGTGTCGAATCCCCATTGGAATAGAGGTTGATTTCTCGAATCTACAATAAAGTACCACGGTTTATTCCTTTAAACATTTTTACATACGGGAGTTCTTAACTGTTCCAATACTGTAACGTAATATACTCTTTAACATATGCCAGCTTACGGGAGTTATGTACAGGTTCAAATAATAGGCCTTGGATGCCATAAATAATACTAGGGTAGAAGTAGCAGTGGCATAAGGAAATTTGCTCATCAGGAGCAATTCGTGTTTTTATCACAATGCTTTCTAAGGTCCGACAGCATTTTACAAAAGCTTTAATATAATATTGGGTTACTTTTCTTCAAAAGAAAAAGAAAGGCGCACCAAAAACAACAAGGGTAATAAGTTAGTGCATTATGCTACCGTGTGATCAATGACTACCGCTGTTCTCATATCAATATGCAGGACGTTTATAAGAATTATGGATACATATGTCACTTTTGATATAAATATACTAGCAAACAGAAAGGGAATATTGCTTGATTTCTAAATATCTCTGCATCTGCTGCACAGTACTAAACCCACACTACGACAAAACGATGCAACGTTCTTATTGAGAAACCTATCACTGTCGAACTATTGTCCCTACTCAACATCATTAAGAAGTCGATTTACTTACTTTATTCTTGTGCTCATCTGCAGTCGCTTCAAATTTGGACCAGTTGCAAATTCCCATATGGGGAAACAGTTCAAATGAGGTGTCAATAGTATCTCGTTTTATACATAAAGTACTAAGTCTAGAGAGATAAAGTAGGTTTAGAAATGTTTTGATATACCTTTTCCTGTGACGTCCTGAGTTTACATGCTATCTGGAACATGATCTCCTCCATTGCCAGCAAGGCTTGGGGCTTACCGAAGCCTCGGAAAGCTGTGTTTGAAGGGATGTTTGTTTTACACGTGTACCCGTTGATAGTAACGTGTTCACATTTGTAACAATTGTCGAAGGCTGTAATTGAGCGCTGCATTATCTGGGAAAATATAAACGAGATGATGATAACAGCATACAAGTTAGACCAACGTACAACGTCATCTATCATTTTAGACATTTAAAAGGGCAAAAAGGAAGGTTTCTTTAGTCAAAATACAACCTTCGAGAATGTATTCTGAATAGATATGCATGACTGACATGAACCAAGATACACTTTGCCTAAGAACAACTTGATACTTTTGATACAAACTGATAGGCAATCAGACATACTAGTGTGGTTAGTTCACCAGGCTCCGAAATAAACTTATATGACGGGATATCCAAGACAACTTTACTATCTTGAGTAGTGACAATCAAATACTTACCAAGGGGGACTTTTCGACAGAACATCCACCGTCACTGTAAAACTTTGCTTCTAAAGCTTTTAGCTCGCCTTCTTTTGAAAATCCAACCTAAAAGCAAACATGGACGCGTTTCAAAAAGAAGCATTGACACAAGGCAATTGGGAACTTCAATTGAAATATATCAGTTTATCGAATCATTACTTGTCAATATCCTGGATACAATGAACATTTTTAAAGGATTTATACGATTTCGTATCTTAGTAAAAACACTATAAAAAGAATACACCCAAGTTTTTTATACATTTCAATGAAAAGAATATTGTTCCAATTCGAATCGCTCTTATATCACATTTATTTCTAATCTTTCACATTTTTTTCTGAGATCAAGTGTTTTATTACCTCGGGAATGGGAACATACTTCGTTTTCACGACACACTTCAAGTGTATTAAGGAAAACAATTACGGAAACATTATCCTACTTGGTTACATCAATGTCACCGTAGTTTCACTTACAAGCCAACAGTTTCTCTTGCTCATCCTCGCTAAGGATATTTGTAGAAGCTAGTAAAGGTTCAATACATGCGGTTTATTGATACTTAAGAAAAATGATGGCAATGTAATACCTTATATTTGATTAGGTAAGGGTGCCTCTTGCCGGATATCAGCATATCCGTCTCACGGGTAAGGACAGCTCTCACTGGCTTCTTCACCCTGTTGAATTTGATAACATTTAATATAGCAAGGCAAGGTTGAATAAGTACCATAACAATGCCAAAAGCAACGGGAAGATGGCATTATTACACAACGGAAGTGCCACTTACAGAATGACTTTAACGTTATTTAAAACAATTATTCAATGACACATATCTAGTTGAGATGCTTCAAATCAAAAGCTCGATGAAAGACGAACTTAAATGACAAGATCATTACTTCATCATAGAGAAAAATTCATTGGGACATTTCGATATATTGCTCACTAGGAGCAATTGATATATTTGCCACATTGGTTCATGAACGAGAATGCGTCAGAGTGAGGTATTGTTTAGTAGGGGATCGAACAACATGACCAAACTTAATAAGAATTCTATACATCTCACTTACTTGTTTGCTGCCACGGCCACAGGAAATGCAAGCAACGGTAGTCTGCCCTTACCTCCGAAGGACCCTCCTGGAACGCAATTGAATACAACCATAAGACAGTTACTAAGGTTCAGATAAGCGGCATACTCAATTAAACATACACTGCTTCGTTTCTCTAAAGTTTGTATACACATTGGAATCGTTTCCCCAACAGTCAGTATGGATTTATGATAATCGAAGGGACGATGTTCATAAAAAGAAAGAAATCGATATCTTGATTAATGATACTGTACTAAATGGCGGATGAGATCAGTTCTGTGACAACCGAAATTACAATGAAAGCTAATGTGAAGTAGACTTTATTTCTGCTGCTCAAAATACCACTTCCGAATACTGGAGTGTATTTAAGGTTGAAACCTGCAAACCGGAACAATCTATGGAGTTTTGCATTAAGTTGCACATCACCACGCATGACATTTCTGCAAACATAAACGACTAATTCTTACCTAATCGCCTTGTTTTACTGGTAAGTTTATGTGCAGGTATCTTTAATGTTAAGGCAAGCTTAGTCTGAAAAGAAAATAAGAATATGTATAATTAATTACCAGACTCCAATGATAAGGGCAGTCGTGGTTAAGGGGTTTGCATGATTCAACATTGTATGTCGGTGCCTTTATATCCAAATCCCGCCGTTATCAAGATATGTCCACCACAAGAGAACCTTCATATATGTTTTATCTGACAAAATTGGGATGTGTCAATACCAATTTCTTCTTATGACTTCTTTAAACAGTAACCTCAATATATAAATGATGTTTAAATGGATGCAATGGTTGTCAGACAGTTACTCTTAAAACATCAGCTACCCAATAAAGCATTTAAAATCAATAAGGTAACTAAAGTATCAGAGAGAGGCATTACGATTATGTGTTAATTGTATGAGCATTTTACCTTGATATTTGTTTTTTATTTGAAAGTTATCATTAATGTATTGTACAGTAAATGAAGACTATGAATGGACTGAAGGAGCTTAATTCACACGTGTTTCATCAAGGATCATTAAATCAGTTTCTAATTCTATTTTGAAGAAAATTAGATGAATTGTACCAATTTCTAAAACACCTTACATGTAAGGACATACATGAAGCAAACGACTGAAGAACCGACACTTGCATCATGTGATATTGTTAATCCTAATCAATTGCTGCTGTTACCACAATGAGTTCTTCAAAGAAATGACAATATTGTTCTTTATGGTCATCTTCTTTTTAATTAGGACCAAATACAAGTTCCCGTAAATGGAAATATTAAACTAACAATCAAGATTATGTGCTTGACCATAAACGCATTGTTATTAGGGTCGACAATCTTTTGTTGCCTGGGCTTCTCCTGCTTAGAAAAACAAGAATAAAGGTTTTTGTCATTACTTCCTTAATCAAACACTTAAGCCTGAGGCCTGGCCCGTACGTATACCCTGCACAAATGCGGGGTAAACGCATGGCCAAAACCCCAGACTACAGGATCCAGGCTATTTAATATTATGATCCATTCAAACATAGTGGACGCTTGCTTTAACCCTGCAGTAGTTTAAAGCGTCTGTCTCTAGCCCCTAAAATTTATCACAAGTTAGTTCAAATTCGACGAATCGGAAACTAAGAACGTCTCGGAAGATCAAGATCCCTTACCTGCAGAGCATTACTGTGTTGTGCCGGGGCCAGTAGTTCCATCTCATCATTTTCCTTCGGGTAGGCGATCAGGTTCATGGGTTCGAGGTAGAAATGCTCCTGGGCGCCGCTCGTGATTTCCCCCTCGAGGACATGGTCCGAGTCCTTGAATCCCTTCTCCACGTCACCGGTTATCAATGTTTGTGGTTTAAACAGAAACGATTTGGCGTTAATGGCATCCTGTAATCACATAAGACGTGGTGTTAATACTGAACACATCGACTAGTTTTGTTGTATTATATATACTTACTCTTCAGCTAGCCTCTATGTTGTTATATGTTCTACGCCATGAAACAATACTGTGTTATATGTATATTGCCGAGAGCTTTAGCTGTTTTTTGCAATAAAATAATGATATATAATTACACCGTTTTTATACGTTTTACTC
The DNA here is from genome assembly GCA_947846245.1 of Cerastoderma edule. Lineage (NCBI taxonomy): Eukaryota > Metazoa > Mollusca > Bivalvia > Cardiida > Cardiidae > Cerastoderma > Cerastoderma edule. Next base: position 13,663,955 of record OX401412.1, read on the forward strand.
ATGACCTAATGTAAAAAGCAAAATTCATTGTGTGGTTCCATCTTATGGGTTTAAAAAGTCATTTTTGTGTTTATAAAATAGGTCACAGCCCTTTACATCTCGATGTCTTTTCTCATGGGGAGCATGTATGTATGGAAATCGTTTGCCGACGAGTAGAAACGCCTGCTTAAGCATTTGGTAATTTTTATCCAAGCTCTGATTTGTTTGTGAAAAGATAACTCTACTAACCTCTAGTGTCAGCACCGCCTCTAACTCTTCATATTCCACTTTGACCATTTTAGCCGCTTTGTTGGCTATCTCTCTTGTGTCAGCCAATATCGCGCCAATCACTTGTCCAACACAGTGAACCTTAAACGTAAAAGAAGAAGCATGTCAGATACGAGTAGGAAAAGTACAAATGAACCGAGATGGGCAGGATTGAATTGCTATCACTTGTTTTCTAAAACTCGTGTGAACCTTTTTTCCCACTAGTTCAGGAAGTTGGTGTATTTGCTGATCGATTCGTATATGTTCAATAGTGTTGCCCAGAGTACATGTGTAGTTTGGTCAGTGATTATGGATTGTAGTTTCTTGATCCAATGCACATATAGGCCTGCTATACCGCAGTGCCTTTTTTTTTACCCACTTTAGATTGCAAAGCATGAATGCAAATCTCATTTTGCAGTTTTCGCAATTAGCTTTATTATGCTTAATCTATTACGTTTCCTGTGTACCAATATTTCACTCACACGATGTCTGTAATGAGTACCAATTCTTTTATTAAACGGCATCACAAATGTTTAACTTTTTTCATACTTTCAAATAAGTCCAGTCACTGTCATTAAAAAACATATGGGGCTACCATAATCACCATAACATGTCTAAATTTGCTGGGAACTAACTGTTTCGTCCAATGAAGAAGTCTTTAAACACCACATTGGTTAGTAATTTATTTACCTCTGACGTAGCAAACACTTCTTCCTCATCAAACAGTGACCCTGTCATGTTACTTCCGGGAACATCTTGGTGGTCGACGTAGGATCGAACCCCATCGACTGCTAGAGCTACAGTCGGATCTACACTGATGATTTTAGCGTGGGCCTTGGAACTCAGAACCAATGCTAGGAAAAGCTCCCCTGGATTAGCAGGGTTGTATACAAATTGTAAATAAAGGAAGAAATATACAGGTTATGAAGATATGGAATCTCCAATTCCGATCGATGTGTATACAGTCTTGACCACGTAATGTTTCTTAATGGTATACCTTGCTTGATTGCGGTCACAAAATCATTTTATAAGGGTTTATTTAAGAAGCTAACATAAGCAAAACATGCTTATCATTAATAATTCTTTACAATCACTCTATAAGTCAGACTGATTGAATTTGATTTCGTACATCAGTAGGTCAACCAGTAGGTATAAATATCAAATTAATGTAAAGAGTGATATATATGTTTATCCTGATGATTTATTAAGTACTTTGAAATCAGTGGAAATCGATAAATATTCGGGAAACGCTTTTTAGTGACCTTTTAGTGATGCTGGCGAAAAAAACAAGAAAGAGTTAGTAATTCTTTGTAAAATGTTAACATAAAGAATTACCGAAATCATATTTACTTTATGCAAGAGTCTGTGTCAGTACTTTATTTGGTCTATAAAGGTGACTGTAACACGAAATGAATTCATTAAATTCAAAGATCACGACTGTAAGAATAGAAAATATCGTCAAGAGCCCCTGCTATAACTACATGCATATAGACACCCTGGGCATTTGATCGAAAAGCATTCAGTCATATCTGCAAACATAACGAAAGCGTGTCTACCCAATTCACTGCAGGACAATTACAACTGTTCTTCCTTTAAATTATCTTAATGATAAGAAGAAAGCATAGTGGCCCTAAAAATATGCAACAGCCTAGTGCCTGTCTTAAAAAAGGTTTGCACGATTGATCTCCTCGTAAATGTAAACATAAAGAAGACAAGGGTACCCCATAAAGCATGTTTTCAAACTTGAACGAATCATAAGTCAAAAATGTGAAAACTTTATCGTATTTCTAAACGTTACTTATTATTCACACAAAAAAGTTATCTTTGGGATTCAATGATTTTGGCAATTTTGTAAAGTCAAAAAAGTACGAATCTTTGAAGACAAGCTCAAAAGCTTTTGGACAAGAATCTACATCGTACCTTGCATTTGTGGAACATCATCGACAAACTTTGCATCTCCGGAAACAATGGCCGTCGAGGATACATTGGGGACCGGTCTGCCCACGGAATCGTTTACGGATTGTTTCGGATCGGTGCACGGATCGTAAAACTGTGTACTGCTGGACGGTTCCATGGATACGCCTTCTAGAGAGGTCGGGTCAAAGGTCGCACCTTGTTGTGCTCCCTAAAATACATAAAATAGCCTTTATGCTAGTAGCATTACAAATGGATCGTACCACCAATTTGCCGTATACCAAGTAGTTAATCTGTGATTCTTTTCCTCACTGCTTACATTTGAATAACACAAATTATCTTCTTTTGCTTCCAGTGGAAATACACAATATGTACATTTTAACTTATACAAACAGCTGTTTGATGTAAGCAACTGATACAGAATTATGTTGTTGGAATACTTTCTTCAATACAATCTCTTTAGTTTTTAATTCAATTTTCGTATCATAACATAGTCAAAAGCATGTGTTATGTCATAAAACAATTAATACAAAAACATTATAACAATTGCAATAATTCAATAGTTCGACAGGAATTTTCCAGAGAAGAATTGAATAGAATAAGGAATACAACACTGTATATAGCACTGTGTCACGTTAATCTGACTTTGATTAGATCACCAGAACAGGTGTGACTAGCGAAGCTTATCGATATCTTGGAATATAAAACATGTTGACTTAATTTGCGATTTTATTTCGGAACGGATTGTTACCAAATTGAAATAGAGTTTTGTCATCGCGATGCGTTTTGAAATAATTTCATTTCCTTTTGCAGCGTTATATCAAAATGGGCAGAGACGAAGCTCTATCTATAATAGATGGAAATCATTTTATAAACATACTGTCAAAAAGATATCAAGAGTGTACTCGTAATTTCCTACACTTGCCTTTTCTTGTAATACATGACAAAAGAACCTATATAGAAAGGACCCAATCACAGACTGGTTATACGCGTCTAGGTCAGCGCCGGTAATGTCGGCAACCTCTTTGTCCAGGCATACTAGCATTTCACAAAGTAAGTTGTCCGAAATTGACCTGGAACAACAAAGATATAATCAGACAGGAAGTGTGTCAGAGCAAACGTTGTACGATGAAACAGAATTTTCTTTATTCACATATGATGAATAAGCAAGGTTACTGGACTAAGAATTGGTTTTTTCAATTATATTTGAGTTTTACCTCTATCTTAAACATGATAAACAGGTAGTCAATTTAAGAAATGTTTCAATTTGAAATTTGTACAAGTGATATTTCGATTATTTACATAACTATGCGATTCAATAAGTGTCATTTTAAAATTCAGTGTGAGCAAAATGTAGATATATTATCTTAACAAATAAAGACGTTTCAGATTTTGGTTGCTTTTCGTCCTGGTCACCTTAATCAAAGGGTTTGATTTTTGAGAGTTCGTTATACAGAAGTTGGCCATCGCCAGTACCTACCTGTTCATACCCAGAGAGGCTACCTTTGGTAATAGGATAGAAGTCTTACCAACACCTCCAATAGCAATTCTGTAAAACAATGATACAGGCTATAGCGTACATGTGTATACAGCTTACCTTCACCTCGAAAAGCAATTCTGGTATACAATGATAAGTAAAAGTGCTACAAGTGAATATAGTCGACCTTATGTTAAACACCTTTTAAGCAATGCATGTGTACCCAAGTGACATAGCGTCATTTTCGACCTAACAATATGAATTGCTGTTCATCCTGTCCATTCTCTAAGACATTCGCGTCATGTCACTAAGCACCAGAAATGAAACAGATATTATATAAAATCCATTGCAATTATTGTTATTTTGAAACTTTTCTTATAAGGTCCCAATGTTCAAATACATGATCTTCTATTCGCTAGATCAAATTGTGCTACAACTTTGGCAGCGAAGCAAGACATTTCATTTCAAATATCCCAGTTCATTCCATACAAATATTTTCATTCTTTTCCTCTGGCCACGGTATCTTACCAAGTATGACCATTAATTAGTAACGACTAGTCGCGACTTTGCGGAATTGCACACCATGAATGCTTCGACGAAATCAAAACTCAAAATAAAGGTGAATTGTTTACTAGATCACTAAATGGGTTAGATTTCCGTCCTATCTAGAAATGGGTTTATCTTTTCTTGTTGACCTAAGGAAGACCGATGGTTGTTCAAGTTCATGAGATGATTGACACAGGGTTTCAATTTAAATAAATGAAGTGATACCCCATTAATTGTACGCTACCTTCATCCCGATGACTTAAATCTTATAACAACTTACAACCAGTCTACCATAAATGCTTTATCAGTTAAGACAAACATAACTATTTATATTGCACAATGTGATACAATGCTATGGTAAGGCTTTGTGTGTTTTGTCTTTACAATTGCAAATAACATACCTACACTCCTTCACACAATTCGCTTGATCTAGGTATACGGATATACCAGCATTGACTGTCGCAAGAGAGAATGTTCGCCGTTCCCTTTGCTTGAAGAACAGGTGGAAGGAATTCTAAAATGATATCAGGAATTGAGTCATGTGAATAACGTCTGTCTTTTTGTATAAATCAAATGATATCAGGAATTGAGTCATGTGAATAATGTCTGTCTTTTTGTATAAATCAAATGATATCAGGAATTGAGTCATGTGAATAACGTCTGTCTTTTTGTATAAATCAAATGATATCAGGAATTGAGTCATGTGAATAACGTCTGTCTTTTTGTATAAATAAAATGATATCAGGAATTGAGTCATGTGAATAACGTCTGTCTTTTTGTATAAATCAAATGATATCAGGAATTGAGTCATGTGAATAATGTCTGTCTTTTTGTATAAATCAAATGATATCAGGAATTGAGTCATGTGAATAACGTCTGTCTCTTTGTATAAATCAAATGATATCAGGAATTGAGTCATGTGAATAATGTCTGTCTTTTTGTATAAATCAAATTAAGTTACTCTGATAAGGGTTGCAAGTTTATGCTTTAATTAGAAGGTAGAGCAATGGATACCCCTTGACAATGTAAAAAGCTTAGGAACGAACGTTGTTTGATAGAAACCGTTTAACGATGGAAGAGTGTCAATTTAATGTAAAATTAAGACCGTTATCATAGAGTGTGTGTTAACATAACTCCTCCATACACAAGGAATAGTGTTGCACATGTGGGTTGCAATCAATAGAAAGCATTACAGATTTGATCAAATTTAAACAATTGCCTATTGTCGATATAGCCTATCTCACATGTCATACGCTATGAAAGGTAACACTACAGAGTATGTCTTCCCCTTATCTTTAAATCCATTCATCTGACATAGGTTTTCAACGCACAGTAATCACTCTAAATTTTAAGAGACATAATAAATACTCGCACTGAATGATGCTTAATTAAAGTTCGCAAAGTGGGCCTCCCTTGTCACAGGATTAGAACATACAACCCTCGAGTCCAGAGACATAAACTACCCAATATACGGACAAGTTTCTGGTTCGGTAGTTTCTTATTGATTCGAGGATGATTTGATCCAGAAGTTACCTCATTTGTAAAAGGTATAGTCACAGATGTGATAACCTCGTCCGCTGTGATTGAAACATCCCCTACATCAGAAGTCCTGGTCTTGTTGGCTTAACGAAAAAATAAGATTAATGATGTTATTTTTAATTAGGTAACATGCTCGTTTGTCGATTGTACTTTGTTTTAACCACTTTTAGGTTCCTAACATCCCCTACATAAGAAGTGTTGGCCTTGTTGACTAAACGAAAATATAAGATTAGTGGCGTTATTTTTATATAGGTAGCATGCACGTTTTCCGATTGTAAGTTGTTTTAATCACTTTTAGGTTCCTAAGATCCCCTACATAAGAAGTTTTGGTTTTCGTGACTACCACGAAAATATGATATTAATGGATTTATTCAGGTCATAATAGTATACGCTTTGTCCGTTTGAACCTTGTCTTAACCATTTCGGTTTCTAGGTCATAACTGCAACTGACAAACAACGTCAATAATGAAGGAGACGTTTAAGTATAAGAACATAGTAAAAATCTTGTTTAATAGGAATATGAAGCTTTTTATGTTAGATCAATTCAAAATGTCGACATCCTATAATGATGTGTGGTTACATAGTTTTGATTATCCTCCCTGATTTAATTAAACAATGGTGTGACATTAACTTCAGAAATGCTTTGATCATGTGAATGTATATTATGTTGTATATGTATATGTTATAACGAGAAACTTGTAAAAGTTTAAGTTAATAAACATCTTTCTATCGACCTTTATATCTACAAAAACAACATATAAGCTCAATTAAGAATGAGACGAGTCGCCAAACAATTAACTAACCGCTCTTGAACACATTCTAAAGAAACAAGAAACGGAATATGTTCTTCTATCTGCAGAAGCTGATTGAGGACTACGAGTGACATAATTAAGGATTAATGAAAACAAAGCATACTTTTATATTCTGCAAGTAATTATATAAGGTTCAGCATACCTGCAGCAATATTGACCTTGGCACCAAGTGACATGAACAGAGTGATGATATCACTGTTATTACGGCCCGACATCAAACTTCCGGCTATCGTCTGAAATACCAATAACCATATATTACTCGCTCTTTGGTTACTTTATTAGTCAAGGAATATAGGACTATGCTCGATTTTCACACATACTCCAGTGTGTAAGTTAGAGACCAGACCCAAAATAGAATATTCATATTTCTTGATGCCATTTGAACTCAAATCCAGAACATATTGTTTGTTGATTTTTATCTAATCTTTATTAATCTAGAAGAAAATATGTTACAGTAGGACCAACCAAAATTCAAATCAAAAATGAAATTCAAATGTGAAGACGTTGATAAAAAATGCCGTCATCTTTGATTTTAGTTTTAGTTGAAATGAATTTGGGCTAATTAGGCAAATCTTTCATTAGAAACACTATACTTACAACAACATTTCTAATCTGGTCGGATCCATAGCGCCTAATCATATCCAGTAATGCTGGGAAATGTCTTCTTCGTTCACCTTAGTTTTGTACATGTAGTAAAGAAATTAAAGCATGTATTTAACAAGAACATTCCAATCGGTATGATCAATGTGTACTAAATAATAATCCTTAATGTTGAACAATTGATCAACCATCCATCAACGTTATGTGTCCTAAACAGCAAACTTTGATGCGAGTACTATACATATACTTGAGAAATACATGTATATAAATGCCTCGTGAGCTTCCAACACAAACATGTTTATCTAAAATGGCAAGATGATTTTACAAGAATATATTGTTTGGCAATCAAAACAGCACTTGATTGCTCTCCCAAGCGAACTTGCATAGACACAAAGAAACTTTATTTTTCAAAAGTAGATATTGCTCAAATAAAGAATGTTCCTCTTTTATACATTTTGTTCCACCCAAAAGAACAGGTATGTATGATGAGTTGTTTTTACTAGTCGTCAAGTCACACTCTTTCTCAAGCGATCCTTGTCAATACGGTATCGTGTAATTTTACTTTCTATCATAGTTTTTTGGCCTTTCTGATTGGTTCACAATTACAACCTTCAATCAACATGACAGCTGACAAACTCACATGTTGATTCTGTATCTGTATACCTACCATCTATGTTCTCGTCGGCTCCTTGTAGATAATCTCCAAGTTGTGTTACCGTTACAGCAGCGCCGATATCTATACCACCGTCCGTCATCTTTATAGTCCGTAACTCTGCCACGTTTACACCACATAACAGCACACCAGTCTTGTCATATGTGCCATCAAGTACAGCTTTAGCTGAAACAAATAAACATGATGGAGAATATTAGAAATGCAGCTATGTGATTATTGATAACATTTTTGCCAAATGTGTCCTTAATCGTAACTTTAGCTTTTACAAATAAAAATGATGGAGAATATTAGATATGCAGTATATGATCATTTACAACATTCTTGTCAACCCTGCCATCATGAACTATTTTATCTATAACAAATAAGCATGTTTGGTAATGATAGAAAAATAGCCATATGATTACAGATAACATATGTTCTAACAAAACACGATAATACGTATTTAGATGATCATATGAAATAGTTAATTGAAAGATTCTTTGCATGTTACAATGTATCACAAAATTACACCGTGTAGCCATTTAGCTTTGTTAAATATACACATGCGTGGGAAGTTTATTAAAAGGATTTTCAATGGAAGGTAATTTGTATCAATCTTTATACTATCGTTACTAATGTAACGATCTCTAGCTGATAGGAATCAAACAACTCTATTATAATTGTATATAATTCTACTTTGGAACATCGACATTTACCCGTTGTTGTATTGCCCATTATAATGGGGGCATCCGAATATTTCTTCTTTAGCTCTAGGAGTTCCTGTAATTGTTTAGGCTGGTACCATGTATATGACTTGTTCCCGAATTTGAGGCTCTTTTTCTCGTTGCCTGAAAGCTATAAAAAAAAATGGAAAAAGTGTTTGATTTCAACATTCATATAGGGATTGCCACATTAATTTCAAACTAAATCCTCTTTTCCACTTTTGAATGAGGTTCCGTCACAGACAATCGCTCGCTAAAGTGTTGATGTGCAAATGTATCCATATTGCATTCCGACCACTCTACAAAATTAAGTGTTTGTATTTTTTTATTCAAAATGTTTATTATTTGTGACTTCTTTATATTCAGTGCATTTCTTACAGCCGAGATTGACCACTGACCACTCTCATGTTTGCTCCCTTGAAATATGATCAATTACAGCGAAAGTAAAACATTGTAATGTGGCACGTTTTGTGGCGATTTTCGAAGAGACTATTCCAATGAAATGTTACATTATAAGATTGATTTATCTACAAAACCAAAGGAAATGCTGTTTTGATCTTATGCAAGATTCTAGAAAAAAAGCTGTTCAGTAAAACATTACCCAGGGTCATTGTGTTTCAGCGTCCAAATATTGCGAATCTAATACACAACGAGTACATCAAGGTGATATGTCGGTCACTCACAAGTACTGTCATTTGATGCGTTCAAACAATTAAATTCAGGAGTGATAACATTGAACAATTAACGATAGTGGACTGTGATAAAGTTGTTGCAGATGTAAAACATACCTTCAATGCGGGGGGAAATATCGGCACTTGTCCTTTATCAGTCATCTCCCTGTTTGGTTTCGATCCTGTTACCTAGAGAAGTACAATCATTTTGTTCATTTTGTCGCCATAGTGTATCAAAATTGAACTTGTTGCTCAACATTTTGGGATGAGCTTTGATCAGAGAGTTCCATTGTTTCATTTTATACAATTCTACTCATGTTGTTGATAGGGGTGTTCTAATAAGTTACATAGAAAGTGACTGTCGATATTTACATAAGAAAATCACGTCTAAAGCTAGCTTGGCTATCCCTTGTTCTGCTTGATTTGAGTTATGCATGTCCTTCCTGATATGCTATTAGTGTAAGGAACAGTGTCTTGCTCAAGAACATTCATAATCAACATTGATTAGCGTCACAAGACAAGAAAATGCTTTTTGTAGCCCTATATAGAAACTATTACTTAAAGGTTAGTAAAACAGTTCTTGAACCAAATCTATTATCATAAAGACAGACGCTTTTTTAAATCATTGGTTATGAGTGACAAATTGTTCTCGGTGGAGTTCAGCTGTAAAGATCCATATCGGTGCTTCTGGAAATCTTTTCAGGTAACCACAAAGATCAATTGACACGATTGAAGCAGCGAGTTGTTAACAAAAACATAGCACAGAAACACGGCCATGTGGGACACTGATTGGAACAATGATTACGGGTCATCATGTCAACCAATCAACAATTGTAAATGTCTGTCAGTGTTTAGTTCGTGCATTTAGGCATGGTATTAATACCGTTTTACAAAACATCGTATGATAACGTGTGTAAATACAAAACAACATGCCCTCTCATTTCAATATTGAGGAATGTAATATTGCAAACCAACACGTCATTGGAACCGTCTCTCCGAGACGCCCCCATGACGTGTCATTTTATAATATTGCTCTTATGTTTAAGATAACACCAACGTAAATGTTTATCGCTTTTAACCTATGCTTTCTTCCCTAAAGCACTACTTAGGAGTCTTGGTTGGTAAAGCTATTTTCTTAACATTTCGAAAAGTCGTTTACTTAATTAAACTGTATATTAATGTATTGTTGTGTAATGCTGATCGTATTGTAAAACCGATAACAAATAAACAGAATAATGGCTACTATGTTTATGCACAAGGAAATTATCAAAAGCTACATACCTGTTTCGTAGAGGCATCTGGGTTGTTTTTGCAGCAATACTCGCCTAACTCACAGACATCCTACAAAAAGAGCATACCTGTATGTATCTTAAGTAAGGATATCACTAATCTGCCATTTTTAAACTGTTTCAGTTGTCAGATTACATCAGATGTTCTCGGTTTTCATCGGTCCGTGTGTGACTATTCGCTATACACCGAATAGTTGCGGCCACGACCGATGTATACCGAGAACGCCCGAAATCATCCGACGAAAGAGTCAGTTTCAAATGGCGGATTATAGATGTTCCGCCTGAAGTTAAAGATATCTCCAACACATTAACTGGGTGAACATAACATAACAAGAAAATAAAAAGAAACATCGACCTCACACGAATCAGAAGAATTCACATCCCATATCAAACCGGGAAGGAAAGCTTTGCGTTATTATGAGTTATGGGTTATTATGAATCAAATAAAATAATCCCACGTGACCAGAAATATGCTTCTATTGATCGTGACTGATTATCCCGCTTTATGAGTGCATCACACAGGGATAAATTGCGTCGGTACGTGACACTTTTCGCCATGGGCGATAGCAGTTCAACTTGAAAGCCGGTTCGAGGTAAAAGAGAATAAATACAGAGTACGGGTATGGCTACATCGTTATATGTCTTGGAAAATATTGAAACGGCGAATTCCAATATGGGAAAATTAATTTGTAAGACGTAAGTAATACTTACAGAAAAGATATAAAAAGCATAAGTTGATTAATTAAATCATGATCATTTTGACATAGAAAGAAGTATCGTTCGACGAGGGGAATTATCATCCAGCTATCAAGACTTCTCCTCAATAGAAAAAAGAAATTTAGTTATTTCTAGTCTATAGTTGTTCCCTCCTAATGCTTTCGATCTCGACCATTTACGAATTTCCTTATATGGGAATGGATTTACCTTACAGGCTCCATTGATGGCGTCCAATATAGGTCTGTAACCAGTACAGCGGCACAAGTTACCTGTATAGAAGAGATCATTCATACAGACCATATTAAGTGATAACAACGCAAAAAGACCGGCAAAGCTGGTATAAGCATGGGTGATCTAAGCTGCCACTGCATTGCAGTAGAATTGCGTTTATATGCTAGATCACTAGTATGAACAAGTTGTGAACATACATGTGTTACATACAGGTAAATTGAATATTTATCCTTCAATGAAATATTGTATCGAAGTATTGATTCAATTAGATGCTAAATACGTATTCCGGCCCTTCGTGGCTACTTACTTTCTAAAAATCTAGGCGGAGATGCATCGGCATCTTTACATGTTGGTTTCACGGTTTGTGGTTCAAATCCTGTGAGACATAGGTTTCACTTTGCAACGTTCTTTTAATCCTTATTCTGTGCGAATACTGAACATGCATCCAGAAACAGAGTCGAGAATGATTAATACAAGTGTTAGAAACTCCATTCACATCGATGCAAAATTTAATATTTTTTTATCAAACCAATTAAAACTTTGCTCTGACGTTTATTACACTAATTCTGCATTATGACTCCTATAGAGCAATGTTGTCCTGAAATATCATTGTCAATTGACCGTTAGTATCTCATCGCATTACAAAATCAATTGTACCTTCTAGCGCCCTTTCCACCTCATCCCGACTGGGGTTTGGGTTGTTACGGATCAAGGTGAAGGCCGACATTACGAACCCCGGGGTACAAAACCCACACTGTAGCCCGTGGGTCTCGATGAGCTTTTGCTGAAAATATGAAAATGATTGAAGCTTCATAAGTTATCATATAACGACATTGTAAGCTTTTCATAAAAATACGTAAGTCATTGAAAGCTTTTCTACAACAACATTGAAAGCTTTTGTTGAAACCGCATACATACTTTGTTATTTAATCAGTTTCCAACTACGATTTGGCATGCTTTTGATGAAGGCATTTGAATGGTACACGAATATATATTGCACCTAATACATACAGAGCGTGCATCAGAAATGCATAATAGATAAACTAAATGAGTTGTCGCCCATGAAGTATAGATACGGAACACATGGTAAGGTAAACGTACTTGTCATCACCACTTAAAACGTTTACGCGAAGCCATGAACGGCACACAACACAAGATTCAGGCTTGCGGTCACGTCAATGTGACTGCAAAGGTGCAAGAACCGTTTAGATTATTAGTGATCAGGTAGTGATCAGGTAAATATATAAATCCGTATAATTAAGTATGATCATTTTACCTGTACAATATGGAGGCCTGATTTAACATCTCCCACGCCTTCTACAGTCGTAACCGCTAACCCATGTACGGCACAAACAGGAAACAGACAGGCGTTCACATTATAGTGACTTACACAGTCAAGGAGGTATGGATGATGTATGTATGATAGTATGTACATTTCTTTCGATTCGCATTCTTTTGACAAAACAAATGGAAAAGAGAGCTAATGTAACAAAGACAAGAAAAACATGCAGCCAGACGGGGATATATTACGGACTCGAACTCGAGACCTCCGCAATACATGGAAATGCTCACCCGATTGAGCTACCTATCCCGCTTAGACATTTAAGTCTATCTTGATAATCGAGACACCTTCTTCACTAATATCATTGTTACATTGAATAATATCTTATTGTACCAGTGCGTCGATGCTCCAGCGTGGTCCCTGCACTTGATCATGAAGAAGAAAAAGAATTTAACAATGGTTTCGATGCTAGTATGATACCAGCCTAAATATAACTGGCTCAATTAAGATCGAATTAGATAATACATGACACTTTTTAGAGAAAGGATACATAAGGTTGTTTGTGTGGGCGTCGTACTTGGACAGCATGACGGTACACGAGCCACACCCTCCATGACCACACCCTTCCTTGGTGCCGGGTAACAATACTGTACAACAGGGTTAAGGAAATGTCGTATAAGTTTGAAAGTGGTGTTGTTGATGAAACGTTGAAAAACGAACCCCCATACTGTATGACGGATCTCTTGGCTTTCTAATGTATCTTGGTACCGTCTAACTAAACAACTTAAGAAAATCTTTTCCGTAAGACAAAACTGATATACAAAGATAGATTTCTAAATAAAAGTATACAATTGCAATATGACACGTCATTGGAAGCGTCTCAGAGACACTTCCAATGATGCGTTACTTTGGAATATTGCTTGGCCCAGTATTGAAATAAGTCGGAATGTTGTTTGAACTAACGCAAATTTTAAGCGTATTTTTTTAATAAAACGGTACCCACGTGTTTAGGGCAGTACTTATGTTATGATGCTGCAACATATTGGACATTGAATTGCAAAAGTAGTTTTTATTGCAAATCCGGTTGACATGTTTAACCATTTTTGCAATAACCGGATTTGTTATAAAATTCTGAAGTTTGACCAATTGCTTATGTATCATTCAAATATGATCTAGAGATGATGTGTTGTTGTTTCTTGGTAATCCGGACAAAGTTCGATGCATTTAATGACGCCAGAATATTTGCTAAGCTTGGTTAAATTTGACCCGATTTCAAATAAAATGATCAAGATTATTGCAAAACTAGTAATTATTGCAATTCCGGTTGGCATGTTTAACCTGTTTGGTAATAATCGGAATTGCTATAAAATTCTGAAGTTTGACCTAATGCTTATGTATCATTCAAATTTGATCTAGAGATATTGTGCTATTGTTTCCGGGTCATCGGGACAAATTCGATGCGTCTGTTGACGCCAGGATAACACTAACGTTGGAAGCAAAATAGTATTGAAGAATTTTTAAAAGTCAATTCTTTAATTAAGTATCAGGCAGAGTGGAGTTGTTGTTGTTTCGTTCAGAGACATTTCATTGCAATTCCGGTTTTTGCAAACGTGGTTGAACATACCGACTGGAATTGCGATAAAAAAACAATTTTGTAATCGTATGTGTAATGCTATTAAACCTTTGAACTTGATCTTAATAAAAGAAGAAAGCATAAGTTAATCATCAATAATATCCTAATAAAACCATTTCAGCAAATCATAAACACAGATGAATTAGAATTGGGGCCGACAATAAGGTAAAATCGACATTGGCGTGTGTCAGAAATTAAATAGTCCACCAATTGTGTTAAAACTGTTAGCCGATATGTGTAAGTATTTTCAATTGACCCCCTCCATGATTAATTGGGATACCGTAAGTCGTTAAAAAAAAACTCGTTGGGTTACAGAGAATATGTTTACATTGTTTCTGTGTAAGTTCACATTGGTGAAAACTGCATTACACCCAATAAAAATGTAAGAATAATAAAAATAAAAAAAGGGATGCGTTTAAAGATTCATTTCATTTTAAATTCGCCACAGGTACCAGTCACAGATTGTTATTTGCATCGTGACCTCGAAATAAGATCCTCGTGACACGGTTAAGCATGCCCTGTCGTACCATAACGAACATGATGTTTGCATTTCGAAATATCCGATTTAACTCTAGATGTGCATACGTTTCAAGGCCAATTCTCACTTACGGACAACCCATAAAGTTGAATCATGGGAGATTTGAATGACGTGAAATGAAAAATCGGAATTTTGACACATCTTAAGCGTTTGGCACTTCTGTTTTATTTTCCGTAATCGTCTTTGGGTGTGCTAACAGTTGCTTTAACATCTTTACTGAAAACGTTTTTAGCTTATAACTCATGATGACTTTCCCATTGATATATGTTGTTTGTTTCTCTTCATTGTGTGTATGTGAGTGTTTGTAAAAGTTTGATGTAATGTTATCTTGATTTTAAATCTAAGGTTATCTTTAACTGTGATGATAAAAGGTTTTCGTAAAGGATACGTTTTCTCCGCAGGTATTGTAACAGCGACAACGTCGGGTTCGGTTCGGAATCCACAATCTGAAATAATAAGTGACATGACCTTACCCATGTAAAGATAAAGTTTTCAGTACTTGTTATGACAGATTATTCGATCTACTGACGGCTTTAAAAACAAAAAAAGATTTCGTGATAATACTCGGTCATTGCAGAAGGTTTTATGCCCCTCTATCACTGCATGAAGTCTGTCAATGTTTTGAAGCGGTTTGTTTTGCTAATACGTATTGTCATTGGACTGAGAGAGAATCCAAATACCTAATCAATAAGAGTGGTTCTGGTAGAACAAGCGAATTCTTTCAATTCAGTTTAGAGATGGCTCTTTTTATAGAACGAAAACTAACCATTTGAAAATGTCAAAACTCTACCAAAATTTATTTCATATCGAATGGGCTATATCGTTATTAAACACATTGTATGGTTCCTGTAGAACTAAAATAGTGGTACCCGTTTATTCAAATTATTGATATATGGCCCTATTCGCTTCTTGATTCTTGCATTTCGATATTGAAGTTGCTCGAGAAGCAAATTAGCCTTTATTCAACAAAACGCTTCATCAGTTAACCTTTTCTCTCGAGAAGTCGGTTGGTACACGTCATAATTAAATCATTTTTAATCAATTATTGTCAAAAAAGGGTGAAATCAGCCCAAATTATGAACGAAAGGTATCGACCATATTTGCTCATCTTTAATAAAGCTAATACGATTACAATAGAGCAATACAACATTGAAAACGCCTTTTCGATTTCATGAAGAGCAATTCATCCTTTTGTTACAATGGTTTCTAAAGCGTATTCTGCAAAACAAACTTCAGTGTTTGGTATTGTGAAGTAAGGGGAATATAGATTGCAATGTACTAATAAAGATGTCAAATATATTTGTAATCTAAAGGACGAAATTTGTGTATATAGATAACAATTAAGCAATTACTGTGTCAAATATGCATGTATACAAAAATGAGAAACTTGTACCTTTTCTCCGTTTACGTAAAACACGAGTGTATCCGCCATGTTTGATATGTCCACTGCCCCGGTTTTGTACTCTCTATACATAACGGCCTGTTATCCAGGGTGGATTAAATCGACGGCGCTATTTGCTATTCTTCACACAAATGATTTCACCCGTTACCTCTTATCAAATGTAGATATCCTTTTCCTTAAACGGGTAATATTGTCTAAAGGTAGTTATAAAACATATTCGGATAGCTTCCTTCAGTCAATATTGAAATTCTCAAAAAAAACATTTTGACAAAAGGCAAACTCGCTCGACTCTAATAAGATGACCTTCTCATTTTCGTTTACTCTGCCTTAGGCGCGTAACATTACGTTGAATTGTTATAGGTAAGTATTTTGATAGCTCTCCTTTCTGATATTTGGACTTACAAAGCAATCGTTGAAACAAAAGGCAAATTTGCTTACCGCGGTTGAAATGATCTTGTGTCGAAATTATTTTTCCTTCGATTTCTTTTTTTTTCAAAACCTCTGTCGAAGATGGGTATAAGTGTGTTTAAACGAAATAATACGTATATGCTGCATGTAACATGGAAAATGATGCTTGTAAGCTGTTGGAAACTCGGTTTGTGTTGTAATTTTGTTTGAGACGGAATCCTTGTTACAAGATAAAATTATTCATAACGAGTAGTTGCTCGGGTCGAGCATCATTTTTCACAGTATTTTAATGTGTGACTTAACCCTTATAGGGCTTGAACCGATATCATGCTTTCGCAAACAGGTTAAATCACAGGCCAGCCGCCAAGTAACGGCTGACCTGTGATTTAACCTGTTTACTATTCTGAGTATCTTTCCTCAGCAAAATTAAGCAGATATTTAAGGTTCTGGAAAGCAGACGACACAAAAATCTATTTTAAGGAACTCGTCCAACATTCGAAGGGTTAAGGATTATTTATTAAGCGCTGGGTCAAGTGACCTTTCACAACCCGATTGTTAATTGCGAACTCAAATATTATCCGCCAAACACGTTCATTTTGTATAAACAAACTCCACTATCTTAACCCTTTAACAAATGCCACATTTTTACTGTCCTAAATTGAAAGAGTTTGCAGACGACATCTTAAAATTTGATGAAATTGGAAAGTAATCTTCTGATAGGGCAGAAACCATTGTGGGAAAAGTGGAAATTGCTCGTTTTGAGCAATTTCTCCTTTTCCCACAATGGTTTCGAGAGTCATCTGAATCAAAGTGGTCAAATGTCGTTACTGTATGGTAATTGGTTAACCGAGACTCCGTATCCTTGTTTTCAAGCTGTTGTGGTGTGACTGAAAAAGTTTTAGAAGACTCAATACAAAAGAGAAGACGAAAACATGTTTAATGGATTGTCCCATTTCTGCTGATTCGATTGATTTCGTGAAGCTGCAGAGTGAAGATTCCAATTACATCTATTTAACACAAAATGACCATTTTCTTTATCCTGTCAATACATTTTAGTTTGATTTTGAAACAAAGCCTGTGTTATCTATTTCTTAGCGTTTCCCACTAAGTCACAATATAACATGTAATTAACATGTATGCATGTGTAGGTTTTCGTCTAATTTCATGTTTTTTGGACGAGTTTAGAATTCGTTGGTTATTATCATATGACACGTCTTGGGGTAATTTTAGACGAAAGCATAGTATACTGGTATAGTTATTATGCAGTTATGCACTGCATTACGCGTGCTTTTAAACACATGAATATAACTAAGCTGCAAGTAGATGGGAGAGTTAAAAAAAATCCAACCACCTGTTTCGTTGTCATTCTTGTAAGGAACCAATGAGACTAAATGAGATTTTGTTAAAAACAGGCAATTACTGCTTTTATCACAAAGGTCTACTATATCTCACGCTGCATATGTTTTTGAACAATTGCATATGACAAAACAATATCATGATCTTTTCTATAAACACAGACATGCTTAAAAGTCGCTTTTGGTCTTTGTCTATCACTTTATGTTTGTTTGTAGTCTCGGGTTAATAACAATATACGATTTTGGAAGATAGAAAGATCTTGTATTATCTGTCTTTAAGATACTTTTCAAATATACATGTAAAAAGCGAGATCTTTTAAACGCATGTAATGCATTTCTGCGCTGATATTGTCACTTCTAGCAATACACTTATAGTAACGTATATATCACACTTAAAAACATTGTGCGAAAACACTCTCTTTGTATGAGAAAGGCGTTTATCATGAAAGTACCTTCAAAGACCAACCGACACGAGAAAAATAATAAAGAGGGGAATGGGCGTAGCTACCTTGACCTTGTATATAAATGTTGTTATCATCTTTAAAATACAGGGGTTATCTGAGGCCAACGAACTTGGTTAAAACGATTTCTTGGGTCATTCCTTCTAGTGCGCGCAGGATAATGTGAAACGAGGTGATAGCTCACTGTTTGGTGTCCGTCCTTTGTTGTATGCGAGAAGTATTGTTGTTGGCATGTCTATCGTGCCTTATACGAAAGGATTCGGCCTTATTCCATATTTCTCCATTAATATTCTATACATACTCAGTCCTTAATCACTAAAGAAACAAGGCTATTGTCATTAATTATATTTTCTACCGGCATATACCTTTAACTCATTACCACCTGACGTCACGTGTTTGCGTCTTGCAGCAGACGAATTTCAAAAAGCTTTGGTACAAATAAAAGAAATTGCTTGTCACAAGCAAATTCTCTTTTTTCCAGTATGCTTTTTCATTCAATTCACATACCACAATAGCAGAATTGGAAGGTTTTTCATACATTTACAAAGCTTTTCTAAAGTCGTCTGCTCCAAGTAATAAGACGATTATTTGCAGTTGGTAAAGAAATTAACAACTTCTATCTACATTTGCAGAGGTTAGCAAAGCTTGGTTTCGTCCATCCCTTAAAGAAAATAGTTCTGAAATGAATAATAGAGTAAAGGTTTCATCTCATGACATTTTCCCAAAATATCAAAATCAGAAGTAATTTATCTTAAGGGCCAATGCTAAACATAAAATGCTGCATTTCAAATCATCCAGAAATACATCCTAAGCTTCAAAAGAGTATCACAAAAGCGGTGTCACACATTTAAAAAAGTCCACTCTTTGTTGCTTTCGTTATTTTCGGAAAAGCGCTTCCTATGATTCATATATATTTTGAATAAAGCACTGCTTCCTTAGTTTAAATGGGCGTCGAATACAAACATTCTGGCACCTTTACAAACTGAATCAGCCATTATGCATCCGAAATGCTGCGGTTTCATTAAACAACATTGAAATATCATTCAATCATCTTTGAATTCGGTTTGTGTTGATTTATTCCCTGTTTTAACTTGGGCCGATGAATGTAGAGCGTTTAAAGATAAAGGGTAAACAGCACTCTAACATTAAGCCTATGATGTTGAGCTTTGACCACATTCCACTTTAAACCTTTCGCAAACAATAACGACATTTGACCACTTTGTTGCAGACGATTTTAGAAAACATTGTGGGAAAAGGAGAAATTGCTCGTGACGAGCAATTTTACCTTTTCCCACAATGTTTTCTGCCCTATCAGAAGATCATTGTCCAATTTCATCACATTTTGAAATGTCGTCTGCAAACTCTTTCAATTTGGGACAGTCGAAAATTTGTTGTTTGGGAAAGGGTTAAACCAGATTTATCTGGGGTATGTTTCAGTAGGAAATAAGATTGCGAAGCTTTTACATAAAAAACACAGCCTTCTAGATTATGTTCTAGTTTAATACGTAACGCCAACCCTTAGAATGCTGGATAATTTTCTAAATATAAATTTTTGCGTCGTCTGCTTTCCAAAACCTTAAATATTTGCTAAATTTGATAAGGAAAGATACTCAGAATAGCAAACAGGTTATATCACAGACCAGTCGCCAATTTACTAGCCTGTGATCTAACCTGTTTAGTTTAAACATATCCTTTTGTAAAATGTTTTTACAATAGGATTGGGACGTTACATGTTTGCATAAGCATGAAGTCGGTTCATGCACTATAAGGGTAACTAAAATTGATTTTGCCTTGTCGATTGAATAATCACCCGGCGACATCACACTTTTATTAAGAGAATTATCATGAAGGACATTTGAACATAACTATTGTTCAAGTTTTCAATGAATCGTTGCTGCACACTTATTCTGAATTTAACAAGCTTTTATAGAACTACATTAGGGCGCCGCTTTTAGAGGTGGCAATCTTTTCATCTTTAATGGGTTTAACATCACGTCAACAGTATTTCAGTTATGCTGTGGTGTCCGATTCATATTGTTGGAGGAAGATCCAGAACTACCCATAAGAGCTTGCCAAGGGTAAAGCCTTGGGTATTTTTTTTTTAAATCAAACGGAAAACTGTCTCTCCTGAAACTCAAAATGCCTTCACTGGGATTTGAATCAACTAGAAAAGGAATTTTGTGATTTCAAATTAATTCTAACCACTAGGCCAGGAAACCATGTCTTGCACATTTGTAACACATTAAATATTGATTTGCATCAGTATGTACAATGTGCAAGGCCTAATGTTGTTGCATTAAGTCTAGGATACTTATCTAAGATACTTTAGTTCAGAGACATTTGGAACTATTTTCTAAAGCCATTGTCCCTGATTAGACTATCAAATTTTCCTAGGATGAAAAGGGGCGCTTGTTTTAGTGTATATCAAATATCAGCCTGTACACTATTCTAGGCAATCAGTAAATATTTACACACACCACCATGCACGATGCACGACAACATTGCAGTAAAAGCACATAGCACTCATCAGTTTCGGGCAACTTCTGTTTGTCATAAATTGTTGATAAACGGGAAGCCATTTTCTTACCCAATAAATACAGCTCCTATCTTTACCTCATTGCCCCCTTTCATATTCTCCTCAGCATCATCGTTTATCTGCATTAGATTCGTCGCTTCATGGTGAAAACGAAACCAAGGATTACGAAACGAAAGACCATAGCATCAGCCATCAGACGAGGTGCATTACCATGGATATGTATGTATTCGTGCACTCTCAGATTTTGAGGCAGGCTCTACATGGATGCTTAAAGTTTCTAGTAACGCTGACTCAGCTACCTTTCTTTGTTTATTTTCCGTGGACGCCCAGTCTTTTGGAATTGAAACGAATGTGGTATACAAATTAATTGCTCGTTCATGAGTAGTATTCCCTCGTCTGCTTGTAGCAACGTACACCAGGTTATTTCATTTAGGATATCTTGACTGGTCAAATTTTAATAGGTTTCTGGTACGTGTGCTAGGAGCTTGGCGCCATTCTTAGCAATGTTTCAGACATATCACGGCAATCTTTCATATGTAAATCCTTGGATAAAAATTCTTGATCCAAACAAATCCTGCCCTTTTCACATTGAACTAGCTTAGAAAATCAGCAGCCTATTAGACAATCGCGAAATTCGTTTTGATAAAGATAAAAAAGAAAAGATATTCGGATTCAAGCACACAGCCGTTAGCGAGCAAAAGCATTATGGGGCAATCGGAACTACACGGGTATTTCCGTGAGCTGAGAAATACACCTCGGATACAAGTGTAGGGTTACAATTTTTCGGGTAAATCGGTCCGGCGTATAACACCTTGTCTAAGCGTGCACGTTAAGTAGTTTTATGTATATGGAAGTGATGGACATTCTTTTAAATCATTTTTCTATCGGTAACTCATACGAAATAGCGAAATTATAAGTTGTGACATATATAGTTGTTTCCTTAATCAAATTAAACGACTTTTTTAGCTTTCACATTTAAGTTCTATTTTTGAAAACGAAAGTGAACTGACGTCTATCCGCGGGAACCAATATGGCGTCATCCCTATTATTTCAGAGGTGTTTTTATTGTATAAACCAGATGTGTTCAGATTGCATTATGGGGTGGAAACGTCCTAGAAACAGAACTACTACGCCTTACCAATTGTATATCATTCGGGCGGCGGCAGGCCAGGGTGTCGGCTTCAAGACATAGGATAAATGGGTCGAAATAACGAAGACAATGAAGGCATTGTGGTTAAATACTTTATTGTATTATAGTGTTTACATCCTTGCCGAGTTGTGGTTTTTTATGTAAGAGTGATTTCAGCAACTTTCTACCAAGTTTCTACCATGGTTTAGAATAATGTGTTGGTGGGCACAATCATCTTCATGTGAATAAGTAAAACACGAAACGCCGAATAGAAGTGATTTCTTATTTAATAACACCAACCTGAAAGTACTGAAACACTATAGTAGAATTTAAGATAAAAGGGCAAAAAGAGTATTTTGAGAGCAGACCTTTTTTTTTTATAAATATATGCAGGAAAATCCTATATTGGTGAAACTCTTCAGAGTCGTCTCGAAATATCAAGACGATTCTAATAAATTCTCAGATTGTAAGATAGTGAGCCATAATGAAGAGCTCATCAAATGAATATCGTCTAAAACACTTCCAAGATATGCATTTGCCCACTCATCCTCAGTATGCGCAACATGCGCAAGTTTGTGATCACAACTACGTAAAAAAGGAAAAAAGGATAAAAATATTCAGATCTTCGTAAAGAGGTAAAATCGCTTGCTGAACAAGGGTCGGTAAGTTTACCCTGTCTATGATGCTATAGGGATAAAATTCGGTATTGTGCGGCGGCTAGCACACCTATTCATGTTCCCTTGTATGACTCTTATGAGAATAACGTGATCATCTTTCAAAGCCGAAAAATCCACATAAGAACATAATGATTCAGTAGTTGCAGATGAATAACATTGTCACATCGATATCAATTAATACCTAAAAGCATTATTGGTCGAGCCGGGATTCTTACTCAGGACCGCTGTAACACACGTTAGATCACTGTTTTAAGTTCTTCTCCAGCTGGTTTCCGCATGCGGTCGCTATTTTCTGCACGGTAGCCGGTGCGTCCAGCTGGAAGGTTCCCGTCAGGCCTATTTGTTCACGGGCAGCCTTCACGGCTTCCTTGATAGCCATTAATACGGATGTGGCGAGTAGTAAAGGAGGCTCTCCGATACCCTGTAGAAAGTGAATGGACATTCAACAATCAATTCATTTTACATATGGTTGTAGGTTATTGATGCTGACCTTTCTCGCGCTTTTTCATTCTAAATATATTAAAATCTTTAAATTGTCATTATTTTAATGCACGTACATGCACTATATAGTTTCCCAAAACTGAGCTATGAATCGTATCGGTTTATGATTGTTTAATTTGATTAAATACATATCAATCAATCAATCAAAGGCCAAATCTATCTTATCCAAACGAATTCTTCTAGTTGCAAACCGCATTCTTTGAAATAGGTTTACAAACATTTTTTTAAGAACTATTTCGTTTTAAGATAAAAAAAAAGAAGAAATACTATAAGTGGAACTTAATGCAACAGGTGGTCTACCTGGGATTTTAAACGACAAGTGTGCGCGTAGTGTGTTGTAGTCAAGTACAAACCACACAAAATATATAACTAGACCTGACCATCTTGTTGAACATTGGTTATTTTCAAAACATATTGATAACGCAAGTCGCTGTAAATCAACAACACATGTTGACCCTGTACTTCATAATATCTTAGTTTGACGCAATTTCAGCAAAATTTCATAAACTATGGTTCCAACAGGCATGCTTGCTCATTGCAGCACGTTCGTCTGTGTCACCAGGATTTCAGCTTATCGCCACTAACATAATGTGTAGGGCTTTTATTTGCCGTCTGCTGATAATTTCAATTCCAACAAACACGAATAAGTTTACATGGGTAAATGGGTGGAGGAGACGTATTGTGGTTCGGTTAACCCTTACAGTGCTGGAACCGACTTAATGCTTTAGCAAACAGGTTAGATCCAGGTCAGCCGCCAAGTAAACTAGCGGCTGGCCTGTGATCTAACTTGTTTGCCACTCTGGGTATCTTTCTTCAACAGAATAAATCAGATATATAATGTTTTGGAAAGCAGACGACACAAGAATACATTTTTAGAAAAAATACCCAGCATTATAAGGATTAAGTAAGAATACCTTACCTTAGAGGAGTAGACAACTGTCTGATAGTCGTGGTTTTTCAGCAGCGTGACATTCAACACCCGGGGTATACTTCTCACGTTGGGTATCTTATAGTTGAGGGGAGAGCAGCTGATGATACGACCTTCATCGTTTATCTCCACCTTCTCAGAGGTCATCATACCCATACCCTGCAGGGGAGAGAAATAATTATAATATTCAAATCGGTGAGAAACGGGGTTGTCTCCGTGGAATAATTTGAAGAAATAATGTTAAGTCTGCTATATCTTATTGTTGTGATATACTACGCACCAGTGTTATATGATGTCCTATCCGAATAGGTGTATTCGTGCTTGATCGAGGCATATATTTCTTACAATGTCTCCGCCAAATTTCAAACAGGCTTTTTGGTAAATCTCACTTGTTCATTTTTAAGGGAATATAATAAAAAGATTAACGGGATATCGATGAAAAACATTGTATTCGTTTTAAGTGATTTAACGGTTGGACATCTCATTCCTACCATTCATATTTCAATCCTATAACGTCCGTTTAAAGATTCTTACCAGTGCAATTATGTTGTCCATTGAAACATTTGGAAACATACCGATTTAGCATTTACCTTCTGCTCTATTCTTTATCATAAATAACCAGTGCCCTGGATTGCATATATTGTCCTATAAACTTCATTTATACGAAAAACAAAATCGAGATACATGCAGGCCACAACAAAGTGGACATCATGTTAACAAGTTTGTTGTCGATTTACCTGAACAAAGCCTCCTTCAATCTGTCCAATATCGATCGCAGGATTCAGACTCTTACCAATATCGAACAAAATATCGGTTTGGAGAACCTGAAAAGGGTAAAGAGATTAACGCTGGTTCAACACATGTTTGGTTATATTACAGCTTTTATACGATTCACAAATACAAGCTGTGGATCCAATGTGTAATGACAAAGGACACCCTATCTGAAAAAGAATGATTTAGCTATGACGTTGACAGTTCCATGTGCATGTGTAAGAGAAACGATGAAGCATGATTCATGCTACTTGGTAAATCATATAGTATTAACTAATATCTTGATGCAGTTACGAACGATAATTCTTTCTGAAATAATGGAACAGCATCATTTTGCATATGAGGGTCATCTATGAGCTTGACACTTTTCCGTTCGAAGCAACATTCTGTTTGTTAACGCTTTGAGACTACAACTACGTATGTAGACTCATACTTGCATCAACCTTCAACCTTAAAACATTCTTTAAAATGGCTGAGGATGTTGTGATCTCTGTTATAGAACGCCAATCATGCAGGAGACTCGCTCCGTCCAGCCCCTTTGTATGGTTTGTAATCCTGAATTACGTTAGATTATGACGAAAAGTAATGCCGTAAGTATTGTAGCCGATACTACTCTAATATTCAGCTTTAACCAATGCGTTAGCATCTGCACACTTTATTAGTAATCGGTGACTTTTTTTCTCGAAATGAAACAATGACTACCTTTAATTTCAGTTGCAAATCTACTTATGTTTTGGTAGTTAATATATTTGCAGTGTATTTCTTTCTTGAATCGTCTTTTAATTTCGTTCTCATTTATTTCCCTTTGCTTTATACATTTTACCGAAAAACTCTTCAAAAAAGAGACGTTATATTCTCGGTTCCCTTCGTTATGCTAACCATTAAAACCATATCTCTTTTCCAATAAAGCAAATTAGGAAATGTATAACTCGTTCAATTTTAAACCAATGGAGAGTCAAACTTAAATAAACAAGCATCTCTTTTATCGTATAAAGTAACGATCGAAACAAAAAGATAAATAGATCATCAGTCATCAAACCTGATTTTCGCCCGTCAATACGTCAACTTCGACTTCCGAGCAGCCCACACCAAATGTGTAATAGTCGTACGGATGGCCTTCTTTCTTCTCCATGTTAAAGTCTTGCAAGATCTTTCCTCTGGAGAAATACAATATGGTAAGTTTTGAAATCTCAGGGCGATACTTTTATTGAAAACTTTGGAAGGTATCTATCATATTGAAACCATAGGAATTATTTCTATTGAAACACTAAAGTGATATCTCTATTGAAACGTTAGGAATATATCTTTATTGACACCTTAGGGAGATATTTCTACTGATACCTTATGAAGATATCCCTATTAAAACTTTACGGATATATCCACACTGTATATGGATATCTTGGATATATATTCTATTGACACATTGGGAGAAACCTATATTGAAACCTTAGTGAGATATCTCTTTTAAAACTTTTGGGAAGTTTCTCTATCATGGAGTTATGGGTATATCTTTATTAAAACCTTTTGAAGACACATTCATTATTCAGATAATTAAACGTAGCTTTTATCTGGTATAAAGGGTACGTTTATTTTTTAAACAAAAAACGTTTTAGATAAAAGGAAAGAATGGACAAAAATAAGTTGTCACGACAATACATACAATATACATATAGCATGGCCAGTGTTGACATTCATTCACGATAGTGACCAGAAATGACTCATAAATATACAACAAAAGTTCACTTGGGGACCTGCGTGGTCGGGTGGTTAAAGTGGGACCACATGAGTTCCATCACCCCACAGTTTGATTTGGTTACCCAAAAGAGTCAGGCTTTGATGCTTATCATAACATAAGAGTCATATAATAGTCACACGTCTTGTTTTAAAACAGAAATATTTAACAACTATCTTTTACCTGAAGAACCCTGTGGCCGATAGCTGCACCCTTGAGAAGTAGGCCATCTTGATCTGAAATATTTGTGTTGATGTATTGCTATTAAATTCGGAAACGCTTATCCTCTTTTAAAATGCCATACTGATGAAGATGAAACGAAATTCTAGTGTGATGGTATCAACATGTACCATGTGTTATGCTTTCTTTAATGGTACCACAAAATGCTAGATTATAAACGAGGAATATGTTCCTTTGCATCACGTTATTTCAATTTAATTGTTGAAGATGCATGTTATAAATTATATTCAACTGTATGTAGTAAGGACTTCTTTGATATAGGGATAGAATAACCCCCAACGTGTCATTTAAACTTTTAGGGCGTTTAAGCAACATACATTTTACACGGGGAATATGTTCTTTATGACTTATGACATGAATTTTTACAATGAAAAGAATGAATTTGGAAATGAGAAACATTAACATATATGATAAGAATAATTACAAATCATAAGATGAGTTCAATGTAAAATAGATAAATCGTACCAGATTTTCCCATTGTATCCCAGGATTCTTCTCCCTTAGGGGTAACAACCTGGCCTTGATAGTGTTACAAGCGTCCTGCAATAGTTGAATAAAGATTGTTTAACAAAATCTTAACTCTTACGGTTAAACTGAGGAAACGTGATCAAAGCTTTATTTTCTAATTTTGTTTTCAAAAGGAATTGCTTATTACAAGTGGTAAAAGGGTCCTGTGTGTTCCACGCGTTTGGATTCAATAAACTAATTTCGTTGGACTTTCGTTTTAAAATACCATGTCAAATGCAATATCTAAACCTAAACAGTCATCTAATTTGATAAAGGGAACAGGGATATATCAGAACTTATAAATTCCACAATTCGTACGATTTACAGACCATAAACTATGATTTCAAATGATGTTAAACACTTCCATATGCAATGGATGACTCAATGTGGACGCTCATAGAAAATCTGTCTTTAGCAGGGATATTGAATACATAATTGGCAACCATTCTCTAAAATACGAGGTGTGTATCTCAGGTCACGGAAATATACGAGTAATTACGATTGAAACCTACCATCACAGCCGGTGCGTAAATATCGGTACCCGTACTCCCGCCTGTCACTGTAGCGTTAGGGATGATAGCCGAGTTCACCCCACTGGTTATAATCTTCTCTATAGGAACGTCAAGCGCACGGGAAGCAACCTGTTAGCACACCGAATGATCAGATTATTCTTTAATGCGAGTCATATCCCAGAGACCAGCGCATAAATCAATGGCTCTGGTAATGCCTCAGCAGGGTATTGTTTTACAAAAAAACTTATGGAAAATATGTTGCGTAAGTTAAGACGGATATAGATTATAACTGGGTGAACAAAAGTACAATATTGCCATGTGATACATCATTGAATGCGTCTCACCTGGACGCTTCATATGACGTGTTACTTTACAATCATGCTTATCTCATTATTGAAATAAGAGGAATATTGTTTTGAACTTACGCAACGTTAAAGCACGAATTAAAATAATATTTGAACAATTATATAAACACTCCCCTGTACTGTTAAATTGTCCACTGTTTGCATTTCTTTACATAAGTAATTAATCAGTGATGAGGACATTGTTAACTGTGATGATTTCATTATAGCTATAGGTCTTGGATTCACAGGCTATAAGTTGATCAGGCTTGTTCAGAGAGGCCTTACCTGTAAAAGTTTTGTATTGAGCCCCTGACCCATCTCTATTCCACCATGGGTAAGCAGTACAGTTCCATCCATATAGATGTTCACCAAAGCTGCACCCTAACATGATAAATAAAGGAAGATATTGATTAATTATTTACCAAACGCTTCATTTTCAACTGTCCCGAATTGGAAGAGTTTGCAGACGACATTTCAAATTGTGTTGAAGTTGGAAGATAATCTTCAGATATGACAGAAAACAGTGTGGGAAAGGAGAAATTGCTCGTTAAGAGTAATTTCTTCTTTTCCCACAATGTTTTCCAGAGTTGTCTGCAACAAACTTGCCAAATGGCGTTCTTGTTTGGCAATGGGTCACATATAGTGTTTGTACGGATCTGACATCGATCAAACAGTATTTCAATTTTGTTGCGATGCCCGGCTCATTAATGATGGAGGGTGACACCAAGCTTACCGCCCATAACGGTTCGTCCGGTAGATAACTAATATATTCTTCTATTTCTATCATTTAAATCCGAATCACCACTTGAACCCAGGTGGAGATTATGGGTATGTGTTGTGTGCATTCCAACTTGCTGGCCACGGAATCCAATATATTGACATAACATCGGTTTGAAAAAGAGATTGTTAAACCCAAACTCTATATGCTAATATGTGACTGGTCCAAAATGGAAAACAACTGTACCTGACAATTATAAAGTACAATACTTTTTTTTTTAAATTGCTTAATGGTATTTGGAAGAAACCCATGTGATTAAACGAGAAATGCAAATCAAGAATAATTTCCTCCAATGTCGCAAAGCATGAATAATTTATTTTCAGATCATATAGTTTCATTGCGACATCTTTAAGAAATTGGTAATAGATCTACTGCACTTTTTTTTCATTTTTTTTTTCAATTTGTACCTTTTGTTTTGACCAAAAGCTTAAAGAAAAAACTAAGTGTGCATTAGTATGTATATCATACAAGAAAGAAAAGGTTCGTGAACTGAATGTTACCCATTGTCTGTAAAATTATATCAAACGCTCTATCTTATCAGCGTTCAACACTGTCTAACAAATCAGATAAAGTCAAATGAACTGCCATGATTGGCTCCAACAAGGAAACACAACGACAGTAGAGATGAAGTGAAACAATAGCGTTATTTGATACATAAACAAATCAAAGCGCTGATAGCGCTGAAGGACTAAGGTGCGTTTAAAGCAAGATGATTGAGGATACATTTGGGCAATATCTCGAGGAAAACAGCTTCTCCTTTTACCATCATTACTATAATTATTATTAATGTGAAGATAGACTGAACGATAGTCTATTTTTGAACGTCTGGACATTTTACGAGTTCCTATGAGGCAATAGTTATAATGATATAGAGCAAAACAAAGCGAGTAAATCCGGACTACATTCCTAGTTCCAAGAAGGTATTAGTCCGCACAGTGAAGGCGGATGTTTAATGAGTAATTGGGGTCAGACCGCTGTTTGTGTATCGATAAAGTGCTGTTCCTCAAAAAGTGGTATGTAACTTCAATGGACTAAGGTGATGACGCATCCTTAGTCCAAAAATGAACTAACATCTTAAAATTCATTGAACAATGATATTTTTATCTCACCTGATTTAAAAATACTGCTCCTAGACCGACCCCGAATCTGGATGTCGTCATTGCAAGACCTCTCTTCTTCCAGCGGTTTTGTCTGAAACAAAAAAATAAGTTTGGTTGGTATCTATATTCTGTCGATGATAAATAAAAGACACCATATTCCAGACACCAACTTCTATTGTAAATATTTTGTAAGCTAAATGTATCATGATACAAGAAATGAAAATAGAAAACACGAAAAAGAGGGAACAGTCGGAAATTCAAAACTGAAAGGTGCGTACATCAATGATGTGATTAAATGAAAAACAAAAATGCTTCATCGGTTACCATGGGTTCAATGTTCACCACTAACCATTTGTTCAAAGAAAAACGAAATTTCCTAGATCTTTGATCCCCACATGATTTTAACCCGTTAAGGAATTGTATAGACACAGGTGCTTATGGATTATCCCTTCGAAATTTTTTTAACTTAACATTGCATGAGAGAAAGAATGTAAAATGATTTTTAAAAGCTTATATTCATTCTTTCGTCATTCTGGATTTCGATAAGTTGTAAGAACTTGTTTCACAATCGATGTAAAATAAATATGTTTAAACTAAACTTATACCTTGCTCCAAGCCAAATTTTGCCAAATGATTAAAAAACATAAAACTTGAAAAATTCACGCATGAATTAAGACAGAACGAAAGTCTTACTTGTTGAAGGAGCGGATGTCTTCCTGTCGTTTTTCAAAATTGCTCTCTATCATACACTGTTTCCACATGTCTTTAATCAAACAGTTGTCCATTTTTGACGCGTATGGTGTCACATCCCCGTTTGAGTAGAGATTTACCTCACGAACCTTCAACAATAAACACAGGTTAATGCTTCACAAAGGAACTACATATGTAAGAATACATGCCTAATTCAAAAGGAAGATAGCATCAGACAACAAAAAGATTGAGAAAGGTCATTAACAGTTTTAGGTAGAAATCATTGCGCTATGTAACAAGCGGAATTGCAATAAAAACCAGTTTGGCAATAACTACTTAGGCAAAACTTGAGAATTTTAATTGACATTTCGGTTATTGCATAACTGGTTGAACATGCCAACCGGAA
This sequence comes from Cerastoderma edule, assembly GCA_947846245.1. Lineage (NCBI taxonomy): Eukaryota > Metazoa > Mollusca > Bivalvia > Cardiida > Cardiidae > Cerastoderma > Cerastoderma edule. Next base: position 13,695,301 of record OX401412.1, read on the forward strand.
TTGCAACCAGTTTGGCTATTATAATTGCCAAACTGGTTTTTATTGCTTGCAATTCCGGTTGTTACAGCGCTAAAAGGAGATATCTCCCTTTGTAAATCGTCGACCTAAAGCACTATACTAGGTCCGAATTACAGGCCTGTAACAGGGGTTTGTAAAGGACTCTGCAATAATTGATATAAATGGTAAAATGATTCATTGTGTAATTAGAGAATAAGATACAAATGTGACAAAGAAGGTTTGTTTTCTTTAACAAAAGCGGTCACTTCACCTAACACAATTGCTTTACAAATAGCTCTTCGTGACCAACTCTTTTCCTTTGAGGAGGAACACTATTGGGCAAATACTTTTTTTAAGTACTACTTCAAACCACAGCCCGTATTTTATGTCAACCTTTCCCTAAACATCGTTGTCAGATGCTTGCATTTTCAAGATGTGTCAACAAACTCAAAAAGAATATGTTGATATTAGTTAAAGTATAGACTGACATTTATCAAAATGTTAATCTATCTTTCAAGCCCATGCTACTGACTAACGAAAGATTGCACGAAAGATTCACACATAACCGTAAATAAAAAGTGAACAAAAAGATCAGAAAGGCGCCACCACAGACTAGAATTGAACATGAGCCTTAATTGTGAAATCTTCATCGTACTTTTATTCACGAAAACAAAGTCGTCTTTGAGATTCAATGGATTGAGACAATTCTGTAAACGAAGCCGTAAAGTTCCGAATTATAATAAGACAAGCACAAGAAGGCAAAACATTCGGTAGCGGTAAAATTCATGAATATTTGTAAAAGCTGACCCGATCACTCTAACGAGTAGGTACTGGTATATCCGTTATATGAATAATGGCACTGACCTTGTCCTGTGAGCATCCTAGTTTGCAGGCAATCTGGAAGAGTATTTCCTCAATGGCCAGCACGCCTTGCGGGGTCCCGAACCCACGGAACGCCGTGTTGGACGGGGTGTTGGTCTTACACGCGACCCCTCTTAGAGAAACGTTCTCGATCTTATAGCAATTGTCGAAACCCATCAACGTGTGTTGCATTATCTGAAATAGGTCGAGAACAACTTGTTATACCCGAAATCCGTTGATGGTAGTCTTAAATATGTTAACTCTTTTACCTGGAAAGCGTTCTACTGATTTGTTTGGCTAAGCATTGTGTACGTTTAAAAGAACACTCCTTCTTATTTCAATATCGAGTCAGGCAATATTGCAAAGTAACAGATAATTAGAATCGTCTCTCAAAGGCGCTTCCAATATTGTTACAAGACAATACAGTACACTAGTATCTGATATAGATCAACAGTATTGTGTTTAGTAGCTTTTTACCCGTGAATTCTATGTTGTTTGTGGTCATTTACGTGATTACTGTTTTCACATGGAAGTCTTTTGCTAAATATGATTTGCTAAGAAAATGCGAAAATTTAAAAGAAGCCTCCTTCTTATTTCAATATCGAGATAAGCAATAACGCAAAGCAACACATCGTTGGAATCGTCTCTTCAATACGCTTCCAATGTTGAGTCACAGGATTTTGTCGAAGTCAAGTTAAGCCAAACGCTATCAGAGGTTTTAATATGTTGTAGTTAACAACACCTTTTATCAAGTGATGCATTATCTTTAAGGAATATGCAAAGACATGCTTTTTCATCGATTTCTGTTTATCGGCTTGCGTTATATTGGTTCATTACTTCTCCCTAAACTCATTTCGTTATTTATCGCTACGTGATCGAATGGAAATGTTTATTGGCATCAGTAGTGCAGTGATTGAGCATTGGCCAATGATACCTATGGTCCAAGGTTTGATCTCCGTTAGAAGCGAGCTGAGAATGCCTGGGCTAACCCACACATCGACTAGAGTACTGGTTATGTATCCAGAAGCATTCATCGAAGGTTTCTGGCTTCCGTCACAATCGATGATCATTATAACGTCTAAACTAAATCGTGGAAAAGTCGAAAATCGAAATACCATTGAAGACAGATCCATCGTAGAACCTCCATCGCTGTAAAACTGTACGTCTGTCGCTTTAAGCTTCCCTTCTTTGGTGAATCCAACCTGTAAATGTATATCATTTGAAGAAATAAGTAACGATAAAAAGTCAAATAGATCAGGTTCTCAAATTCATCTATGTTTTGACTGAAACATGAATCAGAAACGTTTGAAATGATAAAACAAGACTTTGAGCGAAATATTTTCTAGATTTTCCTTATATATAAATAGCAATATATATTTTCCTGGGTAAGTATCAAATCGTAGACATTTGTTTAATTAAAGGTGACATTGGAGAAGACACCTTTGTATTAGTGGGGGACACAGGACACATATCTGAACACATCGGGTTTATCCAATGAAAACACCTCTGAAATAATAGGGATGACGCCATATTGTTTCCCGCGAGAATCACGTCACTTTACTTTCGATTTTAAAAATAGATCTTAAATGTGAAATCTTAAATGTCGTTAAATTCGATTGAGGAGACAACTATACATGTCACAACAACAATTTCGCCATTTGGTATGAGTTACTGATAGAAAATGATTAAAAAGGATGTCCAACACTTCCATACACATTGAACTACTTAACGTGCACGCTTAGAAAATGTGTTAATTGCCGGATGCCGATTTACCCGAAAAATTGTAACCCTACACTTATATCCGAGGTGTATTTCACAGCTCACGGAAATACTCGAGTAGTTCCGATTGACAGGACACATATCTGTACTTAATTATTTGTTTAATTGTTGGCAAAGTGAACTTTAGGCCCAACGTGACCGGGTGTTGTTGTATTGTCATATATCCACGTTACATTTTATGCTTAACATATGTCACTATAATAAAATATTCATTCATTCATATGTGATATGTGTAACCGTGATATAACTGAAATATTGTTGATATACGTCTTAAACCTTAAACAGAAAAAGATGAAATAATTTCTGTGATATACCTTGTATTTGGTGAGGTACGCAGCTCTCTTTCCTGATATCAGCATATCAGTCTCTCGATTGAGAACTCCCCTAACAGGCCGTCCCATCCTGTAAAATTATGGTAAATTATACAAGCATTAATCATTAACTCTTTACCAAACGCCAAATTTTCACATGTCCCAACTTGAAAGAGTTTGCAGACGACACTTCAAAATGTGATGAAATCGAAAAAATAATATTCTGAAAGGGCGGAAAACATAAGGGGAAAAAGAGAAATTGCTCGTAAAGAGCAATTTCTCCTTTTCCCTCTTATGTTTTCTAGAGTCGTCTGCAACTCACTGGTCAAATGTAGTTATTGTCTAAAAATGGGTTAAAGGGACTACCTCACAGATTGTGCTTATAACTTAGTAACTTACGATAATATGATGGTTTAAAAGCACTGCTTGTCACATAACAAAATGCCATCTATCACCAAAACGAAACTTTATATCAATTCAGACTTCACGAAGCTCAGTTTTTGCTTATGTAGTTCAAAACCGTATGAAACACATGGCATGGATAAGATGGGGTCTGTCCATTTCTTATTTCAAATAACTGACAATAAGCAATCTAACTAAAACAAAGACTATTATATGAAGCAAACTGGGATCAATTTGACGATTGAAATGAATTTGTCAGTATTAAGATGTGTTTAAAATAAAGTGGCTGGGAAAATAAGGATCGTTTACGTTTGAAATAATACTATTTATCTAACGATAGATTTTAAAATTATTTTATTTCTTTATTTTTAATTTGATAAACAACTTGTCTTTATTTTTAAAAAAGAGTGAAACGATATTTAATGCTATTCAACGCCGCTCAACGCTTTGGTATCAAACCTTTACCGATTGTGTCCATTATGCATGAGGGAAATAAGGCATATGCATGCACGGTCAAAGGTTTATGAGCCCTTCATGTTAATAGTACCTATAGCCATCGCCATTCATCTACGGGTCGTTGGAATTTAGATGATTGTGTATATGAAATTAAACGCAGTTAAAACCCTTTAAGTCAACCCCTGAACTCTAGGATACACATATTGGTTTTCTTTGCTTGAGACGAGCCCCAGAGGAATTCATGTTAACGGGACAGTCGCCATTACATTTGGGAAGGAGAAGGACGAGTTTTAAGAAGCTTTGATTGTGTACAGTGCCACACGACTATATAAATCTATCGGCGCATTCACTTACTTGTAAGCTGCAACAGCTACAGGGTAGGATATCAGGGTAATTCTGTTTTTGCCACCAAACGAGCCCCCTTTTAATAAGACAAAATAAATGGTTAGGATGCAACGAAATGCAATATTAACTCATTCTGCATTACCTACAGCGTATGTCTTCGGACATTATTTTGATGAAAGTAGAATTGGGTTATTTCTATTTCTATTTATGTCTTAATGGGTCCTACCTAATGTAAGAGAAACTGTTCCCTAAATATACTTTCAATTTCAATTGCCAGTAACCCACTACCACAAAAATAAATGGGTCAGAAAGGTAGGTTGTTTTTGGCATATGAAGAAATATTTCTTATCGGTATGTCGAGGGTTCATTGCAAAACAATAACAAGTGCTTGTTAGTGAATGAATAACTATATCATTGCGCTGAACCCTCGATATATAAACCAGTCAAACTTTTAGAGATAGCATATGCTACGGAAACTTTTTATACGTACGAAAACTACACCGATGACATCTTTGAAGATTATCCATTATAGCGACTTAAAAGAGAATGCATAGATAAATTATATTATTCGTATCATTTCAGATAGAGGGCTGATTAGCAAGTTCCTCTTATTTTATGTTGAGCTCAGGCTGACATCTGGGTAAATGAAGCTATTATCTTGATTGCTTGTATACTTGCCTGTAGATTGAGCAATACTATAGTAAGTGCTTCATGTTTGTGAAGCACTTACTATAGTTTTGCATTGAACCCTCGAGATGATGTACTTTGTACAAGTCTAAATAAAAGTATGTTCTGTTCTATTCCTGTCACATTTAAGTCTGTTATGTATTGTACTTACCTAGTCGCCGCATTTTGACATTGATTTTGTGAGCTGGTATGCTTAACAAGTCTGCTACCTTGTGCTGAAAGGAAAGTAGATTTACTTATGGATGAACTTCAATTCAGCCATCAGATCAGGCACTTTACGTTTAAATATTTTCCTTATTTCGGGGAGTGCCTTTGGTGACAGACTGAAGGTAGGAATTTGAAAACGTTACAGAAAGAAAATCTGTACTAAAAATGCTTTCCTAAATTTAAGACTTTTACAAGGATCCTTTCTCGCGTGCAAGAGACCAGAACATATGCACATTTCTAATTTAGGACTTTCCGGCTGGTTGAAATTTAAAGCAATGCGAAACGGCAATTGTAAACAGCGAAAGGTAAAATACGTTGACTTTGTCGTCTGCTACATTTGTGGTTTATGCCCATATACACTCGCACTTATTTATATGAGCTGAAGAGTTAAAACGATAAACAGAGTTTCAATGGTGATAATTTATAGTGTAAACTTGAAAAAGCATTTTTGTAAATTGCAAATATATATCCTACGTTAAGACTTAGCACGAGAATGGTCTGTGTCTTGAATGTGTGCTTATAGGCCTTGGTCTTTTGTATCTTTTGTAATATTTCTATTTATGAAGATAACATAACATACAATTTATTTTCAAGATTGGACTTGAGCATGGCAATGCTCATTGCCCATTACAATGTATATATAAACAGTTACATGTATTAACATATGTACATTCAAATTACATTAATGTAAATATGTAGCTATATCCTGTACGACTTACTTGTAGATCACTGACATTTTGCGTCGGAAGCAGCAGCTCCATTTCGTTGTCCTCTTTCGGGTACACGATCAAATTCATCGGCTCCATGTAGAAATGTTCCTGGGCCCCACTGCTTACCTCCCCTTCCAGAACGAAATCGGACTCTTTAAACCCCTTCTCGATATCCCCAGTCACTAACGATTGAGGTGGGGACAAAAACGAGTTGACCTTGATGGCATCCTGTTATGGAATGATTTGGACGATCATATTTATATTTAACGCCCTTTTCAACATGGTGTCAGCATTATCTCGGTGGCCAGCGCACATTAATATGCTACCGTGTAGTGTTTTACTACACGACTTGATTAAAATACGTGCGAAGGTCAAAACTTAAATGTACGGATATCGCCTTAAACTAAAGTAGAATATTGAAATGTGGCAAGTCAATAGAAGTGTCTTAAGACGGTTTAAATGGTAATTTACTTTATAATTCTGTTTGGGTCATTATTAAAATGAAAGGGAGTGCTATTTCAAACTTACGCAAGTTCTTGGGATATTTGTTAAGTAAAACATCATCATAGTGTATTTTCTTACCATAACAGCACAGTATTTTGTCTAAGATTGTTTTCTCACAAAGCTTTATATTTCATTGATGATAAAAGACTTTCGACCTTCTACAAAACTTTCATTTTCCTGAGGAAATGATGAGTATATATTTAAGTATATCAAATAAACTGTGTTGAGTTTTAATGGTAATGCATTCTATTTAAAAAAAGTATCTTTTTACAAACATCTTTGTCATAATTAATGTGTAGTCAATAAAGAGATGTATGATTTACATGTTTCATTCAACCATATAAATTCTAACATATGAATACAGAAGAAACGGTCGATCGCAACTTTGGGATGAAGAATCAAAAATCCCCATATTAATTCATATACTTTATCTAATAATTATATGTTCTCTCAGATTCCATGATGATCAGTTTTGTCCTTTCAATAACTCTCAATACAATTACTCACTTCAATTGTTAGTACCGCTTCTAACTCTTCATATTCAACTTTGACCATCTTAGAAGCTTTGTTGGCTATCTCTCTTGTGTCAGCCAATATCGCGCCAATCACTTGTCCAACACAGTGTACCTTAAAAGTGTAAAATACTATCAATGATATAATCATAAATACAAGTAATTACTCCTGCGCGAATACTCGTTCAAACCTCTCACGCGGACCGAATCTTGCACGAGGAAAATCGAAGTTAGATATAAGCAAGATTAATTCTGTTAAAAACAGTTGTAAAATTTCTGTTAAACAGTTGTAAAAATAAATGTGTAATATAGTGTATATGTTTGAAGTAAGTAACCCTTTACCAAACACCAAATGTTTGAATGTCCCAAATTGAAAGAGTTTGCAGACAATTTTTCAAAATGTGATGACGTTGAAAAATAATCTTCTGATAGGGCAGAAATATTGTGGGAAAAGGGGGAATTGCTCGTTAAGAGCAATTGCCCCTTTTCCCAAAATGTTTTCCAGAGTCGTCTGCAATAAACAGGTCAAATGTCGTTATTGTTTGGTATTGGGTTAAAGAATGAATTGCTTTTAAGTAACAATGACATGTTGTAATGAATCGATTTGTAATAAAACCCTTCGTTGTAAGAAAAAAAAATACATGCATACCTCTGACGTAGCAAACACCTCCTCCTCTTTGAAGAAAACCCCGGTCATATTACTACCGGGAACATCTTTGTGGTCGACGTAGGATCGAACCCCTTCCACCGCTAGGGCTACAGTCGGATCTACACTGAGGATTTTAGCGTGGGCCTTGGAACTCAAAACCAAAGCTAGGAAAAGCTCCCCTGAAACGAAAATGGTTTCATTGTTGAATACATATAGCACATTCTGCTGAAACGGAAGTATAATGGGCTGATTTGAATCATTTAAACCTCGGTTACGCATGGCTTATTCCTTAGTTCATTTGTGGAGCGACATTGGCTCAGAGCTAGAGGGTCAGCCCCTGGTACCGAGGTTCATGGGTTTGATCCCCGTAAGCGGCAAGGTACAAAGTGTGTGAATAACCCGCAAATCGGCACGAGTACTGGTCGTGTATCTAGGAAGCAGCCATCGAGAGTGAATTTGATAAGCTTCAATGTTCCGTCACAATCGATATAAAATGAATTAGTTTAGACGTCATCCATCCCTATTATTTTGATACTAATTATATAGAGAATAGATGGTTGGTGTCGTGAATCGGAAATGTTATCGGGCAAGGCTTAGGAATATTATCCGGTGAGCCGAACGCGAAACGGATAATAATCCGAGGTTGAGCCCGATAACTTTTCCCATTCAAAGACACCAGCCATCTATTCTATGTATCCTGTTACCTTCATGTATTCTTTCAAACAAAAAATATGTAAATAAAACACGAGAAAAAGGAAAAAATAAGTAGAAAATGATGTAAACATGACGTCATGGCGTTCTTATGACGTCATGATTTGACACGTGCATGTGTTATATGGTTAGTGCCGGATATCACAAATGTTATACGGCACCTAGTTATCGGTCCCAAAACGACACTAGTGGCAGGATAAATGCTAATATGCGTTTCTAATCATATATGTTTTTTAAATATGTCGTTCTGTATGACAATAAGTTAGAAGTATGCTGAAACAGGGAAACACAAAACTCATCATGTACGAAACTACACTGCCTCAAGTCAACCCAATCTGTGCATATGAAGTGTCTTATTTTGAATGGGTAAAAATTGGCTTATCCCTGATGTGCAAACATCAGAAATAGCAATAAGAAGAATAAGAGAGACGTGTGCGTTATGTAACATTATCAGCATTCATTTAATTATTTTCGGCTGATAATATTAATAAATTAAAGGATTATACATTGCAGGATTATTTCAATGCATCAAACAATGAGATTATGAACAACAACCTTTTTCTTATCGTAATAAAAACACTAAATGCAAACAACTCGACTATTATAGATTCATGATTGGAAGTAGAGTCACATTCTGACAAAGAGCAACAGAACTATGGGAAGTTTAACATTTTCCACCATACCTCCAACCTTTGGTACGTCATCAGCGTAGGTTGCATCTCCGGAGACTATTGCCGTCGAGGATACATTGGGGACCGGTTTCCCGACGGAATCGTTGACGGATTGTTCCGGATCGGTACACGGATCGTACATCTGTGTACTGCTTGACGGTTCCATGGATACGCCTTCTAGAGAGGTTGGGTCAAAGGTCGCGTCCCCTTGTACACCCTAAATGTAAGAGTAAATAAAGAGTAACTTGTAAAATTGTGAAGTATTGTGAACATCCGTTCATTTCAATGCACTGGCACATACCCCTCAAAGTGAAACGTAGATGTCTTATAGGCCTCTTTAATAACACTATTGGATATCATTCGTCGAATACAGGAAGCCAATGCCGTTGTTGGACAGTCTCATTGACATTTTAAAGAACCAACATTGAATTTTCTTGATTATGAAACGATTTATACTGAGGAAGCGTCTTCAAGGTAACCTGGACCAGACGACATCTTATACAATTACAAAAAACGTAGAACCAAAAATCTTCCCAAAGTTCAAAGATGATTTTAACGTAATTTCACAAAATAAATATCCCTATTTATCATCATACTTTTTTTTCGTCTGCTGACCCTTTCAATTTGGACCAGTTAACATGTTGAAGTTGGTTGAATGAGGAAAAGAAAAGCCTCACCTCGATGGAAAGTGCAAATGTGTCAAACACTTACCTTTTCCTTCATTAGATGACAGAAGAAACGGAAGAGAAATGAGCCGACAACCGCTTTTTTGTAAGAATCGGACTCCTTTCCGTTGACTTCGCCAAGTTCTTTGTCCAGACAGGACAGCACTTCATGAAGTAACTCGTCGGATAGGTTCCTTGGATAAAATATGTGTAGGGTTTTGTTAGATTGAGAAGATCTAGTAAAAAAAAGTACAAAACGTAAAGTAAAAGTCAACAACGCTTCTTCAATTAAAGCCCGATAGGCACCGAGTGGCTATTTGTCTTTGGTCCTTTAATGCAAGGCTGGCAGTCTTATTTTCTGCTTGTCGACAATTATGACAACAAATACTTATCACAAATAGCCATAGCAGAACAATTACGTGCGAAATAACCATACATTTTGTTACAAAGTTATACGAAGTACGGAACTACAATGAATGTCAAGAGAAGGGTAATACCCAATATGGTCATAGATTCTTAAATCCGTGGCTTTATAACATGTTAACCCTTTCCCAAACAATAACGACAATTGACCACTTTGTTGCAGACGACTTTAGAAAACATTGTGGGAGAAGGAGAAATTGCTCGTAACGAGCAATTTCTCCTTTTCCCACAATGTTTTCTGCCCTGTCAGAAGATCATTTTCCAATTTCATCACATTTTGAAATGTCGTCTGCAAACTCTTTCATTTTGGGACAGTCGAATAGTTGTTGTTTGGGAAAGGGTTAAGGAACAATATTGAGCTATATCGATGGCAGGAGTATGATATTAGGGGGTTATATGAGTTATCGTTAAGTTGACATCGAAACAATCGAAAGTATCATCTAATGTATATTCAAAGATGAGATTGAAAAGTTCTACTTCTACTTATGCGCGACTGTACACTATTTTTGTTCGTCGTCGGAAATACATTCCCTAAAATAGTAAAATCGGACATAATTTTTTTTTGTTTATTGTTTCATCTGTGCTACAGCTAGCAAATTTATAAGGATTGAATATTGCAAAAGACTTATCACCATTCAACAGTAGTTCTTCATACATTTATGTAGGTTTTCAAACATTTGGTAGGGTCTACTGACAGTAAGTTGCAACACTATAAGTTCACATTGATAGATATGGTACCTGCCAATTCCAAGTGAGCCAGCTTTTGTTAGCAGAACAGACGTCTTTCCGAAACCGCCAACAGACATTCTGTAAAAAAAATGAATTGAAACGGATAACACATAATTTTAAGTCTACCATGGATTTGATACTTGGAAAAATGATGGTCCAAGAAATGGTATGGCTGTTTTTTTTTGTTTTTTTTTTGGTTTTTTTTTAAATATGTTACATTTCATAAGAAACAAATGAGACAGGGAGTAGCTCGCTATTCATTTCACACTGATTTCTACCCATAGTTATAAAGGAGAATTATATTCCTTCCAAGGGTGGCGAAATCTAATTTTGATTTACATTCCCGTAAATTATTAGTTTTAACTTTGTTTTACATCGATTGAGACGGAAGTGAGAAGTTTATTAAATTCTCGACGACTGCTTCCTGAATATACTAAACCAAAACTTGTGCCGCTTTGTTGGTTAGTCCCGGTAATTTTCACCTGGCCAAGCGTGGATTGAACCCGGAACGATCGTTACAAGTGTACCTACCTCCTCTATATACTCAATATACTTTGTTTAACGTCAGTTCTACCTTGAACCAATTCCAATGTTTTGAAATATGCAAATGATTTTGTGTAGTATTGAAAATAAAAAAGCTGTATTGTATTGTATTGCATTTGTATTGTTTGAAAAAAAAAATCAAGATGTAAAATGTCTGGCTTTCATGTAGTCTCAATAATGATCCGTGAACGAAGCTTTTTTCGTCATTTGGACATTTATCGTGCTTCGCTTCGTCTCAAGTCCAACGTGATTTTTATGTTACAAAATTTCGAACGACCGACTCAGTGCTTTTAACTTGCGATTTTTCGTTTTCAAAGGGACCAAAAAATAAACGGAAACTTGAAATACATACATAAATCATTTATGAATCGTCTCAGCCCACACAAGTATCCAGGACACCTCTTATATGCGAGTTATCTATCAAGAAACATCGACGATGCTCAAAAATAAACAATCGCCGTCCATGTTGTTTACCACCGGCCGCGAGATTCCCACGGATATCTTGCGGGTCAAAGGTCATCGCATTATGTATACAGTTTGGGATGAAGTACGCGTCTTTCTCTTAAAGTCGAGTTGTAGTAAGTTGAGCTCTCTTCACATACAGATTCGGAGAAGATATGCTTGGATAAGATGTCTTTTGCAAACCAGCATTTACAGCATAGTCCGTTATGGTTCTTCTAAAATAACATCCTTGTTTTTGTTATCTATTAATTCGCTTATTTTGTTTAAGTAGGCCCATTACGTGATTGTAGTGTTACCCAAAATAAAAAAATATATATACTTTTTTTTTCAAAATGAACGGAAATCATTTCATGTTTTGTTTTGAATCCAATCTAACAGGAATAAGGATCATTTAACCCTTTCCCAAACAACAAATTTTCGACTGTTCCAAATTGAAAGAGTTTGCAGACGACATTTCAAAATATGATGAAATTGGAAAATAATCTTCTAATAGTGCAGAAAACATTGTGGGAAAAGAACAAACTGCTTGTCACAATCAATTGCTCCTTTTCCCACAATGTTCTGCACAGTATCTGCAACAAACTGGTCAAATGTTGTTATTGTTTGGGAAAGGGTTAAAAGTTCGATTTATAAAATTGTGATTGGAGCGATATTTACGCCTAGCGTAAAACGCCTGACGTCGGACCGATAAAACTTGTAGTTGATTTCCTTGAAACTATAACAAACTATTTCCTTCACCTGTGTTGGATCGGTGATGTTCAGTCCTATGAACACCAAACATATATACTTACTGCAACTAGTGTTTAAAAAGTTACTCATGAAGTATTACGTTGGGTGTTCATCGGGTACATGCTATCAGCGACCTGCATGTGAAAACCGCGTAACCAAAGCCTATCTATCACGTATTTACACAGTAGATTTAATGTCAAAGGAATAAAACAACACATTTTGACATAATGAATATTTTACTTAACACCTTCATAACAATATGTCGTTGCACAGTGTTTATAGTGCTTGAAGAAGGGGTGGGGATAAATAGTTCAAGCTTATTATCATCAATCCTCTACCAGACAACAAGAGGAATCTGTGGGTTTGTTTTGCAGACGACGTTATATACATGTGTCGTAAACCTCGCCTCGGGTAACGAGTTTTATCGGGTTCGGGCTCTGGATAAAAATTGTCTAACTCGGGTTAAACAATTAGTTAGTCAGGATCACACCACTAGCTTTTAAATTAAATGACAATTAAGGTAGCTAGAGCCTAACAAGAAAAATAACAAAGTCTTAAAAGGAAATAATAAAGATTTTAATCCCTTAAAGTTACAAAGTCAAGTTATTAAACCAAAATGAAACAAAATGCTTTTCTCACAATGTTTCAAGTTCGGACATAAAGTGTTCAATAAAGTTCAATCAAATTATTCCTCATCAGACACCATGAACAAGGAGGATCTGGGGTTTATTTTGCAGACGACGTTATACGCATGCAATATTGGTATATTAGGAGCAAGTGGTGCGCTGTGTTTCAAATGATATCAATTCTACAATTCATTCAAATTACGAACCTATAATGTCAACCTATTTACCAAATGTAGGACCTTTATACATGTACTTGAATCAGGCTTCTGTACCGAAATGAAATGTTGCTCATAAGAAGCGAATTTTCAATTAGTTACATTTATTTCAACTCCTTTTTAATTAAGAACTTTAATCTGTTGTTACAACAATTTGTTCCGCCTGTTGATCGCTGAAATTTGGACTTCTAACAGGTGTTCAATGGAAGTATTCTTTTGGAAAAACTGCTCCTTTACAGACCGTTTCCCTGTGAATTCACATAACTTCCTACAAATACTACAACGAGTACACGCAGTGCATTCACAAACGGGACACTCCTTTGCAAAACAATAATTTGAACTCTGTATTTCACACTTGTCCATTCGATGCGTTAGCAATTGACTTAAATCTTTCTCTCCACAAGATCTCTCATATAGTCGTCTGTGATTGATTTCATAAGGGATCTTCCATATGGAAACAGAATTCTGTCCTACACGTCCACTACGCCTAACTTCTTGCCAGTACGAAAGTACACTTTTGGAAGCCCTCAATGAACGATCACTTCAATATCGGGTACGTTGACCCCAATTACCTACAGAACACGAATGGAGGAGGCAGGCGAACAGAATTCCTTTATTATCCATTTTTTGTTTGTTTCTTAGTCCTAGAACTGTGAAACATTTCCACGATCCTTCCCCTTGTGGCCTTAATACTGTCTTTGTATACTTGAATCAACAAACACCTTTCAAAGGAGGTCACACTTACCCAATTTGTCACTCGAGGCAAACCATCCAAAACAAAGAAGACCAAAGGTATTTCAATTTGCGTCAGTATGACAATCAAAGACCATCACATTTGATTATTAAGTAAGAGAGAGAACAAATTTTGCCGAAAATAAGAAAATTAACGTCGAAACAAGTTTCACGGCATAATTGACCAAGTGCCATCGGCGTAATAGAGCAAAATTGACAGGTTAGTCTGATCAGAGACATAGATGTTATGATTGTAATCTATGTCTCTGGTCTGATAAAATATATTATCTCCATTTAAGTTTTTATTGAAATATAACGGAATACTATCATAATATATCAAGGTAACTTACAAAAGATTAATATGAGGGGGAAAATGTTTGCCCTCGATCTACATTACAGTGAGGGGACAAATGTGCGCCTAAACCCATTACTAAACAATAACCAAGTTTACCGGTTTGTTGCAGACGACTCTAGAAAACATTGTGGAACATGGATAAATTGTTCTTAACGAGCAATTTATCCTTTTCCCACAATGTTTTCTACCTAATAGAAAGGCCATTTCCAATAACATCACAATTTGAAATGTCGTCTGCAAACCCTTTCAATTTGGGACGGTTGAACATTTAACGTTCGGTAAAGAGTTATACAAAAAATGGGGGCAAATGTTCGGGGGGGGGGGCAACTTCCCGTATATCATTTCGCAAGTTTCAGCCAATGCGTTGAACTAAGTCTGCAAGAAGCGCAATTTAACTTTCCATGTATTTGGTTTCAATTAGGAAAAATGACGGCCTCAACTTTGTCTGGACTTCTCATTTTTAAAACAAGATAGTTAACACCGTCGAATTCCATAAATGAATCCATTGTTTCAAAAGAAGTAACTAAAACATATATAATCAGATGATGAAAATACTGTGGGAATTATTTTAGTCGAAGTACAGTATCAAGTGCTCACAAATAATGTACTCCCGCCAAACGCGTACAACGTTACTAACAGTGATCGAGTGTAAATCGAGTGTTGACATGTATATCGGACCGTGTAACATAACCCAGAGCGAGACTTAGCATCCGGATGTTTCGGACTTTTACCTCAACGTTTGAAAGCAGGTTTTATGTGTGTGATTTAAATCAAAGTTTTGGATATTTATACAAAAGTGACACTTTTGAGACTTCACACATCGACAGATAAAAGGTTGATCTCCAAATCGGTATGTTTGATTTCATAATCCATTGCATATTTATGGAACGATAGGTGGTTAAACATGCGCAGAAAATCTGTGCGCAAAAATCTAACGTAAAAATCACGATTGACTCTGGACTCGAAGGCGTCAGTCAAAATAGCAATAGCCTTCGAGACCAGTTATCTGGACTAGCTTTCATGTTACTTTCGTAATCTTCGCTTGCCCGCAATTTAGATCAGTCACACATTTCTAAATAGATTGAGGTTTACACTGACCTAAAGTCTTGTAGTTTGTTGTTTTGGTCGAGATTCGCTGAAAATCCAGCGTTGACTGTAGCCAGAGAAAACGTCCGTCGCTCAGTCTGTTTGAAAAACAGGTGGTAGGAATTCTGAAATTTCAACACGTATAGTCAGTCATTTATCACCACAACTGTCTGACTAACACTTATCTGAAGAATATTTTTCAGTTTCATCACATTTTGAAATGTCGTCTGCAAACTCTTACAATTTGGGACAGTCGAAAATTTGTTGTTTGGGAAAGGGTTAATAAGTTACGAGCAGGGCATTGCAATATAGCTGACATACTGTTTGTGTGCTGTGGAACACTTATACAACAATTAAACATCCCATGTAAAACGAACATTTTTTTAAACCAATTCAAAAGGTATTTGCCACAAAGGGAATTGCAGGTGGTTAAATACCCAAAATGTGGCATACTTTATCCAAAAGATTTGGTGTTGCGTATTTGCCAAGTCGAGTACTGTTGAGTTAAAGTATAAAATGACATCGGTTTATGTTTCGATTGGAGACTTCCCACATGTCATACCTTTATCATAATATGTTTTTGGAAAGTTGCTACAACCTGTGATAATCATGTTTCTAATGAAAACGACCAATGTAGTTTGTAAACTAACGATGACAATGGTTTTAATTATGGTAATTTTATATAATGTAATGTGTGAAAGAGAGGACAAACCTTATTTGTGTATGGAATTGTCACGGATGTAATGACCTCTTCGCCTCTCAATGAAATCCCTTCTACGGATGATGTTCTCTTGGCATTAGCTTAAAAATAATGAATTGGTTACATATCCACTGCTTCATAATGATTATTTAGCCATCGATATATCATTCGAATTGGCACAACAAAATGTATGCACTACTTTAGCGAAGATGCCTTAAAAACAATATTTTCTATGACATCAGAATGATAGATATGGCATCTGCTAGCAGATTTATTCCTGATTTAGCCAGTCGGCAATTGCGATTATATTACTGTTATTTATAACGAATAATACATGTGAATTACTCATCGGCTGGCCAGTAGTCCCTTTAACACCATTAAATTCTCGTTGGCAACAACAAAAATTGATTTTAAACCAAACCACACGTGTTAGAATGGATGTTCCGATACTAGCCGATATGTTTCAACAGTCAACTGTCTACGACCATTATAGCTTGCCTTTACTTTTTAATCGTACAATACAAATTTATAGAAAGACATTATGTTCACCTGATGGATGGTATCTATAGAAATTTAATTTCAAGTGTTGAAAATTGATAAGAATTGGAATGTTTGATATAAATAAGTGTTTATAAAACATACAGGAAATAGCCCCCTTGCCGCACTAAACTCTTCACTAGTCTCAAACAGAACCTCTGGAATAATTAAGTTACGTCGGGTGGTAGAAATTGAAACATTACCGGAAGCAATATTGACCTTGGCACCAAGAGACATGAACAGAGTGATGATATCACTGTCGTTACGTCCCGACATCAGACTTCCGGCTATCGTCTGAAATACATATTCGTATACTTGTAGGTCGGGTTGTCTATAATATAGTCACTTGTTTCAACGCGATTATTCATACTTTATACCATTTAAGCTCATCCTTACCAAACGACTTGTGGATTACTATTTGCAAAATAAGATATTGATCAAAATAAGCAATTTTATGTTTTGTAAAAACATCTTTTTCAGAAAATCACAAAAGTAACTTGTTTTACTTTAAAATTGTTCCCATGTGTGCTCTTTATAAACTGAAGTTGGCGATTTCCCATCAGAAAGTGCGACAATATATTTAGTTAAACAATATACATCTTTATCATGAAAATACGCAAGACTGTAAAGAGGAATCGTAACGTATGTGTATCATATTTTATATGCAGACAAGCACAAGTCAATGTTCCAAGGGTGGCACGGAAAAGCTTAGTCATCGAACCATTTGTAAATATGATAACTGTGAAACATAACTTTACGTACTATCCAACAAAATATTTATAAGTAAATAACTTACAACAACATTTCTAATCTGGTCGGACCCATATCGCTTTACCATATACTGCAATGCTGGGAAATGTCTTTTTCGTTCAGCTTGAAATTAAAGAAAATACTGTTTTAAATCGGGAGAAAATCAACCAAGCAACGAATAAGCTTAATGTTATGCATTAAATTTGAATCAAAAGCAGTCACTGCAGGAATAGAACCTCAACATTGTTTATTTATTTCACTCAAATGATGATGGCATGTTGAGACTTGTTGCAATAGTGCTAAGGAAGGTTTGGCAACGGTTTTAAATGCAAAGCTATGAAGGTGTTGTAATTTGTCTACTACTTGTTCCATCGTGCTTCAATGTCTTGAGACACGTAGGATTGCATCAAATAGATGTTTTATGACTTCAAAACAACAATGTAAGCATCCACGTATTCTTAATAGTCTTATATTTATGAAACAAGTATTTCTTGAGCTCTATTAAAAAACATATATGATATTCTAAAGCGGAAAAAGTTCATCGACACAGCGGTGAAACATCTCCGTTAAACTTGAGTAAAACGAGTTCGTTTGGCTTTGCTAATCTTGTGTTTATTGTCTTTTTTTGTTTCTATAAACATAAGAAACGATGCTTTTATCAAGATCACGCAAAGCTTTAATACAAACCATCAATATCCGTGTGTGCTCCCTGTAAATATTCCCCTAGCTGTGCTACAGTAACCGCTGCTCCTATTTCTATACCATCCTCGGATACCTTGATCGTTCCGAGATCAGCCACGTGTGTGCCACATAACAACACACCTGTCTTGTCAAACGAGCCTTTACGAACTGCCAGAGCTGTGTGTGGAAAGAAAATTAGAAAATATTTACCAAAGGGTTTTACCTGCTATAATATTACACTTGACAGTATCTACTGTGGGATTCTTAAAAGATTACTGAGATAAAAGGTTGCTTATAATTAGCAATGTATCTTTTTGTCACAATGGTTTCTTCCCAAGTTGTAAAAGTAAAAGTTTACCCATGATAAGATTGATATTCATTAGTTTTAAATATGTATGTTCCGTAAGATGTTTAATAAAACGGTACCAAGGACCCAAGGCTAAGTAAAGCCCTACCAGTGGTTGTGTTTCCCATTATGATTGGTGCTTCGGGATGTTTCGTTTTCAGTTCCAACAGATCCTTCAGCTGTGTTGGCTGGTACCAGGTATACATCTTGTTTCCAAACTTCAGATTCTCCGCCTGGTTGCCGGATAACTTAAAAAGATCGAAAGAATTGTGTTGTATTGGCAATAGGAAATACACATAAAAGCCCATTTTGTGGCCTGCATTGCCAAGACCAAATTTTCATAAAAGCCTAATCTAAGGCCTATATTGTCAGGAGGAAATACAGATAAAAGCTATATCTTTTGCATATAATTTCAAGTGAAAACGCATAACAGCCAAAGGTTAGTCCAATGCGAGAAGAATGTACTGATTGAGACGGCAACAGGAAAATAATCACATGAAAAAATCAAATCAACCCTTTGGAAAGTATTTAGCAGCATCCACGTTTAAAGCTTTTTGAGTCCTTGAGCATACAGTCATTGATAAGATTACTACCGAGAGATCAGCCAGGTTATAAGTCCTTTCAAAACATCATCAGTGTTTGCACGTTGAGAGCTGTTCACTCTCTACAGTTCTCGATACACACACCGGGTTCGTCATTGTGACGTTAATACTGGTCGAAAAGGCTTCTCACTACGGCACACTATTAACTTGGTATAGCATGTTTGCCTTGACAACCCGATTTTATACCGAACTTGTTGTAGACCAGGGTACTCAATGTTGGTGAAAAATAAACGAACACGACATCAAACAACATCAAAATCTATCTGAATGGCTAATATGGTCTTTGTACATGAACTGATCGAAGATAAGCAAAACCAAATGTAGTATGCTTGAGTATCCTCTATAATTTGTTATATGATTATATAATTTTACCTTGAGTGCTGGTGGAAATATCGGAACTTGACCATTGTCTGTCATTTCTCGGTTCGGTCTTGACACTGTTTCCTGTGAAGATTGTATTAAGGTTTCGTACAACAGTCTGGTGTTAACGGTTTGCTTTATATAAAAACATTAAACGAACAACCAACATATCACGCCTCTAACGGAACTTGAGCAGGGCGACACCCATCGATAAAAGGTCATCACACATATGGTGTAATACCTCTTTTAAACAGCTCATCAATAAGGATATCTTTTTGTTATAAGAAGGCGCTTTTTTGAGAATTTCATTTTTCAGAGACCATAAATGGCAAATTAAATTCTTACACAAGTCATAAGAAATATGTTTTCTTTTTCATCTTCTTTAAATTAACATTGATTGTTACTTTCAATTTTTGACATTCATCATATCCTTTTGACATTCAACAAATTCCCTTGGAATGTCTTCAGATCTTGGCACGTTGAACCCTTCAATGACTTAAAGAGATAATAATGAAGTTGTTCATGTAGTGATGGTGGAATTAATGTATCAGGATATGCTCTTATAACTGAAATGTTATCGAAAACAATCTAAAATACAATTGGCCCATTCATGTGGGCAATTCGAGCACCAACTGTTTCTATCGCTTTGGGTTTGAATACCGGAACCTGTGGGGAAGGTTTTACATGAATAATTACGTGAGGCCGCCTTTTCTCTAAGCTTGGAAAGCCCTTATAAGTTTTCCTCTTCCATGAGCTGGACGTGAGCCGAACATCACAAATCAATCATATTGATGAGTTAGATAAGCCAAAGACAAACATCAACAAATCACCTGTTTTGTTGGGGCATCTGGCTTGTTCTTACAACAGTATTCTCCAAGCTCACAAACGTCCTGTAAACGAGTAAAATATATAATGCACCAAACGACATTGTTTAAAGCGACTAATTTTTAACAGTACGTGAAAAGTTGTTTAGTCAGAGGCTTCATTGATATGATACGCAAGTCATAGAGAAAGCTCGAACTCAAGCTTTCCGAATGATCTGTGACTATATAAAGGATCAAGTTGTCGAATACACCACGATACGCACTCCTGTTACTATGGTCGCGTAAACAGAATTGAATGTTCTTCTAAATGATTCCAGTTATGTTGGTATGTCCTGTCCGACTCATTATGATGGGGGAAGGCCCCAATATTAAACTGTGCTACAGGGCTGGTCAAGCCTACTAAACTATCGGTATCCGTTAGTCATTCGGGTGTCTTATCTCGTAAAAATCGAAATGCCGTCACCGGAATTTATACCCATGAAATTTCGAGTTCTGTACTCTAAACACTGGGAGGTAGCTAATAATGTCTCTCAAAGCAGTGTATATAAGGGCCTTTTGATAATATGCCTCCCTTCGTAAGTTAAGTATTGAAATAAATGTATTCAAATTACAGTGAATTCTAAATGCGTCAGTTACAGATGTTACAAAGGGTTTTAAATCAAGAGATAGATTCATTTGGAAACAATACTTTTATCATTACCTTGCACGCTCCATTTATAGCATCTAATATAGGCCTATATCCGGTACAGCGACACAAGTTACCTGCAAGAAATAAAACCATGATATATAAAATAAACTACATAGAAACGTTAGTGAGCATGTCCGACTATGTACATATAAGAGTGTTTTTTTCTTAATATTGGCATCTATAAACCTTCGACAGGCCGAACTAAATAAGAAACCACTTATTCTTCATCAAGGTTATTTTAAAATGGCATAAAAAGGACCACAATAAACTCTTTACGTAGATCATTTTCTATACCGATACTCTATGTTCGTATTAGCAGAAACCATTGGGCCATTGAGACATTAAAAAACTTGTGAAATCGATATACAGATTTCATTGAAGCAATGCCTTACCTTCCAGCGCCCTTTCCACCTCATCCCGACTGGGGTTTGGGTTGTTACGGATCAATGTGAAGGCCGACATCACGAACCCCGGGGTACAAAACCCGCACTGTAGCCCGTGGGTCTCGATGAGCTTTTGCTGGAAACATGAAAGTCATTTTAAACTTCGTTAGTTCCTTTACTACGACAATATAGGCTTTTAAGGCAAATATGCAAGACAAACATGTATATTTATTCTCAGTCGACTGTTAAAGTCTTTGGTCTTATAGAATATACTTGATATTTGTTACAATATGATCGGTCAATGTGAAAACAAAGAAGCACTTTATGCCAAGTTTTCACTGTTCAGCAGGGCACGGTACACCAAGCTTGCGACTTGTTGGGCCGGGTTCCGTCATTAGAAGCAACACATACGAAAAATCGTATCATCCGATTCAGTACTAACCAAATTCTATCGATTGTTGCTTCAGCTATACTGTAATATCTTCCCTACAGTATACAGTCTAACTTGTATTAAGCAACCACCCTTTTAAGCAGCCAACCTGCCTTAAACAACCACTACAGAAAGTCCCATTGTTAGATTTAAAGTGTACATCAATTTGTGTTAAGCAGCCAACCTGTCTTAAACAGCCAATTTACTCTGTCCCATAGACTGGCCTCTTAACAAAAGTTTGACTGTACATTGTTAGTGCAAAGCGTTTCTGTTTCATTGAAAATGCACAAAGCGACATATTCGGGTATGAACAAAAAAAGGCTACATAACCCCTGCGTCATAAAAAAATGTATACGAGCTCTAGAAAACCCCATATTTATAAATTACGAGATAATATAAGTACAAACTCACTTTGCTAACTTTTGCAAGTTTCTCATACCTTGCATCGAGAAACATTGGTACTCAAACCAAACGTTTCTCCAATCCCTTGATATTTAACCATCTGGGTGACCAAATCGCATAGTAACAGCAGACGACAATTGTTTATCAGCAAAACAAAATTTTGATTCTTGATATCGGGTTAAAGTTATATTGAAAATGAGCACTCCCTTCAAATGAGACTTCTTAAATCTGATATTGAATGGGCGTTAAAATAGGTATGCACGAGTAAAGTGGGTAATAGATAATGAATATGTATGAACGTATTACCTGTACAATATGGAGGCCTGATTTAACATCTCCCACGCCTTCCACGGTCGTGACCGCTAACCCATGTACGGCACAAACAGGAAACAAACAGGCGTTCACATTATAGTGACTTAAACAGTCAAGGAGGTATGGGTAATGCATGCATTATGATACGTTAATTTCTTTCGAAATTTTTTTTTATTTTTTCGTAAAACAATTGGTACGTAGAGCAAGTGACTTGAATGGTTAAGCATATGAATTATCAACTATTTATCACGGTTAATTCCACATTGAAATCGATGTATTCGGGTCATGCATAACATATACAGTGAACAAAATAAAAGGGACATAATCAGTTAATCTATATTTCTATAACAATTCAAGTTAGTAAGACATTGATCAAATGGAATTCCAAACAGAAGGCAGAATTATGTCAAACGCCTCCTCAAATCAAATATATGAGGAACTAAGGAAATATGGTTTCTGTACACTGTAACATGTGGCGTATGTCAATCTGTCAAATCACTTTTAGATCTCATTTCATTCGTCTTTAATGCTGTCATTTAATTCAAGCTTATTTGTATTTATCCACTTGTTCGATCACACTACAACGATGCATGAAAATCTCCTTACTTGGCAAGCGCAAGAAATCAAACCTTCGTGAATTCAGTTTTGGTTGGTTTGAACGGGGTATTTCTCTGTCTTCGTTTGTATTCAGCCATATTCCGATGGTTGACGCGCACGCTCATAGTATTTCCTGACCGAACCTCTTCACACCAATGGCTTCTATCCCGGGTAAACAAAAATCAGTGGTGAGAAATTAATACAGAACCAAACAGAAGGTAATTAGAGCCTAAGCACATAAGCTCGTTATTTCTAAACATGTCATTAAATGCATAACACAATAAATGATATCACATTTACTTCATTAAATGTATGAAAAATAATGGGCCCAGCCGGGTCTTTCACTCAGGGGTCATGTAGTAGAAGCAATATAAGCTAAGTAGACACATTTTATCAAAATGTTCCGATGTGCAATCTTTATGAGTGACCTACGTTTCATCTTTCGGGGTAAACGCTCTATATCAAATGCTTTTTGAACACTACTTTAAAGCCACTTGATATTTCTTGCGATCACATTGTGAGATCATGCCACACATAAACTGACGTTTTTCGCAAGAGATCATTAAACGTGTTCACACTTTCTTCTCAGATATCGACTGCTCTCTGACATAAGTCGTTCTGATATATATATATATATAATAATTGGGCCACGTCACGGGAAAAGGGGCACTCGGACATAGCAAACAGTGTAGCCCCAGACCAGCCGCCACGTCACTGACGTGGCGGCTGGTCTGGGGTTACACTGTTTGCCATCTTAGAGGACATCAAGTTCTACCTTTAAATAAATACAAATGACAGCTGTCGTGACTAGATGCTGGAATAATAGCGCTAAGAAAGAGCTGAGTCAGCAGTTTTTATCTATGTCCGAGTGCCCCTTTTCGCGTGACGCGGCCCATATATCAGCAAAACTACCAAACCATATAACTTTGTATAATCTGGCGTTTCAGAAAGAATATCGCGAGATTCAAATTGGCTGAAGTAGAAATGAAAGATTAGTGACCATTTTGGAAGCAATCTTTTTCGGATGTCTTTGTGATTTGTTTCGACGTTTTAAGTCGTCTCTCTGTGAAGAAACGGGATTTCTTTTGAAAATTAACTTACAATATTTGCATTTTAGTACATAACATATAAACCAAAATCAATTAAAAGAACATTGCAGACATTTGGTTACGTTTAAAGATATGTTCCGTGTTGATGATAATGTACCGAGGCAATACATAAAGGATACATCAGGTTGTTTGTGTGGGCGTCGTACTTGGACAGCATGACGGTACACGAGCCACACCCTCCATGACCACACCCTTCCTTGGTGCCGGGTAACAACACTTTACAACAGGGTTAAGGAAATGTCGTATATACACAGTGTCTGTTACGTGAGATATGTCGAATAAACATACATAATACAATAGAATGTGTTATTGTGATACAATCATCTAGCAAAATAATATATACAAACTCATACTTCAATTTAATCAGCCACCTGAATATTCATGACTAGTCAAAGTTAAAAGTAACAGAATATGACGTAAATAACAGGACAGAAAGATTTTATTTATGTTCATAGATGTCTTCAGCATGTACACCAACGTGCTGAATCATTGAGTAAGGTGCTAGATTATAACATTGAGATCTCCTAAAATAAACGTGTCAAAGGACAAAGTACTTATGTTCAGATACCCATCAAATTTTTCCTATTTCTCATGCCTTCTTCCTATGAACATAAGCAAACGGTTTCTGTCATGTTATTTTCGTCATCTACTGTTATTTCTAATTAGTAATAGTCACGAATATTCATGATGTTCTATAGAGTTAGGGGTTAATTTAAAATAAGAAAAGTATTTTACATCTAAGGCGTGGGTATTAGGTACTTTTTTTTTAGAAAATAATCTCACAAACAAAAAGTGTTCTTATTTCAATAAAGCAATGCTTGTAACTTAAATGTATTATCCGAAGCAAACTGGTTTTAACACGATTGCATTAATTGGTTTACAGTATTTACATTAAAGAATCATGCTTAAACAGTTATGACATAAGCGGTGCAGATGACATAAAAACATATTTGTTTATTTAAGTTATGAGTATTACATGATCATTTTAAAATTCACAAATGTATGATGATCTTATTCAAATAGAACATCACATGAGCCCCTACCGAGTATGTAGAACAAACTGGTTTGAACTGGCTAGCCTTCCAAGGGTGATGATATTTACACTAAAGGAATATGTTTAAACAGTTAATGTATAATATTCAAGTACTTTATGATAACCCAATTTGACAGTGAGCTTAGTCACAATCCGGTAGCTTTTATAAACTACGGAATATTGACTAGCAAAAACTATCTAGCATAAAGGATTTTCGAGGAAAAACAAACTAACAAAGGTTTCCTTGTGATAGAACCGTAACATTTGAGAATAACAACAACTCACAAAGCTCCACTTTGCTCCTAATGAGCGATTTGTCCTTACAAGGTAAAATTATCATATCAGCCTCAACCCATTACAACCAAGCAAATTGTGTTGATTTAGGAGCTGTGCTCACGTCAACTATTGCTTTCGTTTTTGGACAATTCACAGATTTACGGGAGTTGGTTAAAACGTTGTTGTACACTGATTGGCATAATATAGATACACAACAACATCGGTTTTAATTCTTTTAAGTGTGTAAGCAGTGAATTTACATGTAATTTCAACCAAAAGCGTAACCTCGCTTTCGATATCTACCGCATATACTTTCAAAAACTAATCTAAATTACATATCATACATTACAAAAGCTGCATTGATTCAACGACATATCATTTTGCCTTTCGAATTTTCTCACCTATGAACAAGCAACTTAAAGGGACAGGTATGTACCCTTTTCCCGTTAAAACAAGTAATCGCTGAGTGATATAGAATTTGACCTAGGTCTTTTCTTCTGGAAAATGTTAATTCATATGTCAATACCTAAGCGTGATTAATTGAATGGTAGAATGAAGGGGTCGACAGGTTGACACTGAATTTCGTTCAAACAGATGACCTGTTGGGTATTTAGATCGACTCTCTCGATTGCTAAGTGTCTATTGTATGAAGCTATCATTATATCAAGATATCACACGTTTCTCAGATCATAAACATGCCCAAAAGAGAGACGCACAAGTATGCCTCCGATTCCGTGTCGAGCGTGTAGGTCCGGGATCAGCGGAAATCTAATCGAGGACGACACACATAAGCTAATTCGACCACGATTTAGGTTTAGTTGATGCAATGTTTTTAGAAAGAACCTCACTAGCACAAAATGCCGAAGGCCATTGTGTGTCAAAGCCGATCGTGGCTTATCATGGTAACAAAGAATTAGCCGATTTGTAGTTATATTATGTTTTAATGTTTTTCTCTTGATATGCCTGGGCAAACCAGAGCGAAACAGCATGAGAAGAACCCACTACATTTCGGACAAATAATCATTCACGAAGATTTGAGAGGTGTCCGAAAAGCGACAGAATCGTATGCAAGTGAACGTCTGGCAGGGTGACGATTTTATTGGTTAGTTGTTTATTTTTACGCAGTTTTTAACAATAATTGAGTCATATCGCGGTGCTTAACATACCTCCGCATGTTCCGTATATATCTTTACTAGTACTATAAACATCATTCGCAAGCTGATGGTTGCTTTCCTTCGTGAACATAGATGATTAGCGGTGCGAGGCGGAATGATCATGTCGCGTTTACTTCATGTAACGCCAAAACATACTATAAAATGATGTCTTTCTACCCGTTCCCTATGCTTTTATATTCCCGTTTTTGATCTTACGCTGATGACTTTGGTAAACAATTTGATGACTGAAAAAATGCAAAGTGATGAGCATTCCCTCCTTTTGTTAGAACAGTTTCTATTTTATTCCAACACGGATAATGTTAGTGAACTAAGATGCGTAGCATCCTAGTCAATGAGAACTATACATTTCCATACCAAATTTTGAGGCCTACACGTGTATCAATAGAAAGTTGCACAAACGCCCCTTTACTCATGTAATCATTCGCAATCAAAATAAGTTCTGTGCGGACTAATACTTTCGTGAGAATTACCTCGGTGGTATAGTGGTGGAGCGTCGGCCTATTGTACCGAGGGTCCCGGGTTCGAATCCCCGTTAGGCGGGGTGAAAATTGCCGGGACTTACCAACAAATTGGCGCTGAACAAATCGGGTACTGGTGTATTGTCCAGGAAGCAGTCATCGAGGGTGACTCGATAGGCTTAACTAAGCTCGAGGTAAAAAATCAAACAAACAAACAAACCTCCCCCTTAACATATTATAGTACGACGAGAACCAGACTTACTCTATCTACTGGGCATTTCAGACCTCATCATTGTCGTCTGCTGTTGCATTCGATTTGAATAGGTCATACATATACAACCCTACATGAAGGCACGGGTGAATTGTAATTTAAGGACAATCACGATCTAAGATTAACCCTTTACCAAACGCAAAATCTTTGACTGTCCCAAATTGAAAAAGATTGCAGACGACATTACAAAACGTAATGAAATTGAAAAATAATCTTCTGATAGAACAGGAAACATTGTGAGAAAAGGAGAAATTGCTCGGTAAGAGCAATTTCTCCTTTTCCCACAATGTTTTCAAGAGTTGTCTGCCACACGATGGTCAAATGTCGTTTTTGTCTGGTAATGGGTTAAAGGGTCATTGATTGTGCTATGTACATGACTTAACATTTCGTTGTCCATCCCGCCCGTTATATAAAGGTTATTTAGCCTTATCCCATTACCAAACAATCAAGACATTTGACCGGTTTGTTGCAGACGACTCTGAAAAACATTGTGGGAAAAGGAGAAATTGCTCATAACGATCAATTTCTCCTTTTACCACAATGATTTCTGCCCTATCAGAAGAGTATTTTTCGTTTTCATCACCCTTTGAAATGTCGTCTGCAAACTTTTTCAATGTAGGCCAGTCGAAAATTTGGCGTTTGGTAGAGGATTAAAGTCTTAAAATCAAGCTATTACTGTTTGACTCTAAAAATTCACAAGGAGTATCCCGTGTGACAAGACCGTGTCTGTTTTCTTTGTACTGAAAACGTCAATGTTTGAAAGCCGGGAAACTTGTTTGTAACACTATGTTTCTCTTAAATAACAAATGGACACATCATCTGTGTATGTTCTTTACACGTGACTGAGCCCATGGCCTTTGTCGTTTAAAAAGGATACGCTTTCTCCTCAGATACTGAAGAAGTGATAAAGTCGGGTCGGGTTCACTATCCACAACCTGAAACCAGAATAATTCAAGCACTTATACAACATAGATCAATATCACGTGGTTAAACATGTGACTAGGGATACAAGCCAGTTTCCTTCATGATTGGGATTTCTTTCTATTTGCAGAATGTATCGATTGTAAATATTTGACAACTTAAAAATGTCATCATGGTGGGACAAAAGTGTCGTATTGTTACGCTGATTTATATGTACTTCACAACAAAGAAGTAATCTTTCGCAATACAGTGAAGCCTCGTTTATCCGGACCCCGATTATCCGGATGTCTCGCAATCCGAACGAAATTGTAAGGGAACGGAATTATTTGACCAGTTTGTTGCAGACGACTTTTGAAAACATTGTGGGAAAAGGAGAAATTGCTCCTTTTCCCACGATGTTTTCTGCCATATCAGAAGATTACATTTGAATTTCATCACGTTTTGAAATGTTGTCTGCAAACTCTTTCAATTTGGGACGGTCGACAAATTGGCGTGTGCTACAGGGTTATAAGTATACACGTGCTTACAGACTGTTTCTGTCTTAACGTGTATAAGAACATGCTCTGCTTCATTAGTCCGGAATAATCGGTAAACCGGACATTTTGTTGGGAACGGACATGTTCGGATTAACGAGATATCGCTGTATATCATTATTCTATCAATATATCATAATAAGTATTAATATAATAAAACTTCATTTTATAAAAGTACGATGAAACTCGCTTAGGAGTTTTTAGGGGTAAATCCATTACCTATAAGATTCAAGATATAGCTGAATACAAAATGTAAAGATATGAACCCTTTAGAATAAGGGAACGCAGATATAAAAACACAGAACACAACATAAAAAGCATGTATTTGATTTAGTCGCTCACTTTTTGCTCGCTTTTCGGGGTTTTATGCTCGGTTGGGAATCATATCGTTTGCATCAAAACTGTTAAATACAAACCAACAGAAATGATGTTACGCTATGATAACTGTTTAAAGCAAGCATGCATCTTTAAGGCCTTAAGGGATAAAATGAGTACTGGGCCTGCAGAACTTCGAACGTATACCAAGTAGCATACCAAGGTGGTTAATGTATATAACTGGTCTTCAGACACCTTTATATGCTTCGTGAGTGACCACAACTACATGTACACATATATACATGTATGTCCACATTGTTACCGTAAGATAACACCTACAAGGGCTTAAAGTGGTCATGGATGCATTGATTATATAGATGACTCGGATGATACGAGATGTGTATGTATAATCTATCGAAGACAACGCATTCACCATTTTGAGCTGGTACATTGGTTAAATGAGTTGAATCCACTCTTAAGAATCACATGCTAATACGTGAGTTCTCGACAAAAGTATTGAGACAAATTGAACAATTCAGTGCCATCAAAGATGTTCTCGGTTATTTGACTTGGCAAAGTCTGGTTCCATTTAACTATGTCAATTTAGCCTTTGGACAAATTATTCTTTTTTTTTTTTCATTAGATGCAGGCATAGATAATTCTCTCATATCATACGTTAATGAATAACACGAGAATTTGATATATCTAGAAAATCTCTGAGCAAAAACGACAAAACAACTGTTGCTCCTCAAAGAATATTCTCCTTTTGTCGCAATTCTCTACTTAAGCCGTCTATCGAGAATGTTTTGATATAATAAAGCGATGAAACAAGCAAGACCCGTCGGATAAGTAGAATAAGAAAGAAGGGGAAAATAATAAATTCCGTACCTTTTCACCGTTAACGTAAAACACCAAAATATCCATCATGCTTGTTGAGTTCTTTGCCTCGTCTGCGTACGCTTTGTACATACTGAATATGAAAAGTTAAATAAACTTCAGATTAAATTTCGTGGTCTGTTTGCATTCCCTACTATATGTCCAAGTTTAGAAATCGCTTTGTACAAACGGTCGGTTATCTTGTTCGAGTAGACGCTTCAATCACAAACGGAGGAGTCACATTTAAACCAAAAAGCGCACGAAGTTACTTCACGACTGGTACCTTTTTACAAGCCATTGCAGCGTTAAAGGAAAGGGCAACAGCTTTCGGGCTACATCTTGCGCATAGTCATTTAAACATTGTCTTTGCATACTGGCTTTAACCATTACAGTGCTGTAACCGCTTCATGCTTATGCAAACAGGTAAGATCCAGGCTAGCCGCCAAGTGAATTGGCGGCTGGCCTGTGATCTAACTTGTTTCTCCTCGGAGTATCTTTCCCCAAGCAATCAAGCAGATATAAAAAGTTTTAGGAAGCAGACGACACAATAATCTATTTTTAGAAATTTCTCAAGCATTTTAATGGTTAAATGAATTGAAGAAAGACACATCAGTTGAAGACACTTTGGAAAGTAGACTGTTGCACATCTTATGTATATTATTTTATTGTAAGAACGATCTTAAGGTTGGTCACCCAAGCATACGCTTTAATGAATATTTTGCCGTATATCCATCTCATATGATTTATAGTTTCTGTTGCAAGTACCTCAGAGCAGTAAAGGGTTGAATGTGTGCGTTTGTCAAACACAGACGACCCCTATAACGCCAATATCTACTTTCCCTCGTATGACATGTTCATTTGTAAGCTTAAGATCTTTTAGTCTTCAAAGGGTTAGTGGATTTTGAATCTAAATTTATTTCCTCTGTTCACCATTGGCCATACCAATTTGTACCAACGTGTATATTATTGGACGTTATCAAATTACAATGAGAAATATGGTAACATTGTATGTTTGATATAAACATTATTCAATTATATTACGGTGTTAATGCACCTACCCCTGCCGGAGGAATTCCATCACCACCCCCCCCCCACACACACACACACACATACACAAATCATTGGTAACTTTACCATTGCATTCAATGTCCTGAAATAAAGTATTAAAATAAATATCTCACTGATTCAGATTTAAGTTTTTTTAATAAATCGTCTCTTCACCAATAAGTCGACAACATAGATTTGTGCAGGAATGTAAAATAAGATTACTGACAGCTTACAAACCCAGTTAATAACCATACAGACACAATATAGATCTATTGTTAGAATGTTTCAAAATCGTATGCTGTAGTCGAAAAGCCGTCCATTTTATTGAAAATGTTATTGAAAATTATGTAAGTTGCTGAGTGTTATGCGCGAGTGCTTACTCTTACATGCGGTATCTACAACCTTCAACTGGATCGCCTGATGGCAATCTGAACCGTCATACCCAACCGCCTTCAAAATGTTCTTGATCAACCCGAATTTACGGCAAAGGGTTTCATAACGTGACTCAAAATATAAAAGGACAGAAATATTTAAAAGTTTTACCCAAAAAGATCCTTATATCTACTCTCATGGATTCAGCACAACGCTCAAAATTACAATCAGCATTTGTGGGCAATCGGGATAATGTCATTTTCCTCGGTGGGTTCCAGACTTAACCCTTTACCAAACGCCAAATTTTCGACTGTTCAAAGTTGAACGAGAAAATATGCTGAAATTGAAAAAGTACCTTCTGATAGGACAGAAAACATTGTGGGAAAGGAAGAAATTTCTCATTAAGAGCAATTTCTCCTTTTCCCACAATGTTTTCCAGAGTCGTCTGCAACAAGCTGATTAAATGTCGTTATTTTTTTCGTAATGATTTAACAGTTAAGATAGTAGATTTTCTCTAAGGGTGATAAGTAGGATAAAGCAATATACCTAATGTACTGTTGAGCCGATGTTTAAACTTGAGTAAACCAAAAGAGTATACATTTTAATTTTATTAAATGCAGGTGATTAAAAAAATCTGGAACCCTTCGGTTGCTCTTCCTCTTGCATTAACACACAGACTTAGCAGTAAAGATAGATGTTTCCTCAATGGATGATGAGGCGGGCACATAGCTAGACATATAACCGCAATACTGTTGATGCGATGTGAAACCCCTCATTAAATAAACAGAACTGATTGTAATCATCGTACGTAGATGATTGCAACGCTTTGGAAACAGGAAAACTGTTAGGTTATTTCATCAAAGTACAAACGTTCCGATCGACATGTTTTCTTGTATAAATGTGTGTCTAACAACCGGTTGCTGATCGTACAGGGTCAAAAACTCCGCTTATCTAGCTTCTGATTGGGCAATATTCGACTGAGTTTTATCAATAGCTTATCGGCCGTTTGACCAAGTTTATAATTGACCATATAATCTCTCATTCACCTACGCAGTTATCTCCCTTTTCAGTAAGTAAGGAGATAAAGCAACACTCTCTATCTAGTCCAAATGATCCAGGCGTAGATATTTCGTTCTACACACAGTTACAGCTTGGATCATCCGAGTTATCTCTACCCGAGTACATCAGTTCCCGTTACAGTCTAACACGTATGCGAAGAACGAACAATAACTCTGCATAGGAGTTTGGTACGGTAAGTGTACTGCAGAAAAGCAAAGGGAGGTAATCCTGCGCGGGGTTCGACAATCCCTGTCCTCACCAAGTATATTCTAACCACAACAATCAGTTGGGCACAGTCGATCAATAACTTAGGGATATGGCAAGTTAACCTTTTACCAAGCAGCACATTTTCGACTGTTCCAAACTGAAATAGTTTAAAGGCGACATTTCAAAATGTGATGAGGTTGGAAATTAATCTTCTGATAGTGCAGAAAACATTGTTGGAAAAGGAGAAATTGCTCGTCACGAGCAATTTCTCCTTCTCCCACAATGTTTTCCAGAGACGTCTGTAACAAAGGGATTAAAAGTCGTTATTGTTTGGTAAAGGGTTATTTGGTCTTCAATTACATCTTCGATTAACCCAACAAATATGACCTGTCATTGTAAGTACATAGTTAGTTCGAAATGTAAGCTTTTACGTATACATGTTTTTGTGTGTGGGGGAAAAGGTTTTGAAATACCGTTAGCTCCAAGCAAGGATCCCGTCTTACTTAAAGTTCCATATTACGACCTTCACAGTTTTTACACAGAAAGTATTTCAATGTTTATTTCATACCTTTACCTAGTCCGAAAGACCCAGACGTAGATAATTTATTCTATAAGACACAGTGACAGCTTGGATCATCCGAGTTACCCTTTACCTGTTTTTCTCATGCTAAGGCTAATATTCTCACGAATGTCAATTGGTATACAGGAGCCGTAATATCTCAAAAGAATTTACAAGCGGGGAAAATTGTCTTCTTGAAAATAGGATAAATGTGGGAGCGTAGCGGGAACCAATTTACTCTGGTAGAGACAATCGTATCTACTCGGCAATCCCCGTAACAAGTCGGTAGATATACCTCGTAGGCAGTACATGAATACACCAGAAATCCTGGGGTAATTTGCCTTATTTCCGGCGGTTAACGCAAAATGCACACAGGCACTAAATAGGTATTTTAGATACACAAAAATTGGCTATTTATCACAATTGAATGTATTTTTTAGCCTTTCCATTAAAGATGATCATATCAACACGTCTTTGTTTCATATTTTGTCAATCGGCTCTTCTCGGCAATCCCCGGCTTGTGCCGGGGATTGCCGAGTAGATACGATTGCAAACGGACATGCCCTTCGTTGCTGACCTACTTTCAAAAATGGCTCCCCATTGCTTCCGAGGTTATTTTAAGAAATGGCCGAGGTGTTCCGAATGTGGTAGAGATTGTACCTGTATCCGTTAATTACATCATTCGTTACATCAAGTATTCGATACTCTCACGCGTGAAACAATACAAATATGTATGAATAATAACGACTCTGCAATGATACGGGTTTCCAGTACTGAATTATAGCTGTGTTTTAGAATCGTTTTTTGTTTTTTTGTCAACCGTGCTTGTGTGTATATATGTTTCATGGAAAGTTTTGTATCGCGTCAAGAGTTGAAACGCTATGCCAAACTGATAATTAACGTAATAAGACACTAATCGTTGACTCCCTTTGAGATCAAAGTAAAGATGGATTCAAATATATGTAACTATCTTACAGTGTTCTTTGCGGAGACTGAAATACAATTATATTAGAGCAAATATTTGAGCTTACAGGGATATCAACCAAGTGTTCTAACCATCATTCGACCACGGTTGTCCAACGCACATGTTAGTTTGATGTCAGTAACGGTGCATCGGAAATGTAGCAACAGCTGACTTTCTATCTGCGCTCAATTTGAAAATACAGACAACAGATGATATCATTATTTCTTACGGTTAATTGTAGCGTCGATTATTAATAGCCGCTTTCGCCAATTAACTTCTGTTTTAAAAGGACTATCTTTCAGATTGATGATTTAACGAGTTTCTTTTATATCAAAAATGTCCTCAAATGGTGAAATGATGTCAGATATCTGTAGCGTTACATAAAATAGATAATATGTACACTTATCATTCCCTTTCAAATCATGTGGTGAAGATAAGGCAGAATTATGTTGCAGGTTGATTAATTCGTTGTGATTTTTGTATCTCACTTCCGGCATGTGAAATTATCGAAATAGGTAAGAGTTTGTCATCAAATTATTGATAGGCATGGGCGCTCTTTTCACATTTTTAAATAAACAATACATATGTGCGACAATCTTGTGATAAAGACTTTAAAACGGTCTTTTGTTAAGTTGCAAGAATTGATTTAATCACCATTTTAATGATTTTTACCTACATATCACAATCTGTGAGATAGTCCATTTAATGCCCAGTACACTATGTACATTAACGCTGATCATTGTGACAAGAATAGATTTTCCTAAAGACCAGCTTCAAAGAATGAAGAATTCGAATGAAGCAGGCACTATTGAACAGTTTGCAAATCTTTTTGGTGACATTGAATTGAAACCATTTGTGAAAATATGGTAAATTTTGACTTTTGTCACAACGGTTTCAAGGATTCTGTTACATGTGTTCGCGGTGGCGTAATCTTGTTTTGATTTACTTGTCTTTACTTAAATGCCAAATCTCTTTCTGCCCTTGCCCGTACATTGGTTCTACAGCCTTTTTTAACCCATTACCAAACAATAACGGCCTATAACCAGTTTGTTACAGACGACTCTGGAAATATTGTGAGAAAAGGAGAAATGGCTCTTAACGACACTGAGTAAATATACAACCAAGACCTTTTGTGAAGTACAGACAAGACGCTCATTACTGACAGACCTATAAAGAAAATGTACAACGGTTTCTCGTTTTCTCACAATGGTTCATGTCCTATCAAAAGATTATTTTTCAATTTCATCACATTTTGAAAAGTCGTCTGCAAACTCTTTCAGTTTGGGACAGTCGACAATTTGGCGTTTGGTAAAGGGTTAAGTACAGATTTTCTTGTCAGTTAAGGCTTGTGGACTCGCATGGTACTCAACATGGTGTAATATGGACAATCGAGTTTGCCACCCATTGGTGTGTAAGCGTAAGGCTTCATGGTGTTGGGTGCGTAAGCGTTTTCATACAATATAGAATTATATTCTTCACACACGATCACACCCGTCTACCTTACACAATATATCCAAACGAACAAACCATGCCATCGTCCATTCTGTTTGAACAAGGCAACACACGGGGTCGTGGTCACCATGCTTCGTGAGTGTTGCTTCCACCTACTGCTGGTGATGGTCAGCGGGCAAAATAGAGGTTTGATCCAGCCACAAGAACGACCTATTGACCTACAGGATCCGAACATCTTTGAAGAGAATGAATGGTCGTTACTGCAACCATGGCTAATACCACCAGGATACGCTCTACAACGGCTGTGTCCGAATACAGACATATGCTCCAGTAAACTACAATACGACGTCTCGACTGAAGGACCGGCTTGTTGCTCAGGTAAAAGGAGTACTTTGTCGTGTTTTTCTTTATGATAGCTACCATTTATGATGAAAAACGATATGTTTGCTATCGTTCATTCATTACCATAACACTATGATCTTCTTTATGGCTACCATCATTAACCAAATACAATTATCTATTTACTATCATTAATTCATTACCCTTATGATATGATCTTCTTCATGGTTACTATCATTAACTAATTACAAATTATCAACGGGTATTTACTATCGTTCGTGCATTACCATTACGATGTGTTCTTCTTCATGGTTACCATCATTAACTATATACAATTTATATATTTACTATCGTTTATTCAATACAATTAGGATATGATCTTCTTTAAAGTTGTTATCGTTACATTTTTAACAATTTATCAATTTACAATCGTTCATTTATTCATTACACATTTTTATTTCCTTTCCCTAAATCAAAGCATTTTAGCCTGTAAATAATTTATAATGTTTTTGTTTTCCAAATCACCATAACACGCGCTAAATGACCATAGCTGTCGATGCGCCTTAAAACACCATTCATTCATTCATTCTTTGAATATATTAACTGTCTTACAGGACGGTATTTTAAACTTTTAAATAAGACGTCTTTTACCGATAAAATTACAATAAAGATTCATAAGTGTCATGAAACAAGATAGTTACATGCTTTCCATCATAACCGTTTGGTTAATATATAGCATATTTGTCTTGCAGATGTACAGATATACACGTAATTAATTGTTTGTTAAATTGAACATTGTCATTTGCTAAGTGCTAAGGAATTAATATATTACCTTTGTAACGTGTATCGGGTCGCTCGCGGAGTAAAGCCATCGTGGATCACCCATCCAGGTACTTGCCGCGGTAAACGTTGCTTAACTTCGAGAGAAAGCCAACCACTCGACCGAATCACCCTTAAAAGCCGGCTTCCACAGCAAGGCTGTAGAAGTGGTATTTATTCATGGGTGATTCGGTAGATTGTACTTTGGTAGATTGTTACCGTAATCAATAAGAGATGACTTCCATCTGTTGCCTGTGAATACACTGTAACATGTAAAGCCACACGAAACGTTATATTGACCGGCCATTTGAGATACCACAAGATAGTCATAGATTGGGATGTTCTGACAGTTTCCGTTTCCTATTTCAGGATGCTCATGTGAGAGCGATTGCGGTCTAACCAACAACTGTTGTTATGATGAACTAGACGACTACCGCGACACCGACTCACCGGAAACAGAAACCAGCGCATGCTTATTTCCGGTTACCCAACTTCCGGTAAAGGAAAAACGCCAAGCTATTCAGAGCTACTCCATGGTGGACCAGTGTCCAGACGAACTGGCTTGTGACACATGTGGTCATAAAAATGTTGCTGAATGGGGCAGTCTTTACCCGGTGTATTCCAAGAGAACAGGAAAAATCTACAAGAACAAAAAATGTGCGGAGTGTTACAACGTAACGGACGGACAGCTTTGGGATCCGTACTTTGTGGTGGATTTGGATGTGCACGAAACCACCACAGTGAATGCCGGGCACATCCTTATCTCGAAGCTGATTGGTTCACATGCTCACAAACCAATTATTGGGTTTGCACCATCGAATGCAAGCGCCATCAAACACCAAACTTGTTTCAAGGACTTGATCGATTTCTGCATACACGACGGCACATACCATATGTATGGGAATCTGACTGACCATGAACTGTGCGAGAGCGGTCTTATAGCCCCGATGTTCTATGAAGGCGACTACTACGCCAATGCATTCTGTGTGTATTGCAGACTCAATAGATTTAACCCAAGAAATGCCCCCTGCTCTCCGCGAATTGATGTAGCCCCGGGACATTTGGTGGTTATGTTAGATAAAACACTCTCGTCATGGCAAAGATTCTCCCCAAACAGGAAGGCTTGCTCGACTGTGGACAAGGTAGGTTTATTTGACAACCTTAACCCTTATAATACTGGAACCGAATTCATGCTTATACAAACAGGTTAGGTTCAGGTCAGCCGCCAATTAGATTGGCGGCTGGCCTGTGACATAACCTGTTTGTTACTTTAAGTATCTTTCCGAAACAAAATTAAGCAGATATTCAAGCTTTTGGAAAGCAATCAACACACAAACTCTTTTTTAGAAAATTACATTGCATTCTAGCGGTTCTAAAGTTATTGGTTTGATAAGTATGATGCTTACTTCTTTGAAAGATTTTGGTAAAAATTGTCATATATATCGAGATGTTCTAAACCTTCATACATACATATACAATGTATGTGATGCTATTGACAAACTTCCAAATGAAGATGTTACCAAACTTTTTTTCCAGACATGTAAAGACGTTCTTTGTCCTGTAGGCCATGTTCTTCACGATGGCCAATGCGTTTTGGTCCACACCAAATGGTTGCACAAGAATGTCCATGTGATGCTTGAATTCAGCCCGGTGTCGGACAGCGACCAGGTATACCGGTACGATAATGATGGGTTAGATATTTCCATACCTCTCCCAGACGATATTAGCTGGAAGTTGATGTCGACAATTGTAGAGATGGGAACCGGAAGTAGAATCGATCGTCTGTACGCAGACTTCGTTTGGAGTGCGGATAACAACGGACAAATGATGCTCGAATATATCATTACAGAGGCACAGGGTCTGGTAGAACGAACCGAATGTTATTTTAAACAAGCAGGTAAAGTTAATACATACCAAGCGAATATCTCCAGATATGCCTATCTCGACAGATATATAAGGAGGAACAAAACAGCTGTGCAACCACTATGGTTTGGAGTTCAGAGGAAAAACGGCAATGTGATCGAGCAAGGAACAGAAAACAAAATGGCCGACATGTTAATCGTGACCCAGAACGACCTTAACATTGACCTTACAGGCATTCCAATTTCTTTAAATAAATTGTTCTTTTGTCAACAGGTTGAGATTGGTGGTGAAGAATTTGCTTCATTTTACAATGGAACCCAACTGTTTTACAACAAGACGGGGAAATATTTCTTTGATGGTGAATTTGCTCCAATAGAAAGCGAAGATGGCTCTAAAGCGGCGAGGATCTGTTTGGAAGATAGTGGGTACACCCTTGTAGTGTCCGGAGATGCAACCCGCCTTAGGGCTTGTGTCTCACTTTCGGTGATGGTTGGTGTCGTGATGGCGTTTTTGCTTAAATTTTGATTTGTAACAACACAATCTGATGTGTTTTGGTACTTCACTAGAATAAATTTCGTCAGGAAAGCATAGACTATGATAGACATGTTGTCTATGTCTATGTTTACAGGAATGCAGTTCAATTCTGTAATACATATTGGTTGTGGATGATATTAGAATCCCTAAATTTAAACGCCTGTAAGTAAATGAATGAGCAAAATGGTGACTCCAGAACTCTGATATATTTTTCGTCTTGTGAACCACATGCATTGCAAGGAAAAAATAATTTGCTTAGTCAAAAACATTTATTTACAAAACATAGATGCAAATAAATATAAACATTACTTCTATTTGATTGTTCAAAATATCAACTTAATAACGTGCACATATATTAATATATTATTCTACAATTTCATAGGATGTGACTAAGAATACCATTGAATAACATTAACTATAAAGGTAATCCTTTTTTAGGATCTTTTTGGTAGAGATATGAATTTATTTTTGAAAAATTAATGATGGATATATAATGGAACCAAAAATATAAGTGAACAGATCCATAACTTCACATGACAATAACGATACTAGTATAGTAAGAAAAAATAGTCATGAAAACGATTTTGATTATTTTCCCAACATTTGAAATGATCAAGAAAATTGGACGAATTTTTCATGATACTCAAATTCTCTTACAGCCACATTTCTTTGGAAACATTAATGTAAAAACAAACAAAGACATCTGTATTAAGGAGAGCATTATAGGCACCTCTACGTGGTTCAACTATAATGTCAAAACAATGTCAATGTCTCATCTTTATTTTGATAAATCAGATCTGACTGTTGCGCATTGCATTGTGTATCTTGATGAATAAAGACCTTATCAACAAGTTTAATGTCACTTATTATTTCTCTCCCTGTACACATAATCAATTAAAACCATTTTAATAATCAATAACACCAGAGACAAAGATTTATCTATGTTTCTGATAACACATGATTTCTAAACTGAAATAAAAAATATATTGATGAACAGAATTATACCCAATTATTAAACAGTGACCAAATGGGGCCTGCAGTGGTACAGCTGGTTAAAGTCTTCTTAGGAAAATACATGTTTAAAAAATACTACAGAATTGCAGTTTATTCCTAAGGAAGACTGACGTATAAATAGCTTGTTTTTATTTAAAGAGTATTGTTCCATTTTCTAGATAGTATCGAGGTTGTTTCAAAGACATGAAGAATCCAATCTACACACCTCTTATAAACACAACCTCCTACAAAAAAAGACTGACGTATATAAAGCTTGATTCTCTTTAAAGATATTTGTCCCTTTTTCTAGATAGTATCAGAATGATTTCAAAGACATTTATAATCACATATGCACCTCTTATAAACATTCATATACACCTTCTATAGAAAAAAACTCTCTCATTCTCATTCTTTCAGCATCAAACATCCAATAAGTGTCATGAGTATTTTCTATTATGTCACTTACAACATACATGTATTCCTAGTCTTTCCACGGGAAATATGTTAACCCTTATAGTGCTGGAACCGACTTCATGCTAATGAAAACAGGTTAGATCCAGGCCAGCCGCCAAATAAATTTGCGGCTGGCCTGTGATCTAACCTGTTTGCTTCTCTGAGTCTCTTTCCTCATTAAAATTAAGCAGACTGTACTCTGAAACAAGGGCTATAACTTTCCTTGGGTGCATTCATCATCATAGCAAGGTTGTGACATTGTGTTTAAAGTTGTGATCATTCATTCATCTCACTGCGGAGCAAGTCCAACATCATTACATATACTAGCACTGATGGGCATCATTTCTTTCCGAGGAGCTGTGAGGATGATCCACTACTCTTCAAAGTCGACTGTTGGACACCCCTGCAACGATACAGCAAATTTTAGACAGGTATACGTAAATCTCAGACCAAGTAGTGGTAGGTTATCTAGAAATAACGATCAGTGAACTTTCGCCATCTGTATGTATGGATCAGGTTTATATGTAGTAAAACAATTATATGTATGCATCAAGTTAACATGTACTAAAACAAGTACATGTATATGTACGCATTATAAGAAATAAGTTAAGGATAAAGACTTATTCTTTTGTAAATCCCAAGTATTGGTAGGTTATCCAGAAGCAAGAATCAGTGAACTTTCACCACAATTCTTAATCAAACAAGTCTTTATCCTTATTTTTGTTCTTATTATGCATACAAAAAATCGTTTTAATACATATAAAGATGATTTCTCAAGATAGCATGAGTATTCAAAGTAAGGAATTAAGTATTGGCTTCCCTTCAAGGCACTATAGAAAAAGATGATGGGGAGCAGTGCGACCAAGTGAGAATTATGTGAACACTTGGCACGATATAAGTAAAAAGAGAAATGTTTATATTGGAATTAAAATTAAAAAAGACATCCATATGATACAGCCTCCCAATAGAATAGAAATAACAGTTTGATTTGGTATACAAATAACAGACCAAGACCTCTCTCTGGTACGTACTTTGCTGATGCAGGCGTTGGTTTTTTCCTGGAGCTTTGGGATTGTTGTGATTGGGTCTGAGCTGGAACAGGTTTTCTGGAAAGGAGAAGAATAACCTAATTAACAAATTTCAAAGCATTCAAAATCAAAGGCAAAATCAGAAACTATTTCATTGACAACTATATATAGAGGTGTCTTGATAAACCCCTAACTTCATATACATATACCTTACTCGACAATACCTCACCTTAAGGCACTTGAAACCACAACCTCAGAAAACTACAAAGACATCAGAAACTTTTTTTCTTTTTACAACTATGGTTTCTATGTCTTTTCTCAAAGAAAATGCAATATAATCAGGCTTGAAAATTGTCTTCTGCAGTTGGTTTCAATTTTGACAAGAATGTATTAACATAATATACAATGTATGTTTAAAAAATCCCTATATTTTTATTTCAAATCAGCAGATTTAACATCAAAGCATAAAAAGATTGATGAAGAATTGAGAAACGATATCTCATTTTGCGACAAACTAAAACAAAATACTGGGCAACTATAGAAATTGTGAAACACTCTTAAAACCTTTCATTCATAGAATAGAAAATACTGAAGGAAAAAGAGTAGTTTTTAACCCTTTACCAAACACAAAATTTTTGACTGTCCCAAATTGAAAGTGTTTGCAGACATCGTTTCAAAATGTGATGAAATTGAAAAACAATCTTCTGATAGGACAGAAAACATTGTGGGAAAAGGAGGAACTGCTTGTTATGAGCAATTTCTTCTTTTCCCACAACGTTTTCCAAAGTCATCTGCAACAAACTGGCCAATTGTCGTAATTGTTTGGTAATGGGTTAAAGAACCTAATCACAAAGTATTAATGCCTAGAATAACCCACAGGTGTTCTATCTAAATGATTCATGCACATGCATTTCCAGGTGTCAAACTATTTCTTTCATTTACATTTCATTTTCTCTCGATCATTTTTTTCTAAAATAGATTGAATTGCCTTTAAAGTCCATCCATCGTGCTCCAATTTTATTCAATGAGTGCAGATTTGGAGACAACTAATGTAGGCTGCTTTCAAAAAGCTACAATAATGCCTATGAAATGGATTTAATGTACAGTACATGTATGCAGTAGCAACCCTTCATTTAAAATTTAACTATATTTGATGTTGATGTTTTTTTATATAGTTTTAGACCTTTTTCAACATATTTCTCACATATCATTGTGGTAAGCATTGTGATTTTTAAGTCACAGACTTATTTCCAACATGAAGATGATATTGAATTTTACCAGTGGTGAGATAAAGAAATGTATAATTTTGCATTGACTTTATTAAATATTTGAACAATACATGTATATGTATATAACTGGATCTGAAACTCTAAAGACCTTGTATGCCATGTCTGACAAGCTAACTACCAAGCTGAAGGGTCTCAGCTCTTTCACAATAGAACATGAGAATGAAGTGATATCAATTGATCAAAATTAATATTACTTTATCAAAAATAATGTCAATTGATATTGATATCCTTCCCTATGATGGAAACAAATTACCCCAAGCAGCATACCTCACTTACATCATGCAACATGCGATCTATAGGAAGGATGTAACAAACTATGATTAACCCTTAGAATGCTTGGTCATCTTCTAAAAACAGATTTTGCTTATGCAAACAGGCTGGATCCAGGCCAGCCACTAAGTAAATTGGCGGCTGACCTGTAATCTAACTTGTGTGCTACTCTGTGTATCTTTATTCATCAAAATCAAGCAGATAATTAAGGTTTCGGATAGAAGACAACACAAAAATCTCTTTTTAGAAAATTACCCAGCATTCTTAGGGTTAACTTCCTTTCTTTCATAGACCAATCATGACAAATGCAATGAAGGTCATTTATAGGATAAACTATACTGATAAAGAAAATCGTTCATGCAGTTTTACCTTGCTGTTAGTAAAGCGAGTTTACTGCAAGATGATTATTATCAAAAGTAAACACCAATGCAGCAACTTTTGCCAACACATATATCAGCCAGGTTCTTTTAATAATATTGCTTCAAAAAGCAAATACTCAATTCAAGTGATATTCTAAAAGCTCAGTTTCATCAGAAATAATATCCTCTATTACTAAAAAAATAGTAACAACTAGAAACAGAACAAACCAATGAAAAATCAAATAAAAATCTTATTTATCTGATTAATTTAAAACAGAATAATGCCAATTTATGCACTACAATATAATAAAAATGGACAATTCTAATCTAATGTAGATGTTATGAAAATCTAAAAACTGAAATTATTTAATGATTACAAGCATTTAAAAAAAACCAAAGGAATGCAAAACACAAAGGGATGGTTGATCTATAACACAAATGGAAATTCTGTTTTTGACACTGTTAATTGTTTTAACCCTTAGAATGCTGGGTTATTTTCTAAAAATATATTTTTGTGATGTCTGTTTTCCAAAAAAACCTTAAAAATCTGCTTAATATTTTGTCAAGGAAAGATAATCAGAGTTACAGACAGGTTAGATCACAGGCCAGCCTCCAATTTACTTGGCCAATGGCCCGGATCCAACCTGTTTGCATAAGCAAGTCGGTTCCAGCACTATAAGGGTTAAATCAATGGCTGCAGTAGCTGCTGAATTAATGTATGTACATTTAATATGAATAAACCAGTTGAATCCAGTATAAATAAAATTGCTATTTGGAAAAGAATTTTTATAGTGCTATTTTGTACATTTACCCCACATTTTTTAAGTGAATCAACCGCTTGATGATTTCAAATCAAACATGCAATCATAAATTACATACTTTTTATCAGATTTGCCTTTGAACACTTTGCCAATGTCTATGGTGGTTATAGAGCTACTTGATTCAATTGGTGAAGAAACCATCGTCAATTCAGAATCTAGTTCAAATCGTAATGGTGCGTACATGTTGAACCATTGCTGAAAAAAAAAAACTTTTAGAGGGACAGTGCAGGATAAAAAGAGCAACCTTTTGTACTACATGCTCAGATGAATAAAATTGCAGTTGCAGAGGACAGTAAAAATCAATCAAATTGCCACAAAATTTAACTTGGTCAAACTCTTATCA
Organism: Cerastoderma edule; assembly: GCA_947846245.1. Lineage (NCBI taxonomy): Eukaryota > Metazoa > Mollusca > Bivalvia > Cardiida > Cardiidae > Cerastoderma > Cerastoderma edule. Next base: position 13,740,018 of record OX401412.1, read on the forward strand.
AACCTTCATACTAAATTTTTGGTATTTAACCTTTTCCCTTTCTTGGATCTTTTGGTCTACTCAAAATAATTTCAAAAGTTGTAAACAATTATAAGACAATGTCATAAAAAAAAAAAAAATCAGGATACTGAGAGCCATTTTGACATAAAGAAAATGTGCTAGTTCAAATCAATTTCTTCTTTTGTCATAAGTATTCATTTTGTTCAGTTATGTAACAGCTTTTCTTGATCCACCAGTTCTAGCCTCTGGCTCTGAAGTGACTTGCCAAAGGTCACTTCCACAAAACCAAGAGGTTTTGGTTGGGTGTGAACCTGTAACCCCAAGGTCTGTCACCTTAACCACTTGGCCACATAGGACCAATAAATATTTCCTCAAGTCTCAAAAGTTGAGGGTAAATTCATAAATATTAAGAAATGAAGCTCGAAAGAGAATAAAGGAGTTTTACATGATTACTAATCAATCAAGGTAATCAAAGTTCTTACCTTGGCTTGTTGACTAAGACCTATATCAGTAAAGGCATATTGCCATTGGGGAAGACCTAAATGCATGATCATCAGTCTATAGTAGGCCATAAACGAGTCCGTAATGTAGTGCCATCCAAGTGACCGATCCAAAAACCATATCTCTATCTTTGGATCAGTACCACCTGAAAGTTTAACGAGATTCAAATCAGTAATTATTATCTTTCTGTTGACCTGTGTTAAAGTTGATATCATTTTGAAATAATTTTGGACAAAACAATAAAGAAATGATTCTGAGTAAAAGCGCTTTGATCCAAATGTTTCAAAAGCATTCATGTTATAACTATGTATAAGATAGGACATGGAAAATGAGTTATGAAGAGGAATTAAATGGCATTAGCAATTCCTTGTACTTTTTTCATTCTATCACAATGACCCAAGTGTGGTATCTAATACATGTAGTGTGCTTGATTAAGGGTTCCTTGAAAAATTTGCATTATTTCTAGCTATTGAAATAATAATCTTTTAACTTTATTTAGATTTTTACGGCTATTTTCAACATATAAAAGCTTCCTTATTCATGATACCGGTGTATCAAACCATAGCATGTATTGTGCCTTGCCTAGGGAAAATTCCCTACAACCGAATAAGGCAGAAAACAAACATTGGTCTCTCCAATATGAGAAAGGCATCTAAACCATTCCTTTTTTGAAATAGTTCCAATCAAAATCTTTATACTTTTCGACTACAAAATTAATGTTGACCTTTGCAGCTAACTGTCTTTTAATTAATACAAATCTAACACAGTTTAAAAAAATCCTTTAGATTTAAAGGACTATCTCATTGATTTGGATTTTTACTTTTTAAAAACAAAATGTCTTTTATCAATAAAACCAACATAGATTTCTAAAGTAACATAAGTCTTGATAATTGACAGCTTTCCAACACTATTCATAACCATACAGAAAAGATATACATTTGTTTATATTTGAATTGCCGATATTGCAAACAGTTAAAACGGGTTTATTCTGTAAAGAACAAGCTAAACTTAGAATGAGAGGTGCATTTAAACACCATTGTCACTTAAGTCTTTGGAAACGTTTTACCGCTCTTGTCATGTGACCATCGCAACATGCGCGAGAAGGAATTCCTCCGATTATTTATAAACTGGATTCCAATATAAACGCTGACAGACACGAAGGCTCACATCACATCATAAAACAAAATCAAATGGTTTCAGCAATTTACAAGTAAAGAAATTGAGAATCATAAAATTTTAATGTTTATTATTCCCAGACCACAAATCTTTGGGATAGTTCCTTTCAGACAAATGTAACAAAGTTCAAAATAATCTCTTTTGATTAAAACAAATGTAACACAGTTAAAAAATGCTGAAAATGTTTACCATTGAAAAAAAGGTTGGCTGCTGTTCAAAGATCATTTTTTGGATTTACAAATTCATAAGTACATAGGCGTAGGAGCGGGGTAGGGGCCAGCCCCCAATATCTAGACTGGGGGGGCCAGAGTATACTTTGGCCCCCCCAATATTCACAATGGAAGATGAAGATTTTTGGAAAGAAAAAATGAAAGAAATGAAATTAAACAGCAAAATTAATTTAAAAGTGTATTTTGTGCTTTATTTAATACCAACTCGCCTTTTGTTTTGTTACGAACAATAACCAAAACATTTTGACGTCATCATCGCAAATGGCAATCTGAATACATCGGGTTTATCCAATGAAATCTCAGCTCACGAAAAGTAGTTTCGACTAACGAAAACAGTGATGCAAAACGTACTCTAAGCAGTCAGACTCTATATTGTTTTTAAATATAGTCATTTTTTGTTCGAAATTGTAGACAAATTCGTGGCTGTGACAGCTTGGTGGCTGTCACTTTTAGTTACTGTCAATACAATATGATTTCCGCGTGAGATCGAGACCTGGCCTATCCTATTTTCTTTTTCTTTTGGTTATTTTGTTTTAACTAAGATACACATTTTCATACGCTTTCTTTTAATTCATTTGATATTGATATATCAGAACATATTTCTAAAATTCTAAATAAAAAATGAGACATTAGGAAAAACGTTACTTGGAACAGTATCGCACTGAAATTGGGCTGAAAACATGAAATCATTTGGGAGCGATACTGTTACAAGTAACCAAAATGTGAAATTTTAGATAGAAAATTTCCATTTTTATTCATGTATTGTTTAATTCATCTGAAAAAAATTGTGTTTATGATAACATTTATTGTTTATAAGGAAATTTGAAATGTTTATGTTACAATTCTGCAGAGATTTCATAGTATTTTCAAGTTCTGGACAATGAAAACAGTTGTCTGCTGTAGCTTTCTATTCATGCATTTCTCATTTCAACAGTTGTCTGCTGTAGCTTTCTATTCATGCATTTCTCATTTCATTCTATACTATTACCTTACATTCAGGGGCATTCTCATAGCATTTTTTTTTTCATGCACAATGACTTTCTGACAAATCCACATAGGTCTGTTGGTCCAACCCCGGAGAAAAAAAATCAAAATGAACCCAATGGCTACCATTTCTAGGATATTTTGCACACATTTTACAGAGATGTATGCATGTGAATTTAGTGCCTATAGGCATGCACCCCATTGACATTTTATTTGTTAGCATCCAGATTTTGAAAAGGTTTGTCTAAAGTTAATTCTTTTTCATAATTTTCAAGCTGTTTAACTCTTAGACCAGGTTTATATATATATATATTGGAATGATAATGGCTGGTAATTCAGGTTATAAATGTTTGAACTGTATCTGAATAAGCATTGAAATCAGTGTAGTTTCTCATTAAATGAGTATTCTCAAACTAAAGGAAGTATGAATAATGACGTAGATAGTAGCATACTGTAAGAAGTTAAAGAGTAAATGATTTGTAATATAAGTTATTTGGAATGCATAAGATTTTTACTTGATTTACTCTAAATCAATCAAACAGAAATCAATTTTAAATCAAGTTATTCCATCTTAAATCATCTTTTGATAAATATTTGTGAAGACTGATAAATATACAATATCAAAAATGATCTTTTCTTTAAAATTTTGTTCCTGGTAATAGACAAATGACTAAAATCAAAGTTGAAATGTATAGACTAAAAGCAGACATGTCTGCTTTTACAATTCATCTCACAGTTTTGATAAATTATCAGAAATGATAGAATCCTTGCATAAGATAATGTCATGATCCTGCAAAAGAAACCATAATCTGGTCCCCTCACAAATTGCCATAAAATAATACTGAAACCAGTAAGGTGAAACAGAAGAATCACTCTTATCATCAGTCAGTATAACACATTGTTGATTTTCTCAGAGATTTAATCTATTTTTCGTTTTCACTTCATATATTAAATATATTTTTTCTTACCCTTACATCTTTTAGTTCTTGTATGAATTAAATATTTGGAGAAAAAAGATTACTTGCATATAGGACCTATAAAGGCCAACCTATATAAACACATGATACCTCAGTATAATACTATCAAATGATACAGGTCGGCCTGCACTTTCACTGATGGACCCCATTAGTATGAAATCAATTAGTCAATTAGTTTGAATATATTTGAAGGTATTTCCTAAGTATGATGTATGAACAAAATAACTACAAGCATTATTTAATAGGTATAAATTTAAGATATTGAATTTGTGGAATACAAATAGTATGTCTTTTTAAGTTAGTCCATCCTCCATAAAATTATAACCATTCATGATTTGTCAATAAGAAAATCATGAGAGTGGTAGTGAAGATGCATGCATTTACTGACAAATTAATGTACAGCTCCATGTCACTGAATGGATGTATCTGCACTAGAATATCTATGGTCATCTTGAACAATGTCAACAATGATATTACTAATTATGCAAAGAAAGGTGTTATAGTCAAATAAAACAAACATCCCTGATGTCAATCACAGTTAGCATTTCATAAGTATGTTCAAATACTTTCCCAAATTGCTATTATCTATACAAGAATTGGTTTTCATGTGGCAACAATGCAAATAAACCATGCAGTGTCCTTTCAATTATGTTTTGTAAACAAAATGATATGAATTCATTGTATTTTGCAACTTTGACCCAAAGCCTTAGAGCGATACTGTTACAAGTGCATCACTTGTAACAGTATCGCTCCAAGTTTTTAATGCATTTGCACTTGTAACATTACGACAAATATGCAATAACTTCTTTATGTTTGGTTTCTTGAACTTAACATTTACAGGGTAGATGTATGATGTGTTAAGGACTTATTTTATGTAAAAAAGTGACTTTGGACAAAAATGTCATTTAGAACAGTATCGCTCTAAGCCCTCGATTTATTCTTAGACCTGTCCTCATCTGAAGTTGGCCCCCCCAATGTTCAAAACGCTCCTACGCCTATGAAGTAGCTTCACATGTAATTCCAAAATGTAATTGTGTTTAACATAAAAAATGCCTTCTAACGTTTGAATAATGGCAAAAATTTCCTACGCTACATGATTATTAAAATGATCTGTAGGACAAACACAAATAGATTCACTCTACCAAAAAGATCTACATGAGGTGTCTATATTATTTAAAAAAAAAGACAAAAACAAACAAAATTCAAAGTTATCACTAAAACTACTATGTCTTGTATCCCTAGAAAAGAAACTGGCAAAAAAGTCATATATTATGCAAAGGCAACAAGATGTGTGTTATAGAATAACCTTACCAACTGTTAACTGTTAAGGTACAAGTAATGTTTACAAACATGTCATAATAAATCAATTTAAGCATTATCTGTCATAGGAATAGAAACAATTATTTTCAATGTTTCCCTCACATTAAATTATAAGTCTATTCGGAACTAAAAGCAGCAGCAGCAGCTGCTGCTTTTAAGTCAGATGATTACGACTCTTTGTTGCTTTGGGCAGAAATAACTTGACAAGAGGGGAAACTGCTTGTGAACAAACCTTTTCCATTGTGTCAGATAGGTATAATCTCTTTGTTGCTTTGGGCAGAAATAACTTAACAAGAGGGGAAACTGCTTGGGAGCAGACCTTTTTCATTGTGTCAGATAGGTATAATCTCCTTGTTGCTTTGGGTAGAAATAACTTGACAAGAGGGGAAACTGCTTGTGAGCAGACCTTTTTCATTGTGTCAGATAGGTATCATCTTTTTGTTGCTTTGGGTAGAAATAACTTGACAAGAAAGGAAACTGCTTGTGAGCAGAACCTTTTCATTGTGTCAGATAGGTATCATCTCTTTGTTGCTTTGGGTAGAAATAACTTGACAAGAAGGGAAACTGCTTGTGAGCAGAACCTTTTCATTGTGTCAGATAGGTATAATCTCTTTGTTGCTTTGGGCAGAAATAACTTAACAAGAAGGGAAACTGCTTGTGAGCAGACCTTTTTCATTGTGTCAGATAGGTATAATCTCTTTGTTGCTTTGGGTAGAAATAACTTGACAAGAGGGGAAACTGCTTGTGAGCAGACCTTTTTCATTGTGTCAGATAGGTATCATCTCTTTGTTGCTTTGGGTAGAAATAACTTGACAAGAGGGGAAACTGCTTGTGAGCAGACCTTTTTCATTGTGTCAGATAGGTATCATCTCTTTGCTGCTTTGGGTAGAAATAACTTGACAAGAAGGGAAACTGCTTGTGAGCAGAACCTTTTCATTGTGTCAGATAGGTATAATCTCTTTGTTGCTTTGGGCAGAAATAAATTAACAAGAAGGGAAACTGCTTGTGAGCAGACCTTTTTCATTGTGTCAGATAGGTATAATCTCTTTGTTGCTTTGGGTAGAAATAACTTGACAAGAGGGGAAACTGCTTGAGAGCAGACCTTTTTCCTTGTGTCAGATAGGTATAATCTCCTTGTTGCTTTGGGTAGAAATAACTTGACAAGAGGGGAAACTGCTTGTGAGCAGACCTTTTTCATTGTGTCAGATAGGTATAATCTCCTTGTTGCTTTGGGTAGAAATAACTTGACAAGAGGGGAAACTGCTTGTGAGCAGACCTTTTTCATTGTGTCAGATAGGTATCATCTCTTTGTTGCTTTGGGTAGAAATAACTTAACAAGAAGGGAAACTGCTTGTGAGCAGAACCTTTTCATTGTGTCAGATAGGTATAATCTCTTTGTTGCTTTGGGCAGAAATAACTTAACAAGAAGGGAAACTGCTTGTGAGCAGACCTTTTTCATAGTGTCAGATAGGTATAATCTCTTTGTTGCTTTGGGTAGAAATAACTTGACAAGAGGGGAAACTGCTTGAGAGCAGACCTTTTTCATTGTGTCAGATAGGTATAATCTCCTTGTTGCTTTGGGTAGAAATAACTTGACAAGAGGGGAAACTGCTTGTGAGCAGACCTTTTTCATTGTGTCAGATAGGTATCATCTCTTTGTTGCTTTGGGTAGCAATAACTTGACAAGAAGGGAAACTGCTTGTGAGCAGAACCTTTTCATTGTGTCAGATAGGTATCATCTCTTTGTTGCTTTGGGCAGAAATAACTTGACAAGAAAGGAAACTGCTTGTGAGCAGAACCTTTTCATTGTGTCAGATAGGTATAATCTCTTTATTGCTTTGGGCAGAAATAACTTGACAAGAGGGGAAACTGCTTGTGAACAAACCTTTTCCATTGTGTCAGATAGGTATCATCTCTTTGTTGCTTTGGGCAGAAATAACTTGACAAGAGGGGAAACTGCTTGTGAGCAGAACCTTTTCATTGTGTCAGATAGGTATAATCTCTTTGTTGCTTTGGATAGAAATAACTTGACAAGAAGGGAAACTGCTTGTGAGCAGAACCTTTTCATTGTGTCAGATAGGTATCATCTCTTTATTGCTTTGGGTAGAAGTTACTTCACAAGAGGGGAAACTGCTTGTGAGCAGACCTTTTTCAATGTGTCAGAAATGTATTCAAGGCTTTAACTATAAGTATATAAACCTGATTTTCCAAGATACCCAACATTTATGTTTCTGCTGCAGAATACTTCAGAAGTCAGTGCGTCAAAAGGATGAATGCATCTTACGGCCATTCAATCGTTTTTCCACAATTTTCTATTTTCTAAAGGCATTACAATTCTAATACACAAAGGCTGACAAAAGAAAGTAAGAAAACAACATTTGACAACAAAAGTGAAAATGACATACAATCCATTTAAAGGTAGAATATTCTTAATACGCAATTTTGAAACTCATTCTCATTCATAGAATTTCTTTGGTAAATCTTGGTTAACCTCGGTCAGGTTCTTGAACTACTAAGTTCAGTGTGATTAAATCCTGCCAAGACTGAGGTAGGGGAGAAAACATTGTGGAAAAAGGAGAAATTGATCCTTAAGATCAATTTCTCATATTCCCACAATGTTTTCCATTGTTCTCTGCAACAAACTGGTGAAATGTTGTTATTGTTTGGTAATAAGTTAAGTAGGCCCATTCCCTAATTGGGAATTTTTTCTAACCATCCAAACTAAAAGCAGCAGGAGAACCAAACCCTTTAGAAGGGAAAACAACATTTTGATAAATGTGATTGGAGGAAATCATTATAAACTGTATGTTTTATAAGCAAAATCTTTCTATGTCTAAATGATTTCTAAAATCTTGTTCTGTACTGTGTATGGTATACATAAAAGAAATGGTATAGGTAAGTCAGACAATTTTATGATCATTGATAAATAAATGTATAACAATGCATTATATTTATATTGATGAATATGTGTATATCTAGACAAATGGATATTTCCACAAACATGTCATGTGTATATTGACAAATGTATATATATATATATAGACAAATACATACATACTGACAACTATATGTATATCAACAAACATATGTTTATTGACAAATATATGTATATAAAATCTGTATTATAATCAAATATGTGTATATTGACAAATATATGTATATACAATATGTACATATGGAAAGATTTAGGTATTAAGACAAATATATGTATATGAACAAAAATATGTATATAAGCAAATATACACATATTGAAAAAGGGTTTTCTGCTGATGGGATAAATAAAGATTATTTCAGGATTGGAGTAAAAAGTCTACATGACAATCAAAAATAAAATATATGAAATTATCGTAAACAGATGTATTTGATAAGAATGGTAAATTTCAAGTTCATTGAAAAAAAGTTTGCACAGCCTTGTGATCTCTATGAAGCAAAGCCAAACAATAAAATGAATAGACAGAAAGAATCAATATGATAAAAAAAAAGAATTGTCAAATATCTAAAAAGAAAAAAGTAGTTAATAATAAATAAAGAGTTAAAGCCATAAGAAGATTTCACTATTTTGCAATGTTCATAATCAAGAGTACAATACAAGACTGCAGTACCTGGCAAGTCATGCACTTTTGTAATGTACTTTGCCCTTAACATATTTTCAATCATCCCCATTTCTAAAGTTAAGAAAATGAAATAAAGTCAACTTAAACAATAATAGTGCCAAACTAGCACTTTTTAGTGAAAAAAAAACTCATTTATTTTACAATAATTGTGAAACAAGTTCTTACAACTTAAATTAATCACTCTCAAGTCTGCTACCTGGATACATAACCAGTACTTGCGACGAATGTGGATTAATGAAAGGTCACAAGGCAGATCACCCTACTCAAGGGAATTCAAACCCACAACCCTTGGGTCCAGAAGCCAAAGCTCTGCCCCTGGACCACTTTAACTGTTAATTTATATGGGAAACAGTTTAACCATTAACCCTTTCCCAAACAACAAATTTTTGTCTGCCCCAACTTGAGTTTGCAGACGACATTTCAAAATGTGATGAAATTGGGAAATGAATTTCTGATAGGGCAGAAAAAATTGAGGGAAAAAAAAAATTGCTTGTTATGAGCAATTTCTCCTTTTCCCACAATGTTTTCTAAAGTTGTCTGCAACAAAGTGGTCAAAAGTCGTTATTGTTTGGGAAAGGGTTAAAGACAACTTCCTTATTCTTCTAGTCGAAAGAGGCTGCTATAGAACAAAATGAACTCAATTAAAAAAATGTGATGTGTGCTTAGAAACAGGCATTTGTGTAGAGAGAATGATATTGAGATTTTGAAGACACAGGGAAAATGTTTCAACACGCAGGACTCGTGTCTCACATATAAATTACCATACGCTAGCAAGTCTCTTAAACTTTCAGAGCTGCTTTCTAGAGCTGTAAACACAAATATCTTTCATAATTAGTTAACCCTTTATCAAACGCCAAATTTTCGACTGTCCCAAAATTGAGAGAATTTGCAGACGACATTTTAAAAAAACTGAAAAATAATCTTCTGAAAGGGCAGAAAATATTGTGGGAAAAGGAGAAATTGCTCGTTACGAGCAATTTTTCCTTTTCCCACAATGTTTTCTAGAGCCATCTGCAACAAACTGGTCAAATGATGTTATTGTTTGGTAATGGAATAAATGACATTTAGACAAGTATGTATGTTTTATGTTCTTAAGTTGATATTCATTTGGTACAATACTAAGTAAATTGTTATTATATATTGAATATACACAGTATATATATATCAACCCATTAGCAGCTTACTTAACTGAATACATGTACTTAATAATACCTCACTTTGAAAAAGTTGCTCTTAAAAGGCCTAGCAAACCACAATGACAAAAGGATTAAATTATCATAAAGAGCAATCATAATTTCTCTATCCCAAAAACATGAAAAGTCTGACAGAACTGATGTTTATCAAATGAAAACATGTCAGCTAACTACAAAACACAATAAAGGCCATATCAATCTTATTTCAATATCAACACTACATTGGGTAATCACCTCAAAAACCTATTTTGACCTAAAAGAATTGTCTTTTATTCTATCTAAATGTTTTCCAAGATTCAATTATTAGCCAATTTTATTTGCCTGATTTGCACCAGCTTAATCATAAAAGAAGGTTTCTCACATTACCAAGTAAAACACATCACATGTGATGCCTTAACCCTTTCCCAATCAATAACGACATTTGACCACTTTGTTGCAGACGACTTTAGAAAACATTGAGGGAAAAGGAGAAATTGCTCGTAATGAGCAATTTATACTTTTCCCACAATGTTTTCTGGCCTATCAGAAGATAATTTTCTAATTTCATCACATTTTGAAATGTCGTCAGCAACACTTTCAATTTGGGACAGTCAAAGAATTGTTTGGGAAAGGGTTAAAATGATTCTTTACATCTTTCCGACCACACAGCCATTCTATGAGACAAGCAATTTTGTTAGTCAGCTTGCAATTGACCTTGATAAGAGCTTGATCTAAATTGTCTAGCCAGTCATTCCGTGACTTTTAAAATCATTAACAGAAAACACCATTTACCATGTTTGGTACAGCCTAAGCCTGAGACGCCTACAGCTTTTATGGATCCACCAGTACTAGGCTAAGGCTCTGAAGAGACCTACCAAAGGTTACTCCCATGAAACCATAAGTGTCTGTGGGGCTCCACCCCGGGACCAAACCCCCCAGACACACCCCTCCTTATACATAATCACCAATTAACAACCTTTTAGTTTTAAACCTGTTTACATTACATCGATTGTGAAACAAGTGCTTACAACTTAGATTTATCACTTTCGATTCTGCTTCCTGGATACATAACCAGTACTCGCGCCAAATGTTGATTAATGAAAGGTTGCAAGACAGATTCCACTTCTCACAGGATTCAAACCAACGCCCCTTGTGTCCAGGAGCCAAAGCTCTAGCCCAGGACCACTGTCCTCCACTAACCATTAACCCAAGAAAAAAAATATACAGGTGCATCACCGCAAAACCTTTTTTTAGACACAATGCTTAAACAATGTGACGGTTGCAAAGAGATTAAAAGTTATTTATCTTAGGAACATTTTTTTAAAAAAAGAAAGAAAGTACTTAATCATTATTTCTGAGGTAAATAAAGGGGATCTGATTTTAAATATACATAACCTTCTTTTAAAAAAGGAAAGAACTATTTCATGCATTTCTGTATTGGAGTGGGGTGGATTATTTCTTTTAAATAACATAGCACTGATATAGAGGAAAAATTTGTTTTAGGGTTAGAAAAAAAGATAGAAATTCTTTTTAATTTGAATCAAGCAAAATACATGTTTCATGCAACTTTAAAATATACTGTATATCCAGCACATAGCTTTGAGTAATTCACTGCTAAAGGGATAGAAAAAAAGAGAATAAATCTGTTCCAAACAACTCACAAGATATCGAAGTACATGCATAGTATGACGATAAAAAAATGATTCAAAATATCAATTGGTGAATTAAAAAAAAAAGACAAATGAACACTTAATTCACCTTGAACAGATGAGAATTTTTTCCAATTGACATAATGTTTTGCTTTGAGCATTTTACTTTTTTCATTACATTTATTGAAACACAGGAGAGTCAGTAACTTATCCCTATGTTTAAGTATCCATCAACACAGGTAACAGTAAAATCATTCAACAGTGTTTAAAATAACAAAAGAAATTATCCATAAAATCACTTTACAATGTCTATAGTAATGCAAGAAATTATCTATAAAATCATTTAACAGTGTTTATAGTAATGCAAGAAGTTATCAATCTTTTAATCAGAGGTTTTCATAAGGTCGGCAAAATCACATGACCAATGTTTATGATCTTAAGTCCAAACAAGATGGCCGCATCCAGATACTTTTGCTTTTTTAACCAACTTTTGCCAATGATAGCCACATACTGTACCCCTCATGAGTTGACCATCAACTTTCTGGTTCTTGTAATATATGATAGTCCCTGATTTATAACAGTGTTACGTCTAACAATGGAAAGAAATTTCGCAGTCAACAGGCAAGTATGTCCGAAACAGTCGGTCTTCGACTGTGATTCAACCGCCTGTTCATTGAAAGAGTACAGTCAAACTTGTGTTAAGAGGCCAGCCTATGGGACATAGTATATTGGCTGTTTAAGACAGGTTGGCTGCTTATCACAAATTGGTGTACACAATAAATCTAACAATTGGACTTTCTGTAGTGGCTGTTTCAGGCAGGTTGGCTGCTTAAAAGGATGGTTGCTTAACACAAGTTAGACTGTATTTCTTTCTGACATGACAGTTCAATACAAAACTGTAGAAAGTCTTTAATAAATGTGACTCGCTTACTAAACGGATAGTCAGCATAATTGCTTTGTAAAATCAATTAAAATAAGTACCAACAATATAGAATTTCCCATAGAGTTGTTGAAATATAGCATGAAAAGTTCTTGGCTAACCTCCTTATCAAGGCCTCTATATCATAAGGGAATATAGCAAAACAGTAGTAATGCATTTTACGATGCTAACATTATTAGCTATTAACTCTTTCAAATAAACATCAATGTTTCTAACACATTTTCTCACTGCATTGTCGGTACCTAGTTTGAATCACACGGTTCTATATTTATCTTTTTCCTTTTTTTCCTAGGTATGGTGCTTAACGCCGTATCAACAATTTTTCAGTTATGTAATGGCTTTCCTGGATCCACCAGTACTTTGCTAAGGCTCTGATGTGACGTGCCAAAGGTCACTCCCACACAACAAGAGGTGTCGGTCGGACCCGAACCTGGACCCCAAGTTCTTAGTCCGCCACCTTATCCACTGGGCCACAAAGGACTCTGGGCCAGTACTATTACATAGAAATTACCCCAGGATAGATATAGACCCCTTTAGTTGGAATAAATATATGAAGTTTATTTTGGCACTGCTGCATTTAATGTAAATTGGTGTTTAACCCTTTACGCCATAACACCTCACTTTAACATACCTGGGGCAGATCTTAAAAACCACTGTGAAAAAGGGCAAATTACTCCTAATGAGCAAAAGGTCTTGTTGCGATACTTTCTACCCAATATCATACAATAAATGTTATTGTTTTTTCATGTTTAATTTTGTTGTCTGCTGTTGCTTTAAATTCGAACCAGTAACAAATGTCTAAATAGGGAAATAGGTTAAACCAAAATCAAAGTGTATAGGTCCGTAGATAGTGGTTGTGAACTGTAATCAAAAAACGTTTCTTTGATGAATTATGAGTTATAAAAATGATGGAAATTTTCTAAAATGTCTTCTTTTTTCCTAATCCTCATTGATGCATTGCTGCTTGAGGTAAAAACTAATTTTAGAGAAGGACAACTTCAAAAAATCAACTTAAAATAAATCTGAAATGAGTAATCAATGTAAACTATTCCTTCTAAAGAAATACATTGAATTCAATGTTTTTAAATCATCAAAAATCAGATCATAAAACATTAACAAAAAAGCTTTAGTGGTTCTTCCATGAAACATAACATACAATTTTGATATAGGAATACATTCAAGGAAGTGAAACAGTGTTGTTCATACCTTAACCCTTACAGTCCTGGAACTGACTTCATTCTTACCGGTATGCAAACAGGTTGGATCCGGGCCAGCCACCAAGTAAATTTGGGACTGGCCTGTGATCTGAACTGTTTGCTACTATGAGTAACTTTCCTCAACAGAATTATGCAGATATTTAATGGTTTGGAAAGCAGACGACACAAGAATCTATTTTTAGAAAATTACCCACCATTCTAACGGTTTATGTCACAAACTTATTCCATTCCAACTTATTACCCATCATATGAGAATAATGAGACAGGTCCCAAAAAGTTGCCAACGACAGCAGTCAAAAACAAATACAACACAAGACTAAAACATTCTTCATGGCATTGCATAGAAACTTTTGTGATGAAATGATAAATAACTTATAAAGAGCATTTTATCCTTATGTCATAGTGGTGTCTTAAGACATTTGCCTCAAATGTGCCAGTGAGGTATTTCTATGGAGTAAGGGTTTAAAGGAGACCTAACAGAACATCAATCTAAAGCCCCTCCAAACCAAATGGTTTGACCACACTATAAAAATATCACATAAAACAAGGTTGAAAACATTAAATCCTTCTAATCAAGAAACTTTAATTCCTCAATGAAAATGAACCCTAGAAATAACTTGAAAGGGCATTTTTCTTTGTGTTTATCCAAGTGTATCCGCAAATCTAATGTATCATTACATGGCAGTGATAAAGTAGATATATGAGTTTCAATTATGTTAACAATAAAAACACTAAAAATCGTCTAAATGAAAGAGTTAACAAAACATGTGTTACCTTTCCCACATGTTATTCTTATAACATTGAACCTTTATTTGAATTCCCAATCAAATGTAATATCCTTACAACTGGGCGCTCTATGGGCTTGCCTGACCGCTTTTAACTGGTAAATGATATTGTAATAGAAATTGTAACGAGCCAGGCAAATCAACCCACACAAGTTACAATCACATCTGTTCAGTGACAAACACGATTGTCCAATGATTTAAGTAAGTGTTGTCTATGGATATACCCACATATTCTCTATAACAATGCAATAGGTCCCTAATTTGCATAAATGCTCCATGAACATTACAAAATCATGTCTCTATAAATAGACACATGATATAAGGCAATGTGGGAAAGGTAACACCAACTACCAATATTCAATAAAACGTTTTATATATGTGGGCAAGCTAGGGCGGCATGAAACAGCAAATGTCCCTAAATGTTACCAAATATCATAAAGTCAGAGGAGTACACTCTAGCTACAATCTCAGCTGACTCTTGAAACTGCGATCCTAAAAATGTCAAACATCAAGCATTACATGGTTAAAATTCTGACTCTTGACCCCTTTTCCTGAGGGGCAGAAGACTATTTCGTTTTTTCTTTTCACAATATGTTATCAGTTTTTAAGTTTTCAAAATTGAAGCTAGTCAGGCAGTATTGCTATGTGATTTAAGAAAAAAAACATGTAATCATAAACTGGAGCTATTACAAAATAAATGAGTACTTCTCCAATCATATGGCAGCTCGTATTGATAGTAGTGCTATTAGAATCCGAATAGGCAAACAACTCCATGGATAAATGAAATAAAAAGAAATCACCAATTTTAAAGAAATCACCAATTTTGATCTCTCCTATTTAATCCAAATACATGTTACCAAGCAAAAGCATGGTATGGTGTTGCATCACTTGCATGTGTATAGAATTCAATAAGTTTTTCTCACCCCCATGTACAAAATCGTTTGGTCTTAAAAATGAATCTTTTCTCAATCAACCACCTTTTAGGCTAATAATGCTATGTGCATTTATTGAGAAAATTATTAAACACTCAAGAAAAAAAATGATTACTGAATCATGCCGCATTCAAACTCAAAGTGGAAATACAAAATGCCCAATGACCAATTACAGTTGGCCATACTAAAACCAAATCAATGTTCAATAGCAAAGTGTGATAATACATGTATATAATGGAAAACCATGTTGATTATGATGATATTCCCTTTGAAATTTACATTAATGAAGAGATTTTTAAAAATAAAAAAGTAACCATTTTAAGGGAAAGAAGCACTTGTTGGATAAAAGTCTATTTGGAAAGTCCAGTATGGAAAAACAATAATGTGAAATAAAATCCCACAACCAAAATCATTTCAAAACAAATGAACAACCATGCAGCTGCAAACAAAAAAATATTCTTAACCTTTATAGTGCTGGAACTGATGCAAACATGTAAGAACCAGAACAGCCGCCAAATAAATTTGTGGCGGGCCTGTGATCTAACCTGTTTGTTACCCTGAGTATCTTTACTCAACAAAATTAAGCAGATATTTAAGTTTTTGGAAAGCAGACATATATTTCTAGAAAATTACCCAGCATTCAAAGGGTTAATCCCAACTCAAAGCGGATGCCAAATAATCCTGATCTATTTAGTGAATATCAAACACTCCATCTCCAGAGTAACTTGCAGCAAATAAAATTAGATATCGTTAAAGCTGATTGTTAACATTGTGTAAAAAATTGTAAAATTGAAAGCATGCGTACAAACAGATTTTAAAATAAATCGCTACGAGTCAGTCCGTATTAGGATCCAAGCAAATGTTCAATGTTAAGCACAAACAATTGAGTGAAAGGATGAGTCTGTACAAATGCCACATTGGTCCAATCATTTTATAGATACTGATTACATTTTAGATTTTATTAATTACCTGTTGACTATGTCAACAGGAATTGTAATAAAACAGGTAATGTAGTAATTATTACATTTCCTGTTTTATTACATTTCCAGTTGTTACAGAGCCTGTTTACATTTAATTACCGGTAATATGAATCTAGACCCAAAAGCATTGCAACTGTTCTGGAATCTACACCATATAGACTGTACACACTTAGATATATTTACGTTTTCTGAATAAATAGTGCTTAAAAGGAGTATTTTTACTTGTGTTGCATACACAAAAGCAAAGCTGTATTTTTACAAGAACAATTCAAGTTGGCTTTAAAAATTTTCATCTGTGAACAAGCATCTTTAAATTAAAAAATAATGATAACCATGAAAAAATGTATAATTGGTTAAATGAAATGTTTTTGCATATATAATTATTGCTGTAAAGGAATCTTGTGAATTTGCAAGGATTAAAACCAAACCACATATGAATAAAGATGTTATTGTTCCAAAGATTATACCTGATTTGTTTTCCCTGTAGACCAAACAGACTTTACCAAAGCCTTGGCATGGATCTAATTCAAACACTTTACATCGACTGTCAAATGTGGGCTTCTCAAATCCTGTAAATTGAAAAGATATTATATTATCCGAGCGTTTTCATCATGCAAACAACATTCAACAAGACATGGTTAAAATCTTGACAACAAGTTTTCTATGTGATTTCTGTATCAAATGAGCTATTTTAATCACAAATGTCCCTACAAAATATTTATGTTTGTGATGAACACACTCAAGTTACTATAGATTTGCATTTAACCCTAAATACAGTTTAGTGTTGAGATATGTCTGAGGTTCAAAATTCTGAAATTACTAACTATAATCTTGTATAGAACCCCTGGTATTCAGTTTTTACCTTTACCAAACAATGATCACCTGTAGGCAAGGAAATAATGCTTTTAATGACAGGTTTAATTTCTAAAATTGATTGGTTGAAAAAGCAATAAATGGAGCAGTTTTACGATCTGAACACATCATGTTTTTGATCAACGAAAACACCGCTGACATAATATGGAAGCCTCGATATTGCTTCATGTACTTTTGTTTTCAAATAAAAATGTCAAATGCAATATTTAAACAGTAGGTAATTTGATTAAAGAAACCAATATATATTACATCTTATAATTTCACTTCTGCATATGAGTAACCAACCAAAGATAATGATTTTAAATGATGTTCAACACTTCCATCTACTACTCAACGTGGACGCTTCTAGGAAATGTGTTACAAGCCGGGGACGATTCACCCAAAATTGGTAACCCTACACTTATATACAAGGTGTATTTCTTAGGACACAGAGTAGTTGTGATTAGGTATTTTTCCTGAAAATGGGAGAACCAAAAAGACACATTTTCAATTTTACCTGATGATTCATCCTCCATATCAGAGTCACAGTCAAGGTCAGCCAGAGAGGGCGTGGCCATACTGCTGTTGTTGTTACCCCCAATCTTGGACAGTTTTCCTATTTGATTAATGACCATTTTCCCCACCGGTATAGGCCCATCTGAAATTGGATGTGAACAGAATAAGTATATTAACAAACTACCTTGTCTGTCCTTATTCATTGACTCAGGCAAAGATTAAAATTAACCCTTATAGTGCTGGAACCGACGTCATGCTTATGCAAACAGGTTGGATCCAGGTCAGCTGCCAACTTCATTGGTGGCTGGCCTGTGATCCAACCTGTTTGCTTCTTTGAGTATCTTTCCTCATTGAAATTCAGCAAATATTCAAGGTTTTGGTAAGCAGACGACATAAAAAGACAGTTACCCAGCATCCTTAGGGTTAATCATCCCCTAAGGCAGAGATTGAAACATGCATTGTACAAATTTATTTCTTTGTCAACTAAAAATGGTAACTTTCCATCTGGTATACTCCCATCTGGTCAACTTACATTTCATCTTTGATTTTGAAATTCATTCCCATTTCGCCTACTAATGTTTTGACAGTATTCCCAATTACTTTATGTTTTACTTTAAACATGTTTCATGTAAACAAAGTTGATATGTATTTCATTTTCATTTTTCACTTTTATTACATCCATGTACTTGACTTGGATTGTTAAAAAAATGGTTAAAATGACACATTATATATAATAACATCCAAGAAGACAAAATGGACAAAATGGGAACAAGAAAAAAAGGAGGAGATCAAATGGGAAAAGATAGTTATAAAAGGAAAACCAAATGGGAGTAAGACCCCAAATTGGACAAATTGCTAAAAATCATCAAAAATCCAAAATATAACTATCATGTTCTTATGAGAAATTCCTCCTTATGTTTCACCGACCTTACCTGCTGCAACTGTGTTAGAATCAGTATATCTTTTCTTTTTATTATACATGTACTCCTATCACATTAAAAAGATAATATACTTCAAAGTTTTTTGGAAATTGATTTTTTCATACACCTGTCATGGAAGGAGCATGTATCTGCATTTAGCATTTATGTTTCATTATGGAATTAATATGTAGTGAGGAATAATAAGTGGCTGAAAGAAACATATACAGAAAGCAAAAAGAAACACTTGTGGTTAAAAACAATCAATTTGCATACATTAATATCTCCTTTTGGGTTCAAATAGTAAAATGCATTACATCCTTAAATAAGAAGACACTTGTAAGCATGTTAAACAAGAATAACATTTCATATGATAACAAAAATAACATTTCATATGATAACAAAAATAACATTTCATATGATAACAAAAATAACATTTCATATGATAACAAAAATAACATTTCATATGATAACAAAAATAACATTTCATATGATAACAAGAATAACATTTCATATGATAACAAAAATAACATTTCATATGATAACAAAAATAACATTTCATATGATAACAAAAATAACATTTCATATGATAACAAAAATAACATTTCATATGATAACAAAAATAACATTTCATATGATAACAAAAATAACATTACATGCTGCTGGGACGTTTATCAACATGAGTGTCGGAAAGGAATCCCTAAAAGCAAGCAAAAGTAGCCAACTTCCCATTTCTTCCCCATAATACAGAAGTCTGTTTTCAAGATCATATTTTTCTTTTCAGTCAATCTTGTTCTAAAAGAGCATAGTAAAATGAGACAGAATAGTTGTGTATTTATAAGAGAACTAATCAAGGGTTCAGTGCAATACTATAGTAAGTGCTTCATGTATATGAAGCACTTACTATAGTTTTGCATTGAACCCTTGTAATGACTTATACATTTGCTAGACTAGAAGTGATTCAGAAAGGTCCAGTTGGAGCTTTCTGAATGACCTGCACCCTGTATAATAATAGCCCCAGTAATTTTTCATGCAGCATTGTTCAAGCATGGTCTCTTCTGACAAGATTGACTGTACTCTGCAATTGTCTCCTCTTACCAGCCACTCAAAGATAATTTGTCATACATGAGCAAAGGCTTTTGCTTTCATAAACAACAGAATAGAATAGATAAGTTGATTCAAGGGAAGCTTGCTGCAAATCATAATAAAAAAAAAGAAGTCAATAAAAATGTGTGCAAAATGTTGTTATAACTTACATGCAGACAAATTTCTTTGGTGTATATATAAACAATTATGTAATCTTTATAGTGTCAAACAAATACCATAATGTTGAATCGTATAGTTTTGGAAATGCTTACCCAAGTTAATTGATTATGGTAAAAGTGCATGATTCTTAAATTGTATAACTCAAACATATGACCTCAAAAGAGCAGTGTCGCCCACACCTTGTGCTGACACCAAACAAAAGCCATCTGCTGTTAACCCTTTACCAAACACCAAACTTTCCACTGCCCAAAATTGAAAAAGAGTTTCAAAATTTGATGAAATTGAAAAATAATCTTCTGATTGGGCAGAAAACATTGTGGAAAAAGGAGAAATTGCTTGTTAAAAGCAATTTCTTCTTTTTCCACAATGTTTTCCAAAGAAGTCTGCAAAAACTGGTCAAAAGCCATCATTGTTTGGTAATGGGTTAAACTAAATACACAAAATAAAAAGCAAACATATCATTATAAGTCAATACAATAGTCAGCTACTAGATCTACATGAATAAAGCCCATAATAACCAAAACAAATATTAACCTTTATAATTAATGCTGGGTAATTTTCTAAAAATAGATTTTTGTGTTGTCTGCTTTCCAAAACCTTATATATCTGCATAATTTTGATGAGAAAAGATACTCAGAGTAGCAAACAGGTTGAATCACAGGACAGCCACCAATTTAATTGGCAGCTGGCCTGGATCTAACAGGTTTGCATAAGCATGAATTCTGTTCAACACTACAAGGGTTAAGATAAATAATCAAACCTTTTCCTTTGTCTTTCTTTTGTTATTTTAAGTAGAGGATGGAAATCAGGTACAAATGGCAAAAGTCCAATCTATATTTGAAAAATGACAACTGGCTCATCATAAGCACATTCTTGCTCTTTCATTCACAAGTCTATCAAATATTGCCTGTCTAAAAGACAATTTGAAGCTTTTTTTAATAAGGTTAAGTATTAAAGGAGTTTGTTCAAATATTTGAGCAAATTTGAAAGTTAGAATTTGACTTCTTTAAAACTACACAGCAGATGTACTGTTTTATGGTACAATCTGAAGAAAATTCATTGGATGCAAAATTTGATAGTTTTTTTAATTCTTTAAAGTGTATTATTTCGGAATTAACATGTATTTTTCATCCCAAAGTGTGACATTGCTTTTGAAATCTACTGCATATAAAATGTACATACTTGGATAAATTAATGCTTCCTGAATCAATTATGGTTTAAAAAGCTACTTTTGATTGTACATGTATATAAAACAACAATACAAACATATTGTTTCAATGTCTGACAGTAAAAGACATTTTATTTTGACTAGTTGATATCCCATCAGACTCGTTTTGATATAAAATGCATCCAGACGCAGGATGAAATATCTACGGCTGGGTCATTTGTACTAGGTCAATCTATGAAGCCATCAATTTGCAGAAGGTATTGCAGGTTATATGGAATTATGATCGCTTAACCCTTATAGTGCTGGAACCGACTTCAGGCTTATGCAAACAGGTTAGATCCAGGCCAGATGCCAAGTAAATTGCCGGCTGGCCTGTGATCTAACCTGTTTGCTACTCGGTTTGCTATCTTTCCTCATCAAAAGCAGATATTTAAGGTTTTGGAAAGTAGACAACACATAAATCTGCTTTCAGAAAATTACCCAGCATTCGAAGGGTTAAGTCTTTCCTCTGTCTTCCCGTGGTCTAAAGGAAAATAATTAAAGTGATGAGAAAAGACAGCCTAAAAAGCGCAAAAGGAAAAGAATTACTAATATATTGCAATAAGCAATCAAACTTTAATAGGCATCATAGAACTAGCTAAACAAATTAAAAAAAAATGACATTACAAAATTTGCCTGAATAACCCCATCTCTGATCTTGCCATCTTGGATCCCATTGCGAAAACACCACCAAGTGTTTACTACACCATAAAAACAAAAATAACCAAAGCTAAGACTGTGCTGTATTAAGCTCAAGAAAAGCCTAATGATTTGTTACCATTTTTAGCCTTCTCTTTCCCCTCTTCAGTCTCAATATGATCTGTAAGAAATCGTCATTTTTCACTATAATGATTTTTCTCCTGTCAACATTGCTATTTTTTGGACCAATGACCAGGTGCGATATAACAATTGTGACGTCCATCAAGTACTGTATAATACTCACATTGTCAAGCTACATATGATGAGCACATGTGTGAAGTCATGACATATGATATTACAAATCATTCTCTGATCATTTGTTAACTTTCAATTTGTTTATTTTGTTGATTATTATTTCACAATTGCTTTTCTTTGTTTGTTTATTTGAATCCATATTAGTAACAAGATAAATGGAGAAGATGGTTGGTGTTTTGAATAGGAAAGGTTATAAGACTGAGCATCAGATAATTATCTGATTAGCATTCAGCTCCCCTTTTTAACCCTTAGAATGCTGGGTAATATTCTAGAAATAGTGTTTTGTGTCGTCTGCTTTCCAAAACCTTAAATATAGGCTTAATTTTATTGAGGGAAGATATTCTGAAAAGCAAACAGGTTAGATCACAGGCAAGCGGCCAATTTACTTGGCGGCTGGCCTGGATCTTACCTGTTTGCAAAAGCATATGAAGCCAGTTCCATAACATTCCTACACCTTACCCCATAACATTTAAGATTCGCGAAACAGAACATCAATTCTCTGTAATTCTCTGAGATTTAAGATTTGGCTTGAACCCTGCTGCATTAGAAAACTCTAAAAGCATTTGTAACAAAAGGAGAAATTACTCATGATGCATAATTTCTTCTTTTCCGTCAAATGTTTGTATCATACAACATAAATATTTCTATATGTTATAATTTTTGTCTTCTGTTGCTTTATAGATGTGACAGTAACAGAATTGCTCATAAGGAAATAGATTACCTTATCATGAGTATAACTTTGGAAGTGTAAAGTAAATTGTGTGATAAGAAAAGTCATTGTTTGTACACAGAACACATAAAAAAAATCTGGTAAACCCTTTCCCAAACAATAACGACATTTGACCACTTTGTTGCATACGACTTTAGAAAACAAGTAATTTCTCCTTTTCCCACAATGTTTTCTGCCCTATCAGAAGATTATTTTCCAATTTCATCACATTTTGAAATGTAGTCTGCAAACTCCTTCAATTTGGGACAGTCCAAAAGTTGTTGTTTGGGAAAGGGTAAACACGATAGGTCTGATGTGGCAAATGAAGGATTAAAAACAAGACCATATAGTAAGTCCTTGGTTTTTTTGAAGGCCTTACTATAGTTGTACACTAATCTCTTAAAGCAGTTTGTACTTACTGTCCATCTTTACACACCATGTTAACTGGAAACCATCTGTTGTCTGGTAGAAACTCTTCAAGTCTTCAGGAAGAAAGCATGTGTTTTTCTGAAACAGTCAAACACAAGAGATGTTTATCATATATATCCAATGTAGAGATTAGTGTGCAAGTGGTTGATATTAGGGCAATAGTGTTGCAGAGGTAGAGAGTTGTCGGCCTCTAGTACCGAAAGTCCCTGGTTCAACCCCTGTTAGACGCGATGAAATTTACAGGGATTAATCCACAAATCAGCGGCAGTACTGGTTTTGTATCCAGGGTGCAGTCATCGAGAAAGAATCTAACAAGCATCCTACACAATCAATGTAAAACAAATAAGATAAGAGCTCTTGAGTTTATAAAGCAAGCACACAGTAGGCAGTTGTCCCCACTTCTCAGGGGATTCCAACCTGTGTCCTGCAAATCTGAACACATCAGGTTTATCCAATGAAAACACCTCTGAAATAATAGGAATGACATCACTTAACTTTCGTTTTCAAAAGTAGATCTTAAATGTGAAATCTAAACAGTCTTTTAACTTGATTAAGGAAACAACTATATATGTCACAACTTATAATTTCCCAATTTCCCCATTTCGTATGAGTTACAGATAAAAAATGATTAAAGATGATGTCCAACACTTCCATACATATTGAACTACTTGATGTGCACGATAAGAAAATGTGTTATACGCCAGGGCCGATTTACCAAAAAAAATTGTAACCCTACACTTATATCCGAGGTGTATTTCACAGCTCACGGAAATACCCGAGTAGTTCCGATTGGTGTCCTGCCTATCCAGAGATTGACACTTTACCCCATCGACTTCTTTCACAATTGCAAAACTGTGGGACTGCATTAAATCTAGATAAGAGGATGAACTAGGTCAAGGCATTTAAGCTTCAATAATTCCTCAAAATGTTTAAAGTTTACCTTTTAAGTCCAGGGAGTCTACGATCTTATGTCTGAACAAAAGTGCCACATCCATGACAGAACAGGTATTTTTGCCTTTTTTCACCTACTTTTCCCAATGATAGCCACATTGTGTACCCTGCATAAGTTACATGTAACACTCTGTAGAGAAACTGTTTTTGACATACATGCCCTCCCACTGCGATTTCTCTGCCAAGTGTTAGATTAAACACCGTTATAAAGCATGGGTTATCATATACCAACATAACCAGAAAGTTGATGGTCAACTCATACAGGGTACACAATGTGGCTATCATTTGCAAAAGTAGGTGAAATTAAGCAAAAATACCTGTGGCATGGCCATCTTGTTCGGACATAAGATCGTAAACCTTTGTAACATGATTCCCCTGCCTGCTTTTAGTTTTTTG
This sequence comes from Cerastoderma edule, assembly GCA_947846245.1. Taxonomy (NCBI): domain Eukaryota; kingdom Metazoa; phylum Mollusca; class Bivalvia; order Cardiida; family Cardiidae; genus Cerastoderma; species Cerastoderma edule. Next base: position 13,764,692 of record OX401412.1, read on the forward strand.
ATGGTATTCATAAGAATCATCTCCAAATATGGGTATCCAATGCATAGAGCTTGAGAAGATATAAAGATATTATCAAGAGAAATACTTCTATTGACAGAAGCTTTGTATTTATGACTTATGTTGCACATTGACTGGAATGTCAATAAATATAAAGAATATTACCTGTTCCCATGATAAAATGGCTGATCTATCGGCAGATTTTCTCTGATCAAGGTCTATTTTACACACTCCTGTCTTTTTCTCTGTAAAATTAAATAAATAGTGACATTAAAACAATTAAAAATAAGTAGATACAAATACAGATTTGAAACTATAAAATGATGTTCAAATTTGAAATAATTAGCAAATTTATGTTTTAGTATTTAATGAGTGCGTAATTTACAAATGTTAATGCGAAAGTTGATTTTACTCCAACAATATGATGAGCGAGGAATAGTGATGTTGGTGGCAGGTGACAGCCGTATCGTCCAATCTTCGTTTCTTCCATCTGATATTATCGCATAAAAGGGGTTGACGTTTTGTCTACATGTATATGTAAAATATTGTGAATTTATCAGCTTCATCATTTTCATACAATGATCACAAGTTTTTATTCCTTATAAAGACATTGTGTAAAACTTTATGAATTATATTTCAATCGTATTTGAAAATGGCAGGCATAACAATGGCTTATCAAAGGGTAGTAGGAAGTAGTGACCAGGATCAATCAGGTAGCCTACACCAGCGCAGTTGGACATACTACGCACCTCATAAACTATACAATGGTCATTGTATATTAAGGACTTTCTCGGTAGTTTTTTCTGCGCACTTCATCTGCGCATCCAAGGGAGATAATAATCTGCTACCGAAGAGAAACTTGCATAGTAGTCGGACAAACGTTTTTATTTAGATGAAATTTACTGTATGCAATTTTTTCCAAAGAATGATCATATTATCCATAAAACTATAAAAGGTTATTAACATAACTATATATTTCTCATGCATACTAAGCCCCCAGCTTCTATTTTTTAAGTTTCAAGTTATTTTAGTCGTTTTTATAAATGTTTTCCAAATACGGTTACCATGGAAACTGTCATTTTACAGAAAAACCAACTCGTCAACAAATCCTTTTTTGCATTTAATGTTTCAAAAATGAAATTTACTTCACATACACAAAAATAAAAAAATTCTATGAAAGGAATTTCGAAATATCTTCATTTTTTTGCAATATGCATATCAATTTTTATTGTTTTTTGTCAAAAACAAAAATTTGAAAATCTGATTTGGATTACAAAAATTGTTCAGATTGTAATAATTTAAACTACCATTGAATTATAAAGTATTGACTGTATGAATTCATGGTTTTTTTTGTGTTAATAATCCTTCCAGAAATGATTTTATCACCTTTGAAGATGGTATTGGCATAATGACATTTTTGCCCCGAACGGTTACCATGGAAACTGTCATTTTACAAAAAATCTAACTCATTGACCTGCATTTTTCTTTTCATTTCTGAATTCACAATAAAGTTTTAAATAACCTATCAAAAATTTAGAAAATTCTATGAAAGGATTATTTTTTTTATAAAACTGTAGAACATGTCCTTAAGTTTGTATTGGCAATGTAATTTGTTGGTCACTTTAATCCATTCTCCCATATTATTGAAAGGGACTTCAAATCAAGAAAGTGTGAATTGCAAACACGCATCCAATAAGAAATTAATCTCTGATTAATCTCTGATTAGTAGATAGTATTTTGCGTATTTGAATTAAACAAGGAAATCAAAATAATGTAAAACATGGCGACACAACTAAATCATCAATTTCTGATGTATTCAATTCATACTAAAGTAGATAGTTTCTCAAACAACAGATATTCAGCTATATAGAATTCAGAAAGATGAAACGACTTTCCTCATCACTCTTAGTTGGTCTGTAGACAAAACGACTGTCAGACAAAACGACTAATTCGTCGGTGGGCAACCAAATATTAGACACAAGGTGTAACGGCATTTCAAATATTAAAAACAACGAGCAATAGCCTTGGTCATGCTTGTGCAGGGTAAATGTACAGGACAAGACACCAGAATTGACACGTTAAAATATAAAGACAAAAAAATGTGGACAAAATGTATGAACGAATATCAATTGATAACAAAATGTCAAATTTGTTTATACCGAGATATCTGAGAACGCCAACATTCATTTGCTCCATTAATGTGCGAGCTCTAGCCAACTCATCCATGGTTTAAGTATTCTAAGACTCCCGTTTAACCCATAAATACACGATATTTTGTATTAAATAATGTAGAAATTTGTCGAAAGCGTCATTGGAAATACCTCTTTGTTAGAGATTCAATTTTAACGGGAGGTAATCCATGATCGCGTGATTATTTGTAATCAAAGTAACTATGGTATTTCACCCATCTGTCTTTATCGTCACTGCACTACTGGACGTTCAAAACCAATCCAAACGACTCGTCAATTGACTGTTAAAAAGGGGGAACCAATCTTGTAAAAATGAAAAGAATAAATATTTCATTACCACCAAACAGATCGATGGAGTGCCTCCAATACTGTAAATATTACACAGTTACCGAGTTGTAACGCCTTACAATCACCAAACACACCAAACAGGGCTTTGGTTGCTCTGAACAACACCTTCACCACCACGAAGCCGCAGTCCTCTGCTTCATTTCCAGTATGGTGGTGTCGACTTGCACGTGTATACTCCATACTTGAGAAGAGATATCTATCAAGAAGTAAAATTTTGGCGCGATTTCATTTATAATCTAACAGCTTGAAACGTGGAGAACATGAAATTCCCTCCTAAACGCTGGTTGCTCCTCTGGCGTCAAGCTTAGACCGGGAACCGGTCTCTCATCCACCTTGTGGAACAAGTTGGAGCCAGCAGACAGTGGGGAACCCGTTTATAAATAGCATTATAAGAAGCTTGGGGACATCTCGGACGATAAACAAAACAAAACTAAGAAACGAAGTGAAACGCTCTAGAGCGGCATGTGCTCTCGCAAAACCATGTTAAAATAAAAGCTTTATGATGATATCAACTGTAAACAGTTCAATCGCAAGTGGCCATGAGTGATTGACCATTCTTCAAGTATTAGGTTAAAAAGAAGACGCTTGTAGGATCAGTTAAAAAAAATACCAGATTTGTTTTATTTAAATTGTTCCTGAATCAATCATTATTTTATCAGTTTACACAGCCGCTAGGCCTACATATTACTGCACACTGTCTTTTGGGTGTTGTGTATATATACATATGTACATATAGAGATATTTCTCTCCGTTGTAACATACAGACCCATCGAAATTAAGCCACGCTCGACTTATTCAAAAGTTTGCCATGAATGTAATGTTTCAGACAAAAGTAGTACAAGCATATAACGTCTTTTTCTTTATACGAACTCGATCCAGGTTGCAATTTCTCGAAGGCCGATTCCAAAATATGAAGAGGAAAAATCAAGTCATAAAAGTAGTATTATTGTCATTAAAGCAGGCGGGCATTTCAACTTGTTTGGAACCATCAGCCTTTATCACAGGGGAAGTATGCGTAGGTACGAATTCCATTCCGTTCAACTACAAGGTATGAATTCACAGAGATACCAGCTCACGTTCAGTAAGAAAGGGGCACGATATTTTGAATTGGCCATTCAAAATAATGGGACTTCTGCATACTAGTTAGCTGTTGTATTATGAGATCTAAGAAAGACAACTCTTTAGCCTTTACCTGTATATAGTCAATCTCTACCAGAGTAAATAGGTTCCCGCTACGCTCCCACATTTAAGTATCCGGGGGACGATAACTCTGCATGGGAGATTGGTATATAGTTTAACATGTATTGGTTATATCCCTTTATATGATAATATTCATATTGTATTACTCTTTTCAGAGACATAGATAACATGTATGTCTCTGCTCTTTTGTAGATATTCACTCTTGTAATATAAGTCATAGAATAAACACGTATAGTTAAAACACATACATATTGTGTCGTTCTTAATTTATATTATCATCCAATGAGATATAATATAACACTAGCTAAGGTAGTTACAGAAAACATGTCGATGCATGGATACTCAACAAAATCGTTCTAATTGTTATTACATAGATACAACTTTTCGCGTAAAACTAGATACAGATCTTTAAATGTGCTTGTTCGTAGATAAGGAACTATGAAGGGTAAAATTAAATTTGGCTGAAACAATACGGTTTTTGTCTTGTTGTTTGATATACAACTAAGAGTAGCTATTTAACTCATTCCCAAACAATAACGACATTTGACGACTTTGTTGCAGACGAATTTAGAAAACATCGTGGGAAATGGAGAAATTGCTCGTAACGAGCAATGTTTCCTTTTCCCACAATGTTTTCTGCCCTATCAGAATCACGATCAAATTTTGCTTCCAATGACTATTCTTCATTGCGTATCACATAACCTTACATCTAATAAGCAGCTTTCAACAATTAAATTTGTAACTTCCAAAATTCCTGAGATCTGTTAGCAAGCACCTTTAAGTGACAACTGAGGGTATGATACCGGAAATAAATCATTCGGAATAATAGAGTATGCTTTACCTTTTAACTTCGGAGGTCAGTGTGAAGATATGAAAGGATTTCATTTTCTGCAATGGTTATAGATATTTTTCAAACAGTGTTTCACGCTATTATCAGCATGTCTTATGCTCGAAAACGTTTGTTTCCTTGTAGTCCACCAGATCAGGCTATGAGGTTTTGCATTTGCGAATAAAATGTGCTCTTAGGAAATCTTGAAATCACATGGCCCCTTTTCGCGTGGGATCTTCATGAGATGCAGACCCCCGACTGACTTACAGAATGCCAATGGTATAACTCTATCAGGCTACCTGGCTTGGCCAGCCCTTATAAAGGATAAATTGATTGAAGTTCATTTCTTTGTCACAGTGCATTCTAAAGTCTTCTAAGTCTTCTGATGTAGAAACATCAAAGTTATGCATTTTGGAGTTATTGTAACTTTCGTGGAAAGTTTATGCAAATCAAAGAACCCGATGTTATCCTTGAGTCGCAGTGGTTTTTTTCCAATATCAAGTCGGTAGATATACCTCGTAAGCAGTTCATGAATACACCAGAAATCCTGGGGTAATTCGGCTGTTTTTCGGCGGATAACGCACATGATTACACCATGCACACAGGCACTATATACACACAAATTGGTTATATATCACAATTGAATGTTTTTCTTTTAATGTTTTCATAAAAGACTATCATATCAACACAACCTTTTTTCATATTTTCTCAATCGTATCTTCTCGGTAATCTCCGGCTTGTGTCGGCGATTGCCGACTAGATACGATTGCAAACGGACATGCCCTTCGTCAATGGCCTACTTTCAAAATGGCTCCCCATTACCTCCGAGTTTATTCTAAGAAATGGTTGAGGTGTTCCGAATGGGGTAAGGTCGTCTGCACAATCATGATCATTAGATATCAACCGGAAGTTCATCCGAGTATCCAAACAACTGAAAGTCTGGCTTGAAGACCTTCTGTATATTATGAAGCACGGTTTCGTTCACTTCTCTATAAGCTTGGACCATCGCCTTGTGTCTCTGTACTTTCGTGTTCTCCCTCGACATAGGATGTCTGTCAATGACGTCGAAGATATTTTTCAAGAGCAGGTTTTCGTCTGCAAAGTCACGTGTCTCGTTATACAGGCCAATAGGAAGTTCGATATTTTCGTCAATGTAGCCCTGAATCTGAAAAGCACGCCACATCCGCTTAATGCCGCCAAAAGCACCGATGCATTTTGGGAAGGCATTGATTCGTTTGACGACCATCATCTGCTCCTTCACCATTCCTGTTATAGACCACGTGATCCGAGAGTCCTTCAATCGTCTAATGATTTCTTTTCGCCTTTCGTTGGATGTTCCAAGTTTACTAACAACAAACTTTATATCATCAGTAAACGTTTCCTGTTTTACTATGAACGTCCCCGTTACATCGCAAGGTTTACATATGTGAAATATTGGGCTCCAGTGTGGGTCGATTTTACCGCGCTTAACGTCGGCTAAAACTATCTTTAGAAATTGTTCAAAATTAACGTCAAATCGGCATTGACCGTCCTTGCTCATTGGTGCCGTTATGGATGGCACAAACACACGATCAATATAGGCAGAAAAAAGACGCGAATAAGGATTTCGACCCACAGTAATCAGACTAGAATTTCTCCAGACGTTACTACGAAATTCGACATGGTATCGGTACAATGTTTCATGAATGCCCAACCTTGATATGTTTTCTAGTTCCTTGGCTTGATCAGTGCCTAGGGCCACAGAGAACAGTTGCTTCATGAATGTACCACCAGCTTTGCCGACGCCACAGTAGGAGAGGTTGATGGATGGTGCATGGACCATGATCGGCTGGTACTCGGATGGAATGGGACGAAATTGCTCAGTGTCATTCCAACGCTTACAAGTGTCTTTGATCCTGTTTATACGATCAGTCATACGGCGCTGATTCATTGGTCCATCGGATGTCGGGTTGCCTAGTTCGTCGGAGCCAGCGTAAAGCGTCTTAATGATTTCATGCAGCTTATAAAGACTTGGTGAAGTCGACTTTCCTAAAAATATAAATATATCTACAGTGATTATCCAGATGTCTCGCAATCTGAACGAAATTGTAGGCGAATGGAATTATTGTGCATTAATTTGCTTAACCAAGTACCAAACAGTAACGACATTTTTTTGATATTTCGTCTTCAAACTCTTTCAATTCGGGACGGTCGAAAATTTGGCGTTTGGTAAAGGTTTATAAGTATTCACGTGCATATGGACCGTTTATGTCTAAATATGTATAAGACCAGGCCCTGCTTCATAAGTCCTTGTTATTTCAAATTTTGTTGGGAACGGACGTGTTCGGATTAACGAGATATTACTGTATATGTGTACGTTAAATTAAGATATAATTCTAAGACGTAGATGACATAAATAAAAGTCAAATGTGTGTTGGGGTGGGGTGTCTGGGGGTGTGGGGTGTGGGGGATGGGTGGCAGGGTGTGTGTGTGTGTGCGTGTGTGAGTACTATATAATTTCATCAACCATTGAGGACAATAAAATCTGTTCTCTAAACCTGATCTACTTAACTTTATTTAGAACTTAGAAAGGTTAATCAAAGTCCATCTCTTAGCTCTAAAATGACACATTTTCACCTATAAGCAAAAATTAAATAGTAATATCTTTTAAGCAAAAATATATAAGGGTGGCCC